>OY390707.1:59462386-60029953 GCA_959613345.1 Tolmerus cingulatus
AATTTCAATTACCTACATATTTATGAAAAACACACTTCTCCCCATTAACATACATAAATCTTTTCAAACTTTTGTAGGAAAGTCGTGCTTTGTGAATCAAAAAATTTTATAATTTATATCACAATTTAGAGATAAAAAAAAAATGTTAAGGTTTTTGTTTTATAAATAAGCAGCTAAATTGTGTGATATATGTATGTATTTGAGTGTTATACTATCTCAATGACATGAAAATTAAGTATTAAAATCTTTATATAATTATAAAATTCTTCTATTTACATAGTTTTTTATATATATAAACATATGAAAACAAAATATCGTTTTCACTTGGATGGATGAAAAAACAGCAGTTTTATTATTCTGGTCCATGAATGACCTCATCAGATTTATAAAGTTATAGGTAAAAATAAATAAAACTGAAAGTGTCAAATTTCCTATTTCTTTGGTTGGTATCAAATTTCATAAATAAATATGTACACATAATTACATAGAGAACAAGGGCAATGTATCTTAAAGGTAGAAAAAAAGAAACGGAACCTTAATTTTTGTATGGGGTGGGTTTTTTTTAGTAACTCCGATTGCTGTCGACTGGAAATTTGGCATAATTGTAGAAGTTATTTATTAAAATCAAATAGGAATAAATTCAGAAATTGATATTTTGTTTGAATTTGAAATTGCATTAGTATAGTTTACTTGTGCTGAAACATGTAGGAAATTGTATTATTCCTGCCTTTCTTACCGTCTTCCCCTTTTTTGAGACATTTTCACCAAAAATTGGAAGTCAACAAATCTAAAATATCTAATTTGTACTAATCAGAGGTGTAATATGTTATTTTTTTAAAACATTGTTCAGAATTGTTAGTGGGCGATGTAATTCGCACTTGGCTGGCTTAGATTTTCTTAAAATGTCCTAGATATTGTTAAATTGCTAACTACTTACAATTTTCTTTTGATTCAAGGACACTAAACTGACCAATTGTTTGACCGATATTGTCCGCTTTGTTCATATTGTAAACTCAAACGTCTTTGCAGCGAGAAAATTTCCATGAATGCATACATAATATGTTTCGGTGTCGGAGCAGTTCCCCACTACAGCGAAGGAAGGACTATTTCGCAACGAGAAAACGAGTTGAGTAAACAGAAAACGAATAAAATCTGGAAAATATCGTAGTAAAGCGAGCCGTTAAAGACCCTAAGCCTGTTATGAACGCCTGAGCAGGCAATTTATAGCCCCGTGGAAAGAGCGCTAGCAGCACTGGCAGGCTGCAGCACGCCTGCGTACCCCGAGAGCTAATTGAGTGGATAATAACGACAGAAAAATTATATTGTTCGAATTATAATTCATGTATGCGAGATGACAGTGATGAATGTTGCGAATGGTGCGCCGACGCCCCGCGCCCCCAAACGCCCGCCAGTTGATGTCATTTTTATTCTGCCACTTAGCACCATTAAAATACGAATCTCGCTGCACATCTCTGTACACCTGCGACACCTTGAGGCGACCACGCCCCCGAACCCGTTCAAAAGGTTTTCAAATAACAACTTGTCTCCACTGGTTGAGATTTTGATTGCTACCTGCTTTGGGGAGGGCAGCGGGGCTCGGGGCGGGCCAAAACAAAGGGTTCGGCTGTACACGTGCAGCGCTACCACTTTTTAGCATTCGTTGTGACAGCGGGAAAAAAGTGTTGGCCCGTAAACCGAACCTTCGGGATCACGGGGGACCTGGAAGAAGAAGATTTCCCCAAGCAGGTCTTGGACTGGGACTCGGAGGAGCCGCGGCGCGTCTTGCAGCGGAGCCAAGGAGCTCGACGCAGGCTCGGCAGTGTGCGCGCACTGCACGCATGTGAGTCGACGCAGCCGCAGCAACTCCCGGGTCCGCGGACACATAACGAAGCTGTTGGCAGCTAACCTAATGGTTTTATTTACACCTGGCCATCGGTCCAGGAATATTAAATAAACGACGCCGGTCGTCGTAATCTAATCTGATGCTCTTGATAACAGCACTCATAAGTTATTTTCGCAGCTTCGGCTGGACGGCCCTTCTAGGGATCGTTTACCTTTTGAAGTTCGAAAAAAGGTTAGTGGGTATGATGACCAACACGATTTTTAATTTATGTCCAGGTCCAGTCTTCTTAAGATACGGATTACAAGTGAAACTTTTTTTGTTCGTGTATCTAATCTGCCGGTCAAACAAGTCCAAAATTTAAGGTAATCAGGTTGACTTTGAGAATTATAACAAAGATCACATCAGATAATGCGTTTAAAATTGTTTAGTATATGTATTTCATAAATAATAATTCGAAATTTAATTTTAGTGAAGTTCTTTTTGAAACCTTTCGTAAAGTATTTATTTTCCAAAGAAACAACTCATTTAAGAAAATTGAGTTTTAATTACTCTAATCCTACACAGTAAAAAAATTTTAATTTTTATTATAGTCATAAAAAGATAAAAACTGATATATCTGAGTAATAGTTTCACAAATTTTATATTTAAACTTGCAAATAGTACAAGTACACGGTTAGAAAAATTCTGGAAATTCAAACAAATTATGACAAATTAACCTGACTGATCAAACACACACAAAACTTATCCATTACGTCGTGCATATGAATAATTCTTTTATCCTTAACTAATAAAAAATATACACTTCTGTTCTTTCTTTTTCCTTTTATTCTTAGTTAGCCTTTTTTGAACCTTCTCTTTTTTTTGTAAAAATAAAGAATGTTTCGCCAAATTTATTCCTATTCTGGAATATAAAAATTAAGGACACTAAGAAAACCCATATATTTAAATTTTTTTTTTTCTGAAAAAAGGATGTTCTAATTTAATAAAAAATAAGTTTACACCATACCAAAAATTGCATATCTTTACCTTTTTGTTGTACCACCCAACACCAAACATATAAAATAAAATAAACACGTATCCCGAAAACATGTTTTCACTGCCATTAAAATCACTCAACATCAAAAAACAATTAAACCGAAGACACCATAAATTCTGTAAAATTCGTTAATGACCCGACGAACAGTGTACAGTGCATGTAAATCAATAAATTATAATTTAGCACTTGACTCGAACATGACTCCACATATGAGCCCTTCCGCAAACCTTTTGTGAGCTCTGGAGCCCTGCTCGCCATAAAAGTTCCCGTAGATCATCCATTTTGGGAAAATTTACATACGAAACACTGGGGTAAGTGACGGACCAAGTAACCGAGCAGATTTCGCCCGCTCGAAAATATTCATAACCCTTTTATTGAAATTTATGATTGAAGGAAGTGTGTGCAGCGCCAGTGATTTCCATATAAAGGGAACTGAGCACCGCAAGTCCCTTATCTTTGCCCGGCGGGTTCATGTGTCGTCGCGGGTTAGTGGAGCGTACGTCTCGAAACCTTCACCAACTCCCCCGGACCGATAGAAGGGCCTAATTCAATTCGGAGACATGAAATGATTTGTAATCTCTTGTTATTAAGACGCTCTCCTCCCCCGCGCTAACGAGCAGGTTAAGCGGTCGTACCTGCGCCAGGTGAATCACAAGCGCGGATAAGTTACAAAGGTACCGCGGCGGTGCAAAGGAGCGGAACAAAGGCGGCGTCGGCGACAAATTTCATGGATTCAACATTCCGTGAAAGTATTAATAATTTCGTGTTCTCACACTAACCCCTGTCCAAATTGGCGGAAAGACAAAGCCTGGTTCGAACTGCGCGGCCCAGGGAACCTGTGCCAAACGCCCAGCGGAACGCGCGGTCGGCGCACTTTTTTACCTCTGATCCGCCGCGACCCGCCGAAGGGCACTTTTGACCCTGCGACGTATCACTTCGGTGATTAGCGTCGCGATCTCCATGAAGTGACCACAATGCCGCATTTAAACTGTCCACTGGGTCAGTAAATGTCCGAGTTGGTTTACGCAGTTTTGGCTTTATGCTCCGCTGGCCTCTGGTATTTTGCATAAAATTTGATCAGAATTTACATAATTGGACAGTCCACTAATGGATGGAACGTGGGAGTCGTGCGGTGGTCTTATAATTTTCTGGACAATTTTAATGGCGGTAATAATTGCTATTTATGTGAGAAAAGAGATCCGTTTTGGTTGATTTCGTCCGATTTATTACCTTTCCTGCAATTAGCCGCTACGGGTGTAGGTCGACTTAGAAAGCGCACCAATTCGAAGGTGTGGAACATGGTAGATTTAAATCGTTTTCCCAAGATATTACTTCTCACGATGTGCCCTTTCAAACCGAGCGCAATAGTGGCGGAGATAAGTGAAGCGATAAGCATCCATTCAAATCGATACAGAATAATTTTAATAACGACATTAAAACTAGATTTTTTTATTTAATTTCAGATTTTCAAAATCTTATAAAAACATCTCGAAAAGGCCTATAACAACGCAAAAACACAAATATTTGGAGCTTTATTTTTTCAACAATTTAGGTATGTAATTATACATACATATATACTTATATAGATATATCATTTGCCATATTCGTCAATGGATACTTTACTCAAAATAACTAAATATAGCACAAATATACATTTATAAATAAAACCAGAAATCTTATTTCATATTCTTACCTCTATACTAAATTTTTCATTTTGTGCAAAATATTTTACATCCAAAGAACTTTACTTAAATTTAGCATCTTCATTTTATCTTAAAGTGTATAGGACGATTATTGTGTTCATTTAGTAGCCAAATTATGAATGAAAATTCCAACACTTCTATTTAGCTAAAAATTTATCTTGTTACGACGTTATTATTATTATAAAAATTTTGACGGGTGTTAAAACGACTAAAGTGAACGGATCTACAGCATGCATTATTGAATAAAATATATATAAATTTAAAGATAAGCAACTACATATGCTATAATTATTTATTTTTGTTAATATTTCAAAATGAGTTAGATACCATCTAAAAATATACATGTATAACTAGAAGAATATTTCGGCTGAGAATAAGTAAAATATTAGCTGATAAATAGCTATAATAACTTCAATTAATACTTTATTTTTGTTTCGGTTGAAAAGATTCCTGTTGCAAATAAAATCTTTATTTTGTAAGATTGGGTGCCGAGAAAGTGTGTATAACATTGCCTGATTGAAATTCCAGCTTTATAAAAAAGTTGGTGTAAGCTGCAAAAATCTGGAAATAATTAAATAAAAAATGCGTTAGGTTCTCGACTCATCAAGGTAATTTATGTTATATTACTCATACTCATTTATAAAATAAAATAACGAGACTTTAGAAATACATATAATGGGGTTCTTATCCGAAATTGGCAATAAAAAACTTACAACTTGAATTATCCATAGTAATCATTCTTCGGCTGCAAAAAGTTCTTGCAGACAGTATCTACGACCAATAATAATGGCTTCTTTACAGCGGAAGTGATTTTAGAGCCTCTCCTAACGCAGCTTCGATTCGCAAGTTAATTTTCCTACGGCCATAAACGTAAATTAATCCGCGCACGCACCCAACGCGGAGAGCAAAATTTGAGAAATTTGTTAAAGAAAACGCACTGCAAGCCGGGAGTGAGTCACCCTCCGATCCGAAATCAATTTTTGAAATTACTATACCCAGCTAATAAAGGCACAATAAAGAAAATAGAAGCCCTCGAGGAGGCGATTGGGTTTCGTTTGCATAGCGTCCAGGTCCGCGGCGTGGGTCTGTGCACCTCGCGGTCCCGGGACCCCGGCGTCGGCTGCGGGAGCGGGGTCCCGGGCTCCTGCTCCTCTATTTCCCGGCCAAATGAAACGCATCGACTCGCGTCCCGGGTTCACGAGGTACCCTATCCACTGCAGTGACGTCTTCGTCTGTTTGCTTCTTGTGCCTCCACTTTACGATATTCCTTTGCTCCCTTTACTTAAATCTCGGATCGTGCAGGTGTCCAATTTTGAAAACTAGTTTCTGTTGTTTAGTTTGTTTTTGCACGTCCAGTTCTCGTATACATGACATTAAGGTCCGGTCGGAGTCCCTCAATGTTACAGAAGTTACGGGCGTCTCGTTTTTACCTTTTGCCCTTTTTCTTGTGTTTCCTCCGCGTCTGTTTTTATGCTCTTCCCTATAGTTGCCTCTTCGATTTTGATTTGATTAGAAGAACCAGATGACTCATAATACTCCGGGGCAGCCTGTGACATCGCGTAATTATCGAAAATCGCTCCTTGATTTTAGGACATTTCGTCCTAGCACGGGATCAAGGGTGCTAATTATTAAAAGAGACCTTTTCTGCGAATATTTTGGAGCGCCTTTTGTCTTTTGAGATGCATAAATTTTGCAATTCTTACGTTTGTCAGAATTTTCTGAGAAGAGATCGCCCTAACAAATGTTGGACGTCAATATGGACAGATCAAGGTGAAACAGATATTCGATAATTCTCTGAATTTGAAGACCTACTCAAGTTCAGCTTATATAACATCCCAGGTATATGTAGGTATCAACTTTTATTTTACCACGAACAACTGAAATTTCGACTTATATATATACATAGATATGCATATAAGTAACTCTCTTCAAATTATTTTCGCCAACATAAATACAGAACCTATGTATGTGTTTTTACCTTTTGTTCGCATACACAGTACAAAATTTGCTTCAATCACACTTCCTTTCCTCCAGGAGATAGGGAATACTATTCTTTTCACTCAAAGGCAACCTGATTTACTGTATTTTAACTGGCAGCAAAATCAGCAATACTAATACTGAATTAACAAAAAATGTAAAGTGCATTAAGATTATTTAGACCGCATATAATCAAAACGTATAATTGATAGTTCTTAGTTTTGGCAAAATAAAGAAAATGAGTGCACTAGAAATAAAAGATTTTTTCCAAGAACATTTAAATTACCAAAAACTGGTTGCTGGAGTTCATTTGGGTCTTGGACCGTAATCAATGTAAGCCCAGCATAAATATTACAGTGGAAAACTTTACGACAAGGAGAAAATCAGTTATAACTTATTACAAATGACGTAAATTTACAATTAACTGCAACAGGTGCTTCCGGAAAGGTTGTAAAAGTAATCTAACTTAAGCAGATTAAGAGGATCAAGTTTCATTCCTAAGGAAAAAAAGCCGAATAATCTGAAGGAACGAAATATTTTTTAATGATACTTTAATTACAACAAAGTTTGCAAAAATAATAATTTTACCAAAATTCAAATACATTTAGTATTAGATAATATAAAAATAAGGTATTTTGTGCAAAAAATATCAGATTTGCTTTCACTTAACAATTAATATTTGTTTGCAAATGTAAATATGTATATAACATTATTATAATCAATTTCTTGACTTTCGAGCCAAGATACTCTCACTGCGGTTCAAGAGTCTTTTTGTACGTATAGATGCACAATACAAATTCTATTCTGTGATCTAAATATTTTTAATGTTTATAGAACATTAGGTGGCTTTCTTTTACCGAAAATCTACAATACAAAAATTTCGTTTGCTGGATTGTACTTCAATTTAGGAAATTTGAAAAGTAAACAGGAGTACACTGGGTGATACCCTAGAAAATCTGTTGCCACCATTTGACGCAAGGGAATTCCTGTTCGAGACAGAACCCCTTTTTTGGACGCTATAATTAACTTATGTAAATATGTCCCATCAATTGGCTGCGTAAACAGCAATTCGGTATGTAATTTGAAAGTAATTGTTTACTTTTGAAACAAATGTTCCAAAATGATAAAATTGAAGTGTAATCGAATAACAGATGTCATTTCCAGCCCTCTCCGCCCCGTGACTCCGGAGGTTCGTGAGTGTTTGCAGGGCCTACAGAGTGAACGAGTGGGTGGCAGTCGCCGCACTCTCGAGCCCCAGGGATGGGGCGACGCTGACAGCGATGAGTCAAAGCTGGAGGAGATCCTGGAAGAGGGAACGGCCGGGTGACAACGACAGACCATCACAATCCCGGAACCACCCGGCTGCCTCTTTCAAGCCAGGGTGAAGCACCCTTTCGATGGAATCAAAGCGCAAAGTCCACCTTCCGATTCAGGCGCTTCTGTCTGTCGGGTATTTGCTTCAAGTCCCAAATTAGCATATGAAAACAGAAACAATTACAGCGGAGCTCGAGTGGTGGGTGGAAATGAAAAGCAGATCGTTGCTCCTTCGCACCCTCGGCTGGGGGTTTGTGAGCCTGTTCGGTGGCTGGTGGTTGCCAAGCCATGTTGACATCGTGAATCACTTTTTTCAGATTTATTCATTCGTACTGATGCCCTCAAGTGTCTGCACGTCACTCGTCCATGTCACCAGAGCAGAAATGCCAAGAAAACCGAAGAAAGCAGGGCAAACCCTCGCAGGGACCTGTCGAACCCTCACGTAACTCGGTTACACGTGTAAGGCATGTAGGGATTTGAAGTGACCATACCGAGGACTGCGTAACGAGTTTTCGACAACAAGTGAACAATTGTCGATGTTGCATGCAGCTGACATTTAGTAGTCCAGGTCGGTCAGGGGCTGCACGACGCGGTGGAAGAATAGCATAAGCATAGGTCCTAATTATGTCAATTACTCGCAGCAGTCACAAAATGTGTGCCTGATTCGCCCTTGATCGGCGGGCTTTAGTTTCGTTTAGCCGCTCGAAGCCGCGTCTAATCGCTGTCTTTAGGTGTCGATTGACTGAAGCAAGAAAATCGTGACATGCTCGGTGCAACAAGGCTAAGCATAATCGTCAATGATGAGCATAAAGACGGAATACCAATTAAGTTTTATTTCAATTCGAATCCATTCACACAGTGTTTAATGGCTGTAACAGTTGTCTTTATTTACATTTATATAAATAACCATATTTCAGATTAAGTATGCTTTATTCAATAATTTCATAAATAATCCGATAAATTAACTAGGTGCGTTGCGAATCGGTTTAAAAATTATAATACATAATACAAATAAGTTATAGGCAACAGAAATTCCTAAATGTCTACTTGGTCATTCAGCGCCACTAGTGCTTAGAAAATGTTTCAATGTTTTATCATTTGTTCCAAAAATGAATTCGTTTTACTTAAAAATTAATTTTGAAATTTCGGTTGTAAAAATGCATATAAAACCACTCGTTTAACTTTGCAGGGGGTTAATTATTTTATTAAAAAAAATATTCACTATCGTTATGAATTTTCCTGACGAGAATGACGAAAGCGGTCAATTTGACCGCTAGTGATTTTAAAACAATTTTATACTATGTATAAACAATTCTTTCAGGTGGCCGCAAATTTCTGATTCTTCCTTAATATCACTAAGGAACATTTATACGAAATACTGCTTGTTTATTTTTAATCATTGCGTAAAAGCCTTTAATATAATTACCGCGATAATTTTGACCGTCGTTCTAGTATAAAAATATATTACAAACCCTTTGGCAACTTTTGTAAGTAGGTATGCAATATGCAACTGCAAACATTTTTTGAGAAATCGACAAAACTATGCATGTCCTCAATGATAACTCCATTAGTAGTTTTATACAGGATGCTTCTATCTCAGAACTTAACGTACTTCTAGTTCTTCTTCGTACTCTATCTTATAAATGTACCTACTATCGAGAAAATAAAATTTGTTTCTGAACAATTTTTTTTCTTCACATGACGTGAAAAACAAAAAGTATTCCTAAATTTTAAATCGCACAATTGAATTTTAGAACTTTGTAATTCAAATTTATTTAAAGTTGGATTACTTAAATACACTCTACTGAGGTTTTTCTGCTTTAAAGGATTTGGTAAACATATGATGCATATTTTGATATTTTGAACGGAAATTTCTATTAGTAGACTTTTTCTAGACTTTTTAAAGACTGAACACAAACCTCGAATTTTCAGTTTTTTTTCGAGCTAGCCTTGTGAATTCTGTTAGTTGCTTTAATAGTAGAATTCCAAATATATACAATTTCCTACTATCAGTCTTAATCGCGTTATGTATCGTATAAATTTAATGTGCTAATCATAAAATGCTAAAATCAAAAACATTGTATGATACTATTCGAAATATCAAAAACAAGGTTGAGAAAACTAAAAAGTTATTGAGTCTTATCTACGTACACATACATACGTGGATATGTGCTCCTAATATGTTATTCAAAGACTTAGTAACCGTCATCATAAAAAACTAATGGGCATACGGAAACATAAACTTGTCAAAGTTGAGTGAAATTGTCAAAGTTCTTTATATTTCCCGACTGAACGGAACTCCACGTCCCTTTCAGTGGTTCTGAGCCATGAAAATGGGAAAACTGCCTCAGAACTTTCACTCTCAGCGACATCGGCTCAAAAGTGAAATGATCTAAAGAACGATCGCCCGGTGCAATGAAGTTGTTGCAAGGCAACAAACACGATGTCGAACGTGGAAAAGGCGGATTAATGGACGTAACAGATTTCCACTTAGCGAAGCGGAACGCGAGGCATTTTCCCATGAAGGTATTTACGTAACCAGCTTTTCCGGAGCCATCGACGACTCTCGGCGTGGTCACTTGCTTGCGGCGGGGGCGGGTGGGCCGGAGCGCCGCATCCAGACGGAGTCCTAAGCGAAGGCAAAGCGACGCGTCGTTTGGCGATGACGACGCCCTGTAATGCACACTGAGTACGGGGTCTCCGCGGAGCTCATCAAATGCGCAACAGTTTTTGCCGGGCGTCGTTCAACGCATGCACCTAGACAAATCAAAGGCTCAGCCAGGTAGGGCTCGGTGTTTTCATTCCAGCAGGTGTCACTTGAGTGCTCTTTTAACCGTGACAATTTGAAAGGGATTAGGCGAGTGCACCGAAAGGGCTAAGGGAGTCTAACCCGGCCGCACAAAGCAATCAAAGGAAACTTCCTCGGCTCAGGCCGGCCAAACACAGAATTTGATTAAGAGCCTAATCCACTTACGGGCCGCCATTGTTGCCTAACTCCTGCGCGCCAAGCCCTGTTGCACATGGTTCTGCATTAATTGAGGCGTTACCGAGTGCGTGTGAACGGGCCTCGCCCGGCGCATCTCCCGGTTCAATTTCGGTGAAAACGGCGATTCTGAAAAGATCTCGAGATGAGCCTTTGTGCACGGTTCGCTAGACAAACAGAAGTGGCGTGTCTCCTGGCTCCATGGGAATCAATCAATTAAGCGCAATAAAACGCATCGAGGTGTCGGGGGACAATAAATTTTCACCCGAAAAAGGGTTTAGCTGGATCCGGTAATTGTTCGAGCAGCGAAAAAATGGCGTGCTACTGTGGGAACCTGTGCCTGATTAGTTTGGAATGGTTCGATGCTCGGAATTGAATTTAAATTGAATTTCCACGTAATTGTGGAAGCTTTTGAACGCTTTTTATTTACAAGTTCGTTAGGATTGATTAAATGCCTCGCTTTTTAATAAAATGTTAAATTCTAGAAAGCCGTCACATATTCATATCTGTAATTCATTTTAACTAACACCAAAAGGATAACATTTTAATTTTTGCATATAATTCTTCATGATTTTCTTTCACTTCTATTTGCACAAACTTATTTTCCTTGATTGGTATTGTCCTATTTTAACTAACTAAATGAAATACAGTTTTAAAAATCGGTTGTGTAGATTTCAACTCACATACATATGTTTTAATAAATTTTATAAGCTTATCTAAACTTCATAATTTTCATTATAATACTTGTATTATTGCAAAATCATATATGTTTTAACTATTGTTCAAATGCTACGATTATTTGTAAAGGAATTTTATCGTGAATGCTTTATTGTTTTAAAGTACTAATACTTCTTATTAAAGTTGCATTTTTACACCGTCGAAGGCTTTTAAAAGAATTATTTGCTAAAAGCGACAAGTGCAAGCAAAATTAACAAAACCAATATTAGGTCGCTTACCTGAAGTTTTATTAAAAGACATATTTTGCTGATTACTTTATTTTGATACGTTTATGTTACCTACACTACACTACTTTTCTGCATGTGTTTTTAATCACTTCAACATGAATTCTGTGCAATGAGGCATAAAATATGATATCGATCCTTGCAGCTTTGTGGCTGAATCACTGAATCAAAAGTGAAATGTTTGAATATTTATGTTTGAGAAAATACACAGGTATCTTAGTGTTAAAAGTAAATACATGTTTTTAAGCTCCTCCCTCTCATGTCATGTCATGACTGCTTTTCATAATTTTTCTCAACCAGAAGATTGTTTTGCAAACAAAAAGTAATGAAGAGCTCTAAATCTCCTTTGCACTCGAGGCAAGGAGCAAAAAACGAAAAGAGTAATCACCCAATGCTCTCGAGGCGACCCGCATATCAAATGGACGGGATCCGATTCAATTCATTGAAAGGAACATAAATTCCAGACATGAATGCCTCCGAAGTACTTAAGGTACAATTTAGCCACAATTTAAGATTTCGTGTCCCCTCCTGAAAGCGGATCAGGTTCACTCTGAAGCACCGACATTTGCATGGAGAATCAATTTCACATCTCATAGAGTTCCGGCTGAAAAGATACACTTTTAGTACAAATACACGGGCAGCAAGACAAAATACCCCATTCAAGGTGGGTACTTGAAGTCTTCCCTTTTTAATTCTTTTAATCTCGAGGGCCCCTATGCCTGCCTTCTGGGGCATAAATCTCATGCGTAGCGCGATTCGAAAATTAAAAAGTGTATCGCACAATAAATCTCCAATAAAAAGGCTGTGATGGGTCTTTGTACGAAATTTCAGTTCATACATAAACGTGCATTATAAAGACGTCTGGGGCTCTTCCCGATCCTTCCCCGGATTATTTTCCGCGTCTTCGACTAAGCGAGATTTGATACCGTGAAGCCCTGGAAGTAGGGCGCGATTTGTCATCTCATTCAGGGCGAAATGTCAGTACCTTTCGCATCCGATGTCAATGCGGTCCGCTGCGGTTGAACCCTTGACGCAGGCCAATTAATAACGACGGTGTAAAACATCGTCGTCACTTTGGTCATTGTAGTGACAGGCTGAGGCCCAACAAAATGGCCAATTAACGAAATTCTTCAGTTGGTCATGGATTATTACGCAGGATCCGACAGAAAACCACTTGGCTGGCCAACTTCAATTTGGTGGTTTGCGGCCAACAGAAGAACTCCATCAATTTCGAAATTTTAGTCATTCAGGATGTACAATGGCGGCGTTCATCTTAGAAGTGTCGTTAGAAGCGGCTTTTTGTTAATTCTCTATGATCTGGGCTTTATTTGTAGAGATATCCTTAGTAATGAAATTTACGAGAGTCATTAATCTGATAATATCCTATTATATTAAAATGTATGCGGTCACGCCGTGTAATAGACAATAGCGTTCAGTGTATAATTTTGATTAAAATATGATTCATACACATTTGATTTTACTAAAGTACTTCCAAACTTTTGTTAAGACTTTAACTAATTTTGTTACTGCTCAGAATAGTGTCGTTCTATCTTTCTTGATTTTTAAATGTGTGACAATCTATGAATTCAAATTCAAATTATATACATATAATTTATTAAAAACAAACAACTAATAATATGTGTATGGTATATAAAATATATGTAGGTATGATTTATATATAAAGAACATTCTAAAGCAATAAGAAATCACATCGTCTATGATATTATCAGTAGTTTAAAGTATTAAATTTTCTAATTAAATGCTAGACAAGTAAGTTATTTTAATATATTTATATAAAGCGCATGTAAAAAGAAGAAGAAACTCTTATTTTAGTGTTCAACATTGTCGTCTCGTAAACACGCCTTTTCGTTAATTTTTTTATCGATCGATCGGTAGTGTTACAAAAATAAAATTTACGAAATTAGGTAGATGCATACCATGTTTTTCCAGGAAATAGTAGAGTGAAAGATAGATTTTTTAAATAATTCTTGATAAATTGAAAATGGTTAAAAAAATTTGGTAAAGACATTTTCCTTTAATACATACATAGTATCTAGTAGTAGTGTATTAATCTATAGTAGTTGTAGTATAGTATTGTATTTTCTACTAACTAAAAAATGGTTCTCTCCAAGACGTGAATGGATAGTAGGAACAAAACTTAAGAAAACAAGCTCAGGGTTAAACATTAATTAAATCATTTCTCCAGAATCGCATTGTTCATACTGCTGGGTTCGCTTGATCCCAACCACTCTATTGATATTAAATAAAAAAGTCAATTATGGAAATTATGGAAATATCCCACATATAGATATAATGATATTGAGGCATACAATCTGAATTAGGAAAGGTTGATGTTTCTATGTATACGTTTGACGATCTGGGTATCTTGAAATGTCTTTTTGACTAGTATTATACAGACAAATTATAATTGGAATATTGTTTTAGTTTTCAGATTTCTGTCTTTCTCTATTCAGGTTGATGTCTTATTTCGTGAAATAGAATGCAGCTGACACGGAATTAAATTCATTATCAGGGCAATTTACCAATTCAGTGCAAATTGGAGCGAGCATCAAAACATTTCTCCACGGGATTCGCTACGAGTTCACATAGAGACACATACTCCACTTGTGTCACTTTCCATTAACCCGCTTATGCTTGTCTATTTGGCGAAGACAAAGTAACGCTCCGTCTCGAAAGTACGTTCAATTAACGCACAAACAAATCCCAAACCCCGGCTGCGAAGTCGCCTATTGAAACTGTGCGACATAATTCAATAGAGCCCCAGCCTCCCACACACTGGACCCACTCCCGGCGAATTTCAGCGACTGTATCCACCTCAATTAGAGGAGCCAATTATCGTGGCAGCGAGCGCGCCCCGGTCCTGGCGGAGGCTGCTCGCAATTGCATCTTCTGCGCTCACAGACGACGAATTGAGTCAATTAAGCAACTTCAATGAGTTAATTTCGCTGTATTGAAAGTCCCTCAATTGTAATGACTCCCTCGGGTTATTGTTTCTGCCGCTGGACAGTGGTCGCCGCGCTTTTAACTGGGACACACTCTGCGTGCTTCGGCAGCCGCACTAATTAACTAGCCGCGGTCCACTGGATGCTGGGGAAAATAAAGGGCCCCGCAGCACAATCGAACATTTCTACATTATTCAAATGAAATCTGGCGGCGCAATTAATCCTTATCTCGAAGGAAACTTGATGCGATCCGCAGCAGCCCCTATGGAATTCCCGCGATAATGCTGCAGTTGGGATGAAAAATCGGAAAGTCATACATCATCCGGGGTTTTCATCCGGGCCTCCTTTGAGGCGACATTTCATCTCATCGTCGGGTGACGCCAAGGAGGTGCAAAGCGCCCGGACAACCAGATTCCATTGATGCATAGAACTCCGTCGACGTTATCGTTGTCACCGACGACATCTGATCCGCGCGGAGATGATTGCGCGATGATTAATTGCGAAATTATACGAAGCAATTTCGGGACCATAAGCAACAGCCATTCAGCTGTGCCGCGTCCGCCGTGCGGACAAGGCGTCGCGGCGGCCTGGCAGCGAAGATGATATGCAAATTCGCCTTTTTGTTGGTCGCGCTGCCACTTTCCTTCGCTTCCATCCGACGCTCAAAAAGATTCATTTATGCCGGGACCAGCTACATCCATGTGGACATGAAGGGTTATTCTGGATTCATCCCATAAATCTTCTCCGCTGAAAACAGCTCAACTATGGAAATTTATGATTTTGCAGAAATAGACAAGGGCGAGCTGAAACAAAAAGTATAAATGAGCTGGAGCAGCCACATCCAGGGCAGGGCAAGTGACTTTGGCAGGAGGACGACTCTTTGCTTTCGCTCTGCTGATAATTACTTCATTAAGTGGTCGGAAAAATGGAGAAGTTTTTGCTTTTGAAGCGTAACTTGAGTAGGCCCGCTTCGGAGGCGGCGTCGGGGAGGGCTACCCCTTTAATAAACAACATGCGGAGTCACTCCGCCGTAACTGAAGCGTTAATTGCACGTAATAATCGGGCTCAGCTTAATCCCCCGCCGTGGACCTAACTGCGAGCACCACTAAATTATCTGAAATGTTTCACTTTCATTTTCAACCGACATTGTCTCTAATTTCTTTACACTGAATCGCTAAAACCAAAACATCATAGAGTTGTAAGGCGCACCATTTCATGTTTCCACTTCATCATCTATCTATAAAACAATTTTGTTGGGAGAACTTTAGTGAGTCGCGAATACTCTATTTACATAATACGATAAGGATGAGGTCATTGTAAAAACTACATAGACATATCTGGCATGTAATATTAATATTATAAAAGGTAAGAATTATAACAAAATTGACTTATTGAAAATTTTTACAAATCACTACATAGAACAGGAATTAAAACTTAAATCTACTTATTAAACTTACTACTTATACTGTAATCCATTATCCTGGCACAGTTTTAAAACTGAACGATTCTCAGAAAAGGTACATTTTTCATATAGAAGTTGCTTGCACATTTGTTGATTTTCCCAGTTATAAATTCTATTTCCGCATAATTAATTCCGAAGTGGACGAGTGTATTTTAAGGCGATCCTCCACGCGCAAGTACATTTCTAGAAGGCACTTGAAGACAAAATTCTCGCCTTCCAGCGAAGTCATAGTGAGAATATTCCCTTCAAGTCACTTCTGCAAGCGACTTCTAGAAAATTACTTACCCGTAGAGCATCGTCTTTAAATTTAAAATCATCTTTATTTAGTTTTTATATGGCATGTAGAACAATTGTTACGGTGTGTTGTATTTGTGGAACGAAGAAAAATGTGGATACATATTTCTTTGCATCCAAATTTCACTCTAAATTGAATATTTCTGAGATTACCAAGGACTCGGAGTCTTTTACATTCGTAACGACTCATTCCTTGCAAGTCTACATAAATCTAAGTCGCGCAACTTAGGGGAGTGCAGTGACGCAAGTATGCGTTAAATTTCTTTCCAATTACCGAGAGCAGATACAAATTATAATTGGCTCAACCTTTGTGACTCGCCACATTTTTCCAGCCGAACAGTGATTAGGGTCCCTTCGGGTACTTAATAGAATCCAGCGCTACCCGGCAATAACTCAAATAAATGCGACAAACCTATGGCCGTAATGGTGGCATTTTCGGGGCATAAAAATGTTTCCTGTGATCATAAAATCAGGTGTTCGCCTTCCATGCTGCGGCAATTATGCTGCTATAGACCCGGAGATTGCCACGCATGTTGAAGCGAACCAGAAAGGTTCTTGGGTGCATGGGTTCTTACACAATTCATCTTCACGGATGAGTGGCTTCCTGGATTATTATGGCTCTTGGTCGGATGCATGAGTCAGAGCTTCGATTCGGTTTCCTCCGGCGGGCAAACACCGGGTCCGTGGTGCCGGCCCATCAGTTGTTTACATGATGCACAACATAAAAGTGAAAATGAAATCCAAACAGATGCCAGTGGCCTGCTTGTTTAGGTTGCGCCTAATAGGCACCTTCACCTACGTACCTTGCATATTAAAGGACACTTTTTAGAGCACCCCGGATTTATGGGCATGTTGACTCTCCGATTATGCGATGTGAGTCATGCTACCTGGAGGCGGTGACTGATAGCAGAAGCACAATTGCAACACTTTTTAAAAAATGTGAAAAACTCAGCATCAGGTCTTTGACTCATCGACGAGTTTGAGACTTTGTCGATTTAGGTAATATGGCTGAAAATTGGTTATGTATTTCAAGAAAATATAACTAGAGTTGTCCAACTTTAACTATTCCTCTTCGTGTTCTTTTTATTCTGTTTTTAGATGAAAGAATTTTTAAACTATTCCTGGAGTATGCTTCTTCTCATTATATACTTTAATATTATGTTTAAACAAATCAAAATTGATAAATATTTTTTAAATATAACTCTTGCGTAGGATACATATAAAAAGAATTTGAATGCTTATAATAACTATAAAAAGAAATGTTGGGATAAATTGAATGATATTTATGAGGATATTTTAGCCTAGATATTCACAAAGTTATAACGATTTTAATACGACAGAAATACGTTACCCTCTACTCTAATCTAACCTTCAAAGTGTTTTTTTAATACTACTTTTTTCAATGTCGTTGATTTGATATGATATTTCAAGTTCTATTTCACATATTAACTTCAAACTTGGTTTGAACCTTCAGTATGTGTGGCTTTGCTTTTTGAAAAAACAATATGTGAGAAAATGTATGAAAACGAAAGATAAAATCGGAAGGTTTTATAAATGTTAATATTTTTGTAGAACATTTTATGGTAAGTTCTTTACATATTAATAGAGAAATAGTACAAATGTATAGTAAGAATTTGTTTTATTTTCTTTTCATTCAGCATTAGAAAATGCATACTACGAATACGTACTGACGGTTTTGCTTTTTCATTTTTTTAATTGAAGTAAATATTATAATACTTTTCGTAGCTAATTTTTATTTAGTGCAAAAATCAATATTTCTGAAATTTAAAATGAAAAAATCATCACTTGATACCAAACTAAAATCGATTATTTCACTATTTAATTTAACCTTACTTGGATTTAAAACTACTTCAAATATAATATTAGTCGGGTATATAATAATGAAAAATTGGATAATAACCACATACATATTATGAAGAAATTTTTACTTTTCCATCACTCGTTAACGATTATGATGTAATTTTTATTTTTCGATCACTTGATAAGAATTACTAAGTTATTTTTATTTTTTGGTACCTTGATAATGATTATGCATTAAAGTGGCCTATACCACTGAACGGCGGAAAGTTAGTGTGGACTACTGGTGGTCTAAGCCGGGTTGAATGTGCTATACTATACCCACCCCTTATGCGAAAAACTTGGTTTTTATTATTGGGAGTCAAACATCATTATGTTGAATACTTCTTATACTCTATAAAACTCTAGGCTATCTGAACTCTGACAAGGTCTCTGCAATTAGGCAAAGATCACTCAAATGCGAATGTGTGTATAAATAGTACAACAGGTTATCTATCAAAATATTTGTTTAGGGCCTGCACATGGGTACATAGAACGAGATTTGCAGAAAAAAATCACAGGGACCCTTTTTGTGTCGAACAAACAGGCTTCAGTAATCCCATGTGATAAAAAGGCTGCATGCATAATAGACTTTTTGCTGGTGTCAAATGTTGTCCTCTCCGCCGGGCCCTCAGACGTTTTTCTTCCCTTTTTCTTACGCAGTCGCATCCAGGGCGAGTCCCCGGGCAGGGCAGGGGTTGGCTCGATACGGATCTCAGCGATGACAACAAAAAAGGCCAGAGATAATGTCAGGAACCACGGCACCGTGAAGAAATGCAAGACAGGTAGCAGTTTCAAGAAATGTGTACGCAAGTGTTTCGGATTAGATCCCCCTTTGCCCGATATGATCACAAATCACGATCACTTCACGGGATGTGTTCCAGCCCGAGTTTTTGCTGGGAGCGTTAGGGCGATCGTTTGATTTATTCATAGATATTCAAAGATGCATCGGCAATTAACGTGAGCAGGCGCAGCTCGTCCATGGACCACTGATGAGAGCCTGACGAAATTTTAATAATTTTCTAATTACACTGTCTGTGGGAAAGGATCGCGATGATGCTCGAGGAGATGAAACCGGATCACAACCCTTTCTCGCGGTAGAAGTTAAACGCTATTACGTTTCAGCCGAGGGCATTCCCGTACATCACCAGCGTCACCACAGTTATTTTACCAATTTACACGTTTTCCTTAACGGTTTTGTCCGATTTTGTCGGGAGCCAAAAAATCTTCATCGGATCTGCGTCCCCAATCAGGCAAAGTTTGCGCACAAAGGGAATCTGGAGTCACTCGATCAACAGATGACGTGTCACTTGATCATTTTTCAAAAGTCGAATGAGTTGCACCACAGGGACCGGGCGAACCGCAAAAGCGCTCGGATGAGGGGTCCTGCGGGATCAAAAAGGTTCCTGCGTCCCTCGTCGAACCGTGTTAAATTTTTGAAGAACGAGCAAGATTAATTGATGGGCTGTTTCCGGTTAAGTGAGTTTTTTATTGGTTTTTGGCATTTTTTTGCACTTTTAGCCTACTAACAAGTTTAAGTCATTAATTTCTTGCTGCCGTTGTCTCACCCCTGGAGATCTCTCCGCTGATAATTCGCCCTCGAGTGTCGTGTCGCAAAAAATTCGAGCGAAGTGTTTACGTATCGCGGGGTTGCGTTGCAACTCCTCGGTATTAGCTTATCAGATGCGGCCTGTAAACACCTGGGGACTTTGCAGCCATTTGGTTCCTAAATCCGAATTTGTTGCAAGAAAATTCAATTTTCGCGGAACAAAGAAGGAAATCACCTGCGGTGCTATTTCTGGCTTGTAATTTTTGATTTATAATCCACCGGGATTAACTTTTATGAAACGTTCTCATGCCAAACTTTATTGATAGTGGGGGGTTACCACAAAATATTTAGATAAAAACATTGTTTATAGTAATTTTTCAAAAATGCCAGAAATATTGATAATTATATTAATTTGAAACTATAACTATACATACGTATGTGTCCCCAGAAATTGGAGACCAGAATAACTTTCGCCTAAAACTGATGTAAAAACAAAAATAGAGGTTTAAAAATGTTCTTATATTTAATTCTCCTAAAATAATTTTGTCTATGAAATTCTTATAGGAGCCAACAAAATCATTTCATATTCTCTTTTGCGGTTAAACAATGCAATTCAAAAAGGGTCTCAAACTCTTGACCGCTAGTGTAAATTAAAAGGACTTAAAGGCCTTAACAAAATATTATAAAAATTTGAGGTCACATATTGTACAATAACAACTCATCTTTATTTTTTCCGTTTTCTAAAAGTAAACTAGGGTAAATATTGAACTTTTGTTTCATCCATTCTCGAGAACAGAAAAATGTAGAATGAGAAACTACAAAAATGTAATCTTTAGGTAAACTAGTTATACTCAAGAAAAACATATGAGCAACTGGGTGGTAGGAATTTTTTAAAATATTGTTTTGTTTAGATAGTTTTGTAATAAAAATACTAAAACAGAGTTCAGTCCGAAAATAACTATATTTACAATAAGAGTTTACATAAGATTACGGAGAAAACAGAGTTATAACTATGTACATACTATCGGAGTAGGCAGGCAGTGTTCCACACTTTCAGGACCTCGGAGTGAAAAGATAAAATTTCATTTCAATTGGGTCGAAACTAGTTTAAAATTTTTAATTAAACTAATTTCCCTAAGTAAAGTATGTGAAATGAATAACAAACGATTTTTCAGCATTGACCTTGAATATTTACATTACATTTTGTAGGAACATTTTGTTATCCTCAAGAGGTTCGTTATCAAATTAAATAAGAAATAACCATGGAATTCAAAAACCTTTTCTTTAAGATACATTTGCACATAGATAACAAATCACCTTAAAAGGGGAATAACGGAAATCCAACGTCTTATCACAGTAGATATAAATAAATTAGGTAAGTTCTGAACTTCGCCTTCCTACTTAGTACTTGAGTGTTGTTGATTTGAGAGCCCTTGAATTTCACCAATTAGTCGTCGATTGGCAATGTCACGCGCCCTCCCAATGAAGGCGTGAATCAGAATCAACGACTCACCTCCAACTCGAATCAGCCCGGTAGCAGATTACCGTGATTCATCAAAACCTGCGTGCGTTCGAAAACTTCGCCGGCTAGTTTAATCCACTTCTCGGAGATAACTTGGGACGTTCGAAAACAGTAAAAATCCACGGACACAATGTATGCTAATAGGCTCTGAATCAAATCATTAAATCTTACCTTTTTTTGGGCTGCCCGGGGCCGTCTTTCTCTCGTTGAGCAGTGATTAATTCAGCCACGCGTGCGTCGTCCGCTCTCTTTGCACAGCTTAATTTTCGGACGTCGCCTAAGTAGTATTTTTACCGTTACTGAGGCGAAGAAAAGAAATTCGAAGAGGTAAAAAAAGCATAGAAAACATAAGAAAATTAAAGAGAGAAAAAAGCCTCGAGTCCAGCTCGAAACATGTTATGCGCACATGCTGACTGCCGCGGCTATTTACCAGCCAATTATTGATGGCTCCGACATTATGCTTCACCTGGTTAAATATGGGACAGCGGGATGCTGGGACTCCTTCCTTGGCGCGGGCAGGCAGCATCTCACGAATTTAATTGCTGCTGCCTTTTTAGCGAAGTAACAACGTCTTTATTTCACTCGCGAGGTGCCGTGGCGTACTGTCGACGAACCTCTTGGCACACGCCGGATCGAGCCGAGCGTTTTTTACCGCCCCAGCTAATTTTGGAGATGGACGGCCAACCGGTGTATGGACGTTACCTTTAAAGTGGCATACGGCAAGAAATCTGAAAATCATTTCTTTTTATTAGCGACGGAACAATAGTCAATTGGAATTATGTTTGCTATGGCTTTCTTTCCGCAGCAAACAAAAACCAGTAAAGGCTCTCTTCTGTATCCAACTACTGAAAGCAAAACAGATTTAGAGTCAAAAAAACTCATAAATGTACTACATACATATGTACATACTTGAACACTTATTACTAACTACCAAGTTTGGCTTCAAGCTTTAATAATTAGCAAAACGCATTAGGTAACTCTTAATAAAATTAGTCTAAATGCACATTAATATATATTACGACATAAACCAGTCCAATTGAAAACAATTTAGGAAAATGTTAATTAGTTTACATTTTTGTAATGTAAATAGTAAAGTATGTACTTTTTGAAACATTTAATTTAATTATCAAAACGTGAAAGGTGGCGTCATTTTGTTTTCGGACGGACACAAATCAATTTCAAAAATGATCATATTATAGAAAGTTTGATTTTGTTCAAATGTTACTTTTACAGGTGAATGTCTCGTAACTTTGTTCTCTTTTTTTCTGAAAGATTTAAAGTTCTAGAATGTAACAACTTTTAGGCTTTTAGTCTTTTAGAAAATTAAAAGCTTTACTTCTCTTATTACTAGACTAATTGCAATTCAGTTTATTCACATGCATCATATGTTTATAATGTAAAAACTTTATTACAGGCCAACATAAATATTTTCCGACTTCAGTGCTTTAATAACAAATACAATCTTATTGCTTTCCTTTATAATAGTACACAAAGTTCGGCTCTCATATCGATTTTTTGGTTAGCACACAAATTAATCGAGCGTTTGTCATCAAATTCAATCGAAAATGGCCTAGCCATAAAATTAAAGATATTTTATAGACCTATGGAGATAAAAGTAAAAATAATGAAATCATGTCTTATCTACTTAGGTAAACTCCCACTAAATTAACAATAAATATTGGTTATTTTTAAACCTCTGAATTCTAGAAATTCGTCACGATACAGTCATTCGTAGTAAAGACTATTTGACATGTTTTTTAGTAAATTATAAAAAGATTATTGATAAACTCTTCCTAAGCAATATATTAAACTTGATTTATAGAGTTATAATAAATCACGAAATATTTATTCAGTGACAAGAAAATTGAATTACACCTTTTACGACTGAATTTTTTTCATATTCTTAAAATAGTTTTAATATCTTTTACAGTTTTATTTCGACCATAATTTCTAAACAATAACTTTTGTTACGGTTTAATATTAAAAGCAAATTCATTGGAAATTGATTAAATATTTTATGATAACTGTTAATCATTTTACGCAATCAGTATCTACACGTGTTGCTATGAAATCAAAATATGATAAATGTAACATAAATAAATTAAATTATAAGTATATTTTCAATTTGATTAAATAAATAAAGTAATAATCCTATCAAAAATATCTATCTCATCCAAGAAATTCACAGAGCTTGCCAACTAATTGCAAATGAATGTTTATATGTTACTCATGACATTATTAACGTAAAATCACCACGTCATTGAACACACCCCTGAGCCATTATTTGCAGTAATCAAAACCTTCCATGGCTGAACGAAAAAGTTTTATTTATCAACAGCGGAAGAACAATGTTTAAATTTTAATGATTCATATAGTATTTTTATTTATTGATAAGTTCATTTTCAAATTTCTATTCTCATAAGATGTATTACTTTCATATTTTAGTAAGAATTGAAATAACAACATACTTACAGAAATTTAAAAACTAAAGAAAACAATGATAGAAATGTTGGTTATAAAAAGTTGGTTATTCATAGTAAAAAATTAGAACCCCAATACAATATTGAATCAATTCGTGGACAATACCAGTGATATCGACCCGGGCCTAGGGAGGCATCAACATCATTAAGCAGACAAAAGATGTTAAAAGGAGAAGCTACTTCCATTAATTTCATCACCAATCAAGTCTTTATTCATTTCCCATCACCTATTCACTGCAGGTTTTTTACCTGTGAAAAGACCAGATAAGCCAAGGGCGGCTGAGTAAACAGGCAGAGCACTTTTGGATTTTGAGTCGACTGAGTTTGTTTCCTTTAGCAGGGATTTACCTTCGAGCGTGATTTGCATAGATAGATGATCATATTGAGTGACGAGCCCTGCATGAGCCCTTTCAAACCCTTTCGTGAACTCTAAACGGCATTCACCGAATGTTACACGAAGTCGTTAATTTTATGACCTTTCCATGCAAATTGCGTTTTCGAATGCAACTGGCTGCCTGGAGGAAAAAAAACAAACAAACTGAGAGTCATTAACAGACCATTAATCATGGCAAAGACACATAATCGGCTGCGACCTAAAGCCAATCCGAGAACCTCTCGGCGAGCCCGGGGTACCTGCAAAAGGCTTAATAGCGCGAACCCATTAGGTCTCATCGCTCACCTTATTCGCGGTCGTAATGGCGCGGCTCCTGCTACTTTTGTGGCTGAGATCTCGTTTCGTTACAGAGCAATCACCGATTATCATCGATGTATTACTCGAAATTACCGAGCCCTGCGCCCTGCTGGAGCGGGTTTTAATTTTTATTTTGGCTCCTTGCAGGCGATACTCACCCGCATTAGTTACGAATATAATCACCTGTAATTGACACTCATTAGGCCATCACCGCAGCGTGAGAAATAGACCATCTTCCCTCCAGGTAAATTTGTCCTGGACATGAAACCCCCGACGGGACTACCTGCGGAGACGATTCCTTCGGCACGGAATTGAGTCGTTCTGGGCTCTTTCCCAATGGGCGTCTTGTCCAATCTCGATGATCGACCATTAAAAAATAATGCGGCTCTGCGGACGCTTATCAACACGCAACAAATTTGTTTGATTGCGGACAATTGATACGATTGACCACTGTCCGCGATAATCCTTCAGTTAGGGCTGCCACCTGTCTTATACTACAATTTTAATCAGATCAAAGCAATAAGATATTAAAAGGAAACCACTCAAAATTTATTTAACCACCCACATACATTTATTTAAACTTAATGTGTCATGTTTAAACTTTTAGTGCAGAATGCTATTAATTTTTTAAATATTAAATAATTTTAAACCAAACTGATGTAAGCATACTCATGAATGTGTTAAATGATATCAAACGTGTATTTATTTATTTATATAACCTTTTAAAAGTATTTCTTGCAATTAAGCCGTACGTAGATACTACCGAAAATATTTTGTTTATAATGAATCCTTACTTATTTTTGAGAAACAGATTAATTTCGGAAGGTAGCGTCAACTAGATTTTCTGGTATCATACAGTGTACGTCAGTTCCCTTTATTCTGAAAAATTATTAAAGCTTCTAATCAGTAGAGTAATTTTTCTTCCAAAAAACGAATAAAGTAACACGAAAATTTTTTACAGTATGGTATACTAAAAAAAAACTAGTCTACTTATTTGTTTGCAATAGTTAGCTAGGATAAAGAAAAAACAATAAAATTCTTATAATTGAATAGTTGCTTCCTGTTTCTCACAATAAGGAGTGGCAACCCTGCTCTCATCCTTATGAAATACAAGTTATGAATTTTTACCAGGAAGCAACTAGGCCATAAAAAGCAAAACGGCCCAATAGACAAATCGAAAGGTGGGAACTCTTTTGTAAAATGATTTGTTTCCCTTTAACGAGCTATTTGCTTTGTGAAAGCTTAAATTTACTGCTGGATGACGTGGCTAAAGGACATTTGTCTTAATTGCGGCTCTAATAAATGTTGTCTAGTCCACCCACGATCTTAATTTCAGAGCAGATTTCGATCAAAGGTTCTTGGGTGGGATAGATTGATAATTTGATATTCGGAAAAGTGGTAGCGTGCTCGACGGACATTGTAACCAATTGCGCTGTAATACGCGACGCAGTTCCTTAACTTTGCCGCTGATTAAAAAGTTTGAACAAACACTGCCCGCCAGAAATCCTTGACGTCGGAGCTGCTGAGCGGTAGCGAGCATAAGAAAAGCAATTGGCAAAGGCAAGAACCATTAGATACCATTTATGTCTTGCGAAATCAATCAATTAGTCATGTGCGCGAAAGACATTTGCGACATGAACTTCGTTTCAGAACTGTAATTGATCTCTAATTGTGCGGCAAACTTATCTAATTGGTTGCTTCTGATGAAATGGACTCATTTTTTCGCCTCATACTCTAGTTTGAATTGTAAACATAGCTCCAACTTCATCCGCTGCCACCATGTCTACGAGCGTATGAAAATCTACGTCGATTCAAACGTTAATAACTCTTGAATTATTTATTAGCTGCAGATGTCCAGATGCTGGCTGTAATTTGAGATTGCAAACGATGCTGAATCTCATTTTCTCGGTATTTTTATCAATATTTGTATCTTTGCTTTTTTTTAATGAATCTCTTTTTACACGTTTTAAAATAATAAGTAAACATTGATTTATCTCAAAGAAGAAGTTTCCGAGTGCAATAGTTATTTATAGTTGTAGTTGTTGTGCAGATTGGCAATGGATTTGTAATTTATAATTTATACCTATTTTTTAGCTCAAAATAGCAAATATTACACTCATTATTTTTTATTTAATCAAAGGCATATGTAAAAACCAACAATCATCAGAAATTTACGACTCAGATATTGATGAATTCCATGCATTTGCTTTAAATAGCATGTCATATTAAAACATATTTATCTTATGAAATCTGCGGCTTTCCTTGAAAATAGCTCCCAACTTTAATAGGGTAGATAATTTATTTATCAAAGATTCTAAGAAAATGCTTCCTCAAAATAAATTCACAGAACTAGAAAAAATGTCGGTATCGTACCATTGAAATCAAAAAGACTGCAGGGAGCATAATGTCATCTTTCCTAGAACAAATTTAGGGAGTCTGAGAAGAGATTCAGATTCTGGGAACTTTTAAACCAGCAAACCTGGCAAGACGAAACGAAATAGCATTCTTATGGCGAATTAAAACGTTATTCGGGAATAAAGTTGATTTATTGATTACTATAATTGAACAACTTTAATTTCCTTTATACATAATTGATGCTAATAGACATTTAATTCTAGTAACAATCGAAAGTTTGAGTTTTAACAGCGTATTATAATTTATGTTTATAATTATTGTTACTTCATCCAGGAAGAAGATTCATTCCAAATTTAATTTTTGAAACACATGCATATGTAATATTAATTACTCTGCCACTTACTTACTATGCACCCTATATTAAAGAATTGTTAAATATTAAACACTTTAAGCTTTCAGCCAACCTTCTTGGTACAGGATTATACTCCCCCTAATTTAGGAAAATTAAATTTTTAGATGACAAGCACGCATTTGAAAATATTAAGTGTTTATTATTAAACAGCATTTCAACCGCGCTGACACAACGTTTTGCTTACAACGACATTATTTATTACTTCGTGAATCATAGGTGCTCAACGCCAAACACTTTGGGTAAAAGTGTTTCAATAATGTGTTAATGAATTTTAGATAGGGATACTTTGGGCAAGTCAGGCTGTTGGCATCTTCAGATACGCGGGGTTTTAAAATGAAGCTTAGGTGAAAGTGCTTTTCATTTATTATCATGCATGAGAATTTTCAAGGTCACTTGTCTAGAGGAGTGTACCAAATAAAATTCAAGGATGTAAATTATTAATATTATAGGATGTACTTGCATATATGTAATCTAATATTAAATTCTTTCAAATTTTCTTGTTGATATGATGGTAATCACAATGACGATAATTCACGAATTACGAAAGCCAAGTTTTTAATCTGAAGAATAAAGTTATCATTCTATTGAAAAATTGGTCCCAACAGAAAAATACGGGTCAAAGGGATAAATTGCTGGAAATGCTTTTATAAAAATGTTATCCAGTCCATATACGCTTGCTTGTCTAATGTTTCTAACAAAACATTACTCACGAAAACAAATTTGTTAGCAAAAGAATATTATTCAATAAATACTCAACAAATGCGCGCAAAAAAAGGTATGTCTTGATCAATCTTATGCTAATAGTAGCACAAATTGCAATAATGCTTTTACATATCAATGTTATTTAATTCAAGTGTAGTAATTGTTCCATATGATTAATAAGTACGTTTAATCAAATCGATGTACATAGTCACGCATGAATAAGTGATAGGTGATTAAACAACAATTTTTCAAAGTATTTAAATAAGGAAATTGATTTTCATTTCCTGGAACTCATTCGCGAAAAATTAATTCCTGTTGCATTCTTTCATACATAGTTACTAACATTTGGTATGCAGAGTCTTTATGACCCTTCGCAGCGCCTGCTTCACCGGCAAAGTCCGGCACGCCGTAAAAAGTGCAGAACACGTGTGGCTTCGTCACTGACCACTGGGCAGTTAGTATTTACCACAAGTCTTTTGTCATACGTTTTCAGGGAAAACTGAGCAATTCCTGGAATTCATGCGGTGGAAAATGGAATGCTCCCGCTTGAAATCAAGCAAACAAACAAAAGCACGCCAGTCGGTGTTGCGAACTCCAGAAACTACGCTTTCTCTACTCGACCGCAAGACTGATAGCGCTATCAACTCGTGTCAAAAATTGTTTATAACCACAGGAAAAATAAGGGAAGGTTACGGAGCTGCAGCGGGCCGCAATTTTAGAGTCGGCGACATACCGGGAGCCCGCTGATCATCGAGATTAAAAATAAAAGGAATTCCCAATGAATAATGGGCCACCGCGGGCTCTGATATTGATTTATTCCGCCGCGACGTCGATTTGCTCGCGCTATTTTTAAATAGACGTTCATTCACCGCGCGCCCAAATCGAGAGTGAATAATGCAAATGGGGCCTGGTGCAATGAATGCTCCAGTAAGATCCGCGCGGAGGCTGCGTCCCGGGTCGCGCCCTTGTCCCGACTTAGCCCTGCATTAGTAGATCCGGCCGCGAACGATGTTCATTACCGGGACGAGTTTGGCGCTGGGCCAGATACCCCCGCGAAGATGAGCTCGCGGCTTTCGTTTTTGGGCCGAAAATGGGTCCACGGCGACGCAGCTTCTCGGATCCCTCTGGTGGCATTCGACACGCTCTTAATACGACGCGTGCTGTTTTCGGATGACAAACTTTCAATAACTATTTGCGTACCCGCAGCAGATGTACGCGGGTTTATTTTACCTCTTTCGGCAGTATTAAATATAGCTATACTTCTCAGTGGTAGCACCGAGTGAAATAAATCTAAATTAGGTTTATCGTAGCTTCTGCAATACGCACCAAATGTTTGACATAAAACACGGGTTTAGATGAATGTCAGCCGCAGTCTCATTGCACTCAAAATTTACAACTTGTGTCATATTTATGTGCATGCCTTTGTTTTTTAGGACCCATTTTTCAATCGACTGAAAAATATGTTCTTCAAATAAGAAATCAACTCTTAGAAAAAATTATTGTTCATTCAATTTGTCACCAACTTCCCGCCTATCAAAATTAACCGAAAAATAGTCTTATCTACCAGTTTAAGGAGCAATGTAAATTTATCCGACTCATAGCTTTTTAAATCAGAGCCTAGTTGATCATTGGGACAATTTTATTTCACGAATAAATTTATCTGACGGCTGAAAAATTGGCCTTTAATGCCAAATTATTTTATTGCGTTATAGTTTTTATAACTCAATTAGGCCTCTAATAACTTGAATATGTACGTTATGCATAAATAAAAGTATATACATATATGTATTGACATTAACCGATAGCAAATAAATTTAAAAAAATTCTCGGTAAACACTTATCATAATATTTGTTACAAACATGTTTTGTTGTTGATAGCATTTCCATAGAGGTAGAATCGTGAGTCGTGACAATTGAAAAAATTATTTGATATTGTATCTAATGAAGTTAAGTAATCTTATCCTCACCCAGTGAACTTTCAGTTTTGACGTAATTTTAAAATAAAATAAAATTACGCATTCTTTCTATCATTTTCGATTACTTTGTTATTCTTATATAATTTAACCATTATATCTTATTTTGTTAACTCTCTGATTATAAGACACCAGTTATCAATAAATTATTACAAATGTAATTTTTAATTATTATATAATGGAGTTATTTTCGAACCTCATTTTTATTTGTGTATTTGGTATATTCACTATTGAAGAACTTATTTAGTTTTTGGTTATGCAATAACATTTTTCGACAAACTTTTGTAATATAACAACAACATAGGCAATTATAATATTGCAAGTGAGGTTTTATTGCAGAATAACATAAAATGTTTTCATTTGTTACAATTTACTTATACGTATGTATCTATATGTATATACATATATTTCTAAACCTTTTATTTTATAACCCAAAAGTATAAATTTATGAGTAACGGGTGATCAATAATTAAAAAAATTAAATAATAACTCTTATTGTAAAAACGATATTATAAAAGTTGGTTGTACCGAAAAAAAACCTGAATATCCCTATGTTAAAAGCAGTCGAAATAAATTCATTAAGAATGAAATTGGTTAAGTACAAAAGGTACTTGCTACTCAGAAAGTTTCCCTGAATCGACTTTTATTGATTAATTATTATCAGTTTGGCCTTCAGTTTCGGTTCGGTTCAGGAAAATCGTTAAATGTATGGACATTTTGTCCTCGGAGGGACTGAACTGATTGAATCAGTTTCGCCTTTCCGAATAGACTGACCGAATCGTGAATGGATAGAGTCAAGCAAAAAATTAACTACTAGAACTTTCAAGCGGATAATCGTAGCTGAAAACTATCGGCTTCCGTTTAATCTGATCAGTTCGGCCGTCTAATTCACATTTAAAATGCCGAACTAATCACCATAAGAATCAAAAAGTTTAGCAAGATAAATTCTTGCAATTAGAACCTTTCGCAAGATTAGTAAGTTAAAGTGCACTATGCAATATCTTAGTTTACTCAGACTAGATTAGTGGATAATAGTATCTATAGAAGTCGTTTCGGATTCTAATTGAAATGCATTTAAAAATACGCTTCTGATAATCCTCTGCAGCTTCAAGTCACATGTTGCGCCACTCGTCAAGAAGTACCTTGCAACTGCGCAAAAGTTTTAATCAAGACGACATTCAGCCACTCGGCGAGGTGCAGGCAGCCCCGCGAAACTTTTAATGACACGGGATGTCCCGAGATCATAAAGGCTTAATTAATTAGCCCCCAGCTGCAATCGCTGAATGTTTTGATAGTGTCCGTCACTTATTGATTAGAACCCACCCAAGGGCAAACATTTTATCAGCCGCGCTTTTACGGCTAAGTGAGCTGCATTAATTAGTTCACGGCTTGATTGCAGATGCTAATTAACCGGCGGCGACTGGATAGGTCTAACTCCAGCCGCGCGATAAGCGGCCGGCGCGGCACCGGCTGCACCGCGCTGCAAGGACAAGCGGCCACGCGCTGCACCCAGCGCGCTCCCAGCCGCCGTCGCCCGTGGTACCTTTGTTCCCGGGAGCGGTCACGGGGACGCCGGCGTCGTCCTTGGCATTTCGCTGCATTTTCTTTGTTTCGTGGAAATTTCTTTGTGCTCCGCAGAGTTGACAAAGTGCCACCCCAATCCCAATGTCAATGCCGCGCAAAAACCGAAGGGAAATTCCCTTGCTTGCAGTGCTGGCAATAAAAAATTGATGGAAATTACCAACTGCTTGCAGTCCGCCCGCCCGCCCTTGTCGCCCCGGGGAGTTGCAAGTGCATGCGATTGCAACCGGCGAATATCGATCGAATCCTGCGGAGCTGAGTGCCACCCCCGCTCAGGCGGCGACCTTGCTTCATCCCACCCACCCCCGCCCACCCCCACAGCCCCCATAAATTATATCGCGTTCGAAGACGACTTTTCACTCAGACTCAGAGTCAGCGCGACTGTTTGGCTTTCTCCGTGACTGTTTCGCTTGCACTTTTCCCCGACTTTCTTTAAATATTTATCGGCGATAAAGCGCGCTTTTTATCAGCTCCGTGAGCGTTTACACGCGGCTAAACGGCTGCTGGCAGACAGCTTGGCAGCGCCGCTGCCAGCGCTGACTCAGATGAAAGCTTGGCGCGGTTCTGCCGCTGCCGCAGCGGTTGAACCCGCGTTGGAGTGCGGAGCAACACGCGCCAATGTGGAGCGGTCTTGACCTTCGACAACTTCGTGTGCATGAGCACCCGCTTTAAGGTCATCCCCGCATTCAAGGAGTCGTCTCGAAATCTCTTACACGTGGACTCCACACAGCGGGCCTCATGGTGCCAAGGGTGCCGCAATGGGGCACCAGACTTAGAATGCTTTCCTTCCTGCTAATTTTATCAATAAATCAACTTTGGTACGAAGGACGAAGGATTATGAAATCCTTTATTCGGTTTGTTACCAATTCCAGCGAATTCTGCTGTAGTTCTAGAAATATCTTAACTTTTATTTTTCTAAGTTACACGATTAATCTCATTGAAACTAAAAATGTTCTGGAAATTAACTACCATTTTGTTTTTATAGATACCATTACACTTAAAATGTTTAAAAATTCTTATATAACATATCATACCCCACACCACGCTAAAAATATTGGTGTAAGTAAGTTTTATAACTTTTATCTTTAAAGTAAAAATCTTCAGTAAATAGTTAAATATTTAGTAACCGTATTTCTCGAAAGAAGTACTAGCCATTTGAAATATTAACTGCCCAATATAACCCTATAGATCAAAAATACGAAAACAGAAAAGTTCACTTTTAACGAAATATAACGAGCTTCTTACAAATATAATAAAAACATTTTTCAGGAAAATTAGAGGTTATATGAAGGTGAATCGTAGACTTCGTTATTTTAAAATTTCATTTACAATATATCAAACACTAAAAACTAAAGTAATAAAATATAATATCACTTTAAAGAAGTCCTATTAAATTATTTTCTTAATTCAAGGTTTAGTAGATAAAATTTTGATCGGTTTAAAATTTAAGGTATACTTAATATTTTATCGATTGAAAATGTCATACGATAAAATCTATTGGTCAGAAATGTCTCAATATAATGTCGAAAGAATCTTTAAGCGTGGTATTAATTTAACAATATAGTACTCTTGTCAGACATATGGCGTAAATTAATGAACCTACGCAATTAAATAGAAGCCAACTTTACTTCAAGGTCACTAATGATAAAAGCGTTAAGCAGTTACGCGCATTTAAAATCGGAGAAGTTCGCTTATAATTAAAGAATGGTCAAATTGTTAGAATTGTAAATATTTATGATCATATTTATTTCGAATGTAGGATACAACAAACAATGACTTTCTTTAAGATTCAAAAAAGTTTAGATTTATGGAAGATTGTTTACTTACAATAGAAATAACGTTTTAAATTGTTGAAAGAAAAGTTCGTAATTTAAAATAAGTAGATTTGAGAGTGTCGCATTAAAATTTCTTTGTTCTTTATACGATATTTGCGCAGTAGCTACTAAGCACTAATAGTTTTGTAAATAAGTTTAAAACAAAGGCGAATTGTTATTGTAAATAAGTTAAGGTCACACGAGGGTTGTTTACAAGCTTCCCTTTGTCCTAATGTAAAGTGGATAACGCAATCTATCGATATTAATCGCAAAAGTGCAAGTGCTTACACGTTTTACCGCACACAGTGCAAGTTTTCGCCGCAATTTCGTAATTTCACCAAACTCGTTGGATTTTGCATTTGCGCCAAACCGTCTGGCGTTGCTTTTCAAACCTGTTAGTCATGCGGTTTCTTGTATAACGCTGATAGTGACAATCAGCGTTAACTGTCGCGCTGATAGGGCGGAAGATATCGCCGATCGGAAGATTTTATCAGGCCATGACTACCTGAGCTGGATAAAGAGCTGGTCCGGGAACAGCTGTTATCTGGGCAATTCGATGATAGTCGACGTCGATCCATAAAAGGTGACAAGAGCGTTATCAACAAAATTCCAGTGTAAACAATGATGAGAAAGGTACACAGCAGGTAGGGGCAACTACTCGGGAATTGAAAGGAGGCATCATCGCGGTTCCCCTTCCCCTCGCAGGGATAAGAAGGTCTGCTTCTTAGGCTTGGGCTCCCTGCAAGGGGAGGAATCTAGCCGAGGTTGGGACCGGGACTGGGACCGGGACTGGGACGGAAAGGGCGATGACTCATGGACGCAGCCACGGCATAGAGCCACTTTACCACCGCGGGATTCCGATGGCAGTTACTCACCAGGCAACGCGGCCTGCCGGGAATAGGCTGCTCCGAGCCACCTCCGAGTGACTTCAATCAATTTCCGTATGGGTTCCACGTCGCAGGCTGGAACCAGCCCCGGGATTTGTGCGGTGGTTACGGCACTAAATCCATCCCAGACCCAGGCGCATTATTCAGGCGAATATAATGCACTAAGGGCTGAGGGAAGACCAGGGAACCTAACTTCATGCTTTTGTGCAGTTTGCACCTGTGCCCGTAAAATCGCCTTCTTTGTTCGTCCCGCAGGAAGCAGTTCTTTTGTTTGGGTAGATCATGTGCAGGTATCGGATTTAGAGCTGGATGACAGCTTTTATGGATGGACTTGTCTCAAAAAGAAGCAAACAACCCTCGTTAAGCAATAAACTTTTAATTGTTATCAAGTCACTAGCTCCCAATGGAAACCGGGCGAAGTGAGGACCTTTGTGTAATCCTTAATTGTCCGTAATTGCTCCTCCTGGATTCTACGTGGGGTTAAGGTACCTGCAGGATGGGTACCCCCCTTTCTATGTTTAATGCGTCAGTCCACCGGGCGACCACAAGAAGTGCAATTTTCTACTATTGAGTCATCAAAACGACTACTTATCAAAAAATATAAAAAACAAAACGAGTGGCTTGTGGCAGCCTTGCACTTTATCATATTATTTAATAGAAAACAATTTGATTTTGGTTGATGACAACAAAAATAATTGAGCTTTGGATTTTGGCAAAATAAGTGAGTTATCAATATTTTGAAGCTTACGCAGGCACCCAAAAATATTTCCCTCTGAGTAACTACCTTCGATATATTTCACAGGATAGTCCAGTCCTGATAACGAAATAAACGATGAAGAAGGAAAGAAAATTGAATTTTTGAGAAATTAATCTAAGTAATATCTTCTTATTATACAATGCGTGTATCAAATTTCAGTTTTCTTAACCTTAACCTTGTACTGTCTTATCCTTTTCCTAAACTTTTCTGCGTAATTTTAAAAAGATTTAATTATTAAAAATACCTTCAAGACGCCTGTGAAGGCAAATTACTTCTTTATTTGAACGAGAGCATAAATGAAAAAAAGTTCAACAATTTCAAATTACTACAAAAATATGTATACGTATATGTACGCATGTAGGTATATACAAATGTTGGTGAATAGTAAAATCATTAATATCTTAAACAAAAGAACACTTGTTTCCAAACTAGTCTTTGGAGAGTTACATATCTAAATGCATACTTCATAATTATGATTAAAGTTGACCGTATTTAAATCAATTTTTCGGATCATCACCTGTCTTTGCTTGTCTTGAGTAATGTATTTACCTAATTGCCGTGCCTTTTAAGGTAAAAATATTTTAAAAAAAATTCAAAAAACATTAGAGACTCCTGGATAATTTCAACCCTTCAAGACCCTTGATAAATGAGTCAGTGATTAATTTGCGAAATTAAAGCGATCGAGTCTGCGATTTTTCCAGTGCACATCGTGCCTTCCGCCAGAATGAAAACGGCGGCAAAATCGCGACTTCATCTAATTTTTTGCACCAGCCGTAAGTAAACGGTTTAATGGAGGGCAAGTGCAGCGACCCGCCAAAAGCCCTCATTTATCATTTTTATGCAAGTCCTTCTGCAAGAACAACAGAATTTGCCGCGTTTCTGGAAAGCATTACTCGACCCCCTGCCGCCCCCGCCCGTCCTGGGGGCGACTCTCTGGAACGAGGTTAATGGCTGGGAATAGTTCGGGCACCGGGCGAATTGACGAAGATTCGCCCGGCACAAATCGATTTTCATGTTACCGATTACTCACCGCGTCTGAATACAGCAGCCATTAGCTAGCCGCGGAATCGCGGATCCTTTCTTAAACTGCTTCTTTTGTCCGGCGGCGCCGATCGAGGGTTGGGCGTTTCGACGGCGACGGCTGCGTTCGTGCGGTCGGTTCTGTTGCTCGTTTTGGGCGTTTGAGCTCAATTATTCCCGCAGGAAGCTCTGTTTTCTGCTGAAAGATGGTAACTGCAGTGACAGTGTTCTGGGTCATTAATTCTCATTCAGAATGGTTAAAAGATTGAAGCTATAAGATTAACTGGCTCAAAACTGACACTGCTTATACATGGCTTTTTAAAATTATTGGTTTTTATTTTCAAGTAATATTATTCACAAACATGGTCAAGGTTGACACAGATACAGTGTTCGATGAAATCAATTAAAACTTTGTCAGTACAATTTAAGCACTGAAATAAAGTCAAGGAAAGATTAATCTTTTCAAGAAAAGGCAAAGTGGAACGAACTCACATGACTTGATCTCAAAATAATAGAACATTTTGGTTTGCATTGTTTCCAAGGTTTCAAAAATCGAGATTACTAATTTTATTGTGGGATTCTGAATACTTTTTGTATTTTTACGTGTACTGCAGTACATATGTATCATCTACATAGAAAGATATATTATTATTAGAAAAATTATCCGACACTAGAAACGAAGAAGGGTTTGATTTTAATACAAGGTTGTGGAAATGTTCAATTCGAATTAAAAATGATGAATATGCAAACAATTGTCAGTTGCTTGTACTTCATGACTGAGATATTTACTTAAGCTCAAAGTTTCGAATACCATATCTACTATTTTAGTACATGTTTTCATACCGGTTTCTAAAAATATCCTAAAAGATTCATTAAAAAGATAGGTACAAAAATCAATTTCATAATTAAAAAGTGTATTTAACTTCAATATAAGAATCAGGTTAAAAATTCAAATAGTTAAATAGCAATATTAATCAAAAAATGCAGACTTTGTACTAATCTTCATCAGAAGACTATAATATCTGTGTAAACTTCATAATAAGGACATATTAAATCAGACTATAGAAGATTGTGGACGGGAAACAAGTATTTTAAAACCAAGAAACAATAGCAAGACAATAGTACTTAAGTTAGTTATAATAAATATACATTTACAACCCAACCAATCCCTTTTCCGAATTTCCTCTAGATCAATTTATTTACATATATTTGATTGATAACAATTGCGATAGTATCATTTAACTTTTAATAGGTTCAAGAGTTCCAGAAGTCGATACTAAACTATAGAATCATTAAACCAAAACGCCAAAGGGCTTAATACTTTTGTAGACTTTGGCCTGATAAGAATCACTACGTCTTCGTCGCGGTCAGAAATAAAAAGAAACTCGCCTTGCGGCGCAGCACTGGCCATTGTTGGCGGTTGTTCCAAGAAGGTAAATTTCAATTCCACACACGAGCGAAGTAATGCACTGGACAGGAAGTCACATAAAGAATAATCCGAGCCAGTTTGCACCTGAATTATCAATTTGCTCACATGCGAACCGGGAGGGACTACGAAGGTACGTGATCGCTCCAGAAAAAAAAGGAGGATCGCCCGGGGCGCCGATAACCCCATTCCTTATCGTCCCGGGTCGGGTTAATGAGCATTTAATCTCCCCTGCGCCGAATGCTGGACATGCCTTTCAGAAATTTCGAAAGCCCTTCCAGATAGCGCTAATCGTTTTCAAATTGGTCACTTGAATATATCTTCGCTTAATTATAAGGAAATTGCCCCTGTGGCCCCTTTCCTGATGGGCGAAGTGAACCATGCTAGGGGCCGTTTTCGATGCGTAACCGAACGTTTAAGGCCAGTTTACTCCAATTTTACCATTATCATCCTCGGCTTGGCTGCGTAAACACTACTTACGCAGGTAACTGGGGCTTATCTTCTTCTGAAATGCTTTTCAAAATTATTCGTAATCGCTCCGAAGGATGCCTTTTTAGCCCTAAAGAAAACTACAAATACTCATTTTTTACGCACGTGCATTGAACTCTTTTTCAACCGGTTTGAAGCAGGTATACAAAATGCTATCGATTCGATTAACTAAGTGAATTCAAAGTCCGATAGGTTGATATTTAACATCAAACGAAATGCAATCGTACTGCAAAAAATTTTATCAAGTTGTACGTGCTGAGGTTTCACTTTTTTCGGGAAGTAGCGCAACAAATAATCAGGACTACATCAAACGAATGCCACTGTAGAAAGAGGCGTGTTCAGATTGCACTTAGAATGTTTAGATTATTTTTTACCATGTAAGCAATCTTGTCTACGTAATTTGTTATTGCGCCAAACAGTCTGCGGTTCTACGATTTATCAAAAACCGATGATTCACTCCCAACGTTGGAAGGTAGAACGCGCGTATGGTGCTACCGATCCGATAAGTCTTAAAATAACCAAAGTATGTAATAAATTTCGCAATAAAGTACTATACTGGTGAAAAGTAGTATCTGAAGTGGTAATTGATTATGATATTAAACCGATCGTTCGAGACGATTGAAATGATAAACAAATATTTTACTTTTATTGTTCAAGCTAGAAATGGAATTTTTACATAACTTAATTACATATATTTGTTATTACGAATTAAATAAAAGTTATTTATTGACTATAATTTCTGTCGTGGTTGAAATAGAAAAATACAAATGGTGATTTTGATATCGTCTAATAAATTCCTATTTCCACAGTTTTGAGTGAAGCCCCTGTTAATATTTCAACTTCACGTTTTATTGTTTTATTGAGTTCTTTTTAAAATCACAATGCCAAGTACCCATGTATATGCTTCTTAAGTGAAGTAAATATGTCGTCTTCAAGTTATAATTGGTAACTCCCCTAATGTTATTATCTTATAAAATTAGGCAACAGGGAAACACCGGCTTTGTATAAACTCAGAAAACGTAATAAAAATTTTCAAAATAGCTTAAATATTAGACTAGAAATTATTCAATAAAAAATTGTTTAGATTGAAAAATATAAAATCCGCGATTTTCTCGAGAACCACTGAAAAATCTTGGATGAACATGAAACTCGAAATAGTTGAATATTAAGATTCATTGTATTATATATAAAACAAATTACGATTTACGTTATTTAAACTTTTATTTCAAATTAAAGCTAGATTTATAGTCAAGATTGGAACATTCAAAATACACAAGGAAATGCGTTGCATGAAAAATTAAACTTTTTATGTATACATACATTTATCAAATTTGGACGATTGCGCGTCTGTAAAATTGGAACGTCTCTGTCGTTATTCTTCTCGTTGATTAATTCATGTTTTTATTTTTTGGTGTCCTCTGATATAAACGACTATAACTTGTAAGTTTTTGGGATTGATGGAACTTGAAATGATTCCACGCATTTAAAAAAATATTATTCATTGGGTTTTTAATGAATTTTCCACAAATTGTAATATTACTAAGTTTTCAGTCTTTGGCTAATGTCACACGTAGTTAATAATGCAGCTGAATGAATTATAAATTCTAGTACTGTTAAAAAATGTCATCCTTGAAATAACTAAATAAATAAATGAACTGAAATGAGATAAAAATATTATGCTTTCAGAAAAAGTTAAAGTAATAATAAATCTATTTTGAGGCGAGTATTATTTGTATTATATACAGATATAAATCACATCTTTAAAAGTTCTCCATTCAATTATTATTCCTACTTTTAAAATTGCATGTCGATGCGATAATTTTTGCACGAAAAAGTGAACGAGGCATTTATCTTGAAGTGACCCCCATTGAGCTGATGGCAGTGAAGACAATTTTCAGAAAATCATGATTTTCTTCCAGTTTTCGATGGTACTCAGCTCGCGTTACGATTTGCATAATTTATAGCATGAATCTGGCTTTTGAGCCGAGCGCCGAGCTTAAGTAAAAGAAGGCCAAGATTCTGTCAGTGGCTGCACCTCTAGCAGCATTCTAAAGGTGAGGACTGAGGACCTGCAGCATCATCCGCGCAACTCGGTGCCCGCGGGCGACGCGGCATAACCCAGCTAAATCCATTTCGCTATGTTGCGAAATCAAAACTTCTGCACTGGTCGTCGCGGAGTATTTTTTATATGATGTTTTTTATTCGTCTACGTGCTGAAGACTTATTCTTACCCGCCGTCTTTTATTTTATTTTATTTTCTTATGGTGCGACCACATCACGCCATATGGCGGGCCCCTTACGTGGGGATCGGACGACACCACCGAGATATTTTTGTTTGGGGGCTTTATGTAAACACGATAACAATTTTATCGCACCAGCCGTCTTCTACTTACCAAATAATCAATTAAACGCGACAACACCAACTTCGAGTCGCGGAGGATGATTTTCTCGAAACGTGAGCATCGCGCGCACAATTGGGACCCTCTTGTCGTGGAAGACGAAGACGACGACGAAGATGGAGACGAGGGTCACTCGCTCGCGGGGCATCTTATCAGCCTTCCTCCTCGGGGTCTTATCCGCGGAGTCCTCGTTTCTAATGCGCGACTGCGTGACATAAATAGAAGTGGCCAAGTGCTGCTGGAATTACGATACCCGGGGAGCCGGAAAGATAATCTCACATTTTCATGATTTATGAAAATTGTAGGCGCTCGCTGGTATCCAGCGCCGTCGAGGACAAAAAAGCCTACTTAACTCGAGGAGCGGGGGCTTATCGGGCGGCAGGCTTAGTGGCATGAATAATTCAGCTGAACGCGATCACTCGCGCTCTGGAGTGCCGCAGCAGACCCACTGGGGCCAGTTGGGAGCGTGTTCTTAGGCCAGTTTCTTAAGATATACGCGAATTAGAAGACAATTGCCGCGAATCTGGGCCACTCGCGGCAAAAAGTTTGGAATTAGTTATCCACCGCTCGAATCAGCCACCCGGCACACTTTCGGTTAAATTCAGACCTTGCGACCTTCTTTTAATTGCATCGACTGCGGTGCATAGGTGGGCCAGGTAGGGCGCGGTGCTGCGCCGCGGCGCGCATTAATTTATGTTTTCCTTATAAGCGCGAATTCAGCTCGTAATGGATTTATTCAGTTATCTGGAGCCCTGGTGCAGCCGCGGTCCAGGACTCGTTTCAGCCCAAGGCCCGCAGTCTCGGCGCTGTCGCTGCATGTGAGGCAGCTGCATGAAGTGTGAAAAATGGAAGATTTTACGAGCACTAAATATGAAGCAATAAAATGTTATAACACTTACAACAGAACGAGGTCAATGTTATGATATGATAGATTTTTCCAGCTAAGAGTTATTAAACAATTCAATTTGCAATACATATTTAAAGCCTTAATAAAACCCAGGAGATAACTACATAAGATCTTATTAAAACACTTTAGAATGCTTATCCAGTTTAAACGATCATTATACAGGCTATAGAGATACATAGTCACAGTGACATGACATAATATGTAGATAACAAGAAAATCGGTGACCAGACAATCAGACACTTAAGTATAGTTCCTCATTACTTTACTGTATAGTAATTAAGATTTCTTTATGTAACTCCTCTACGGATTTACAGAGAATCGAGTTGTATTTAAAATGCAAATTGGCATGAAACTATTATATAATTTATATACCATTCAATTAAGATGCAAAATACGAAAAAAAAAAAAATTAAGATTACATTTCTATCATAGTAAATATATTTTTTAGGATATTTCTACATAGAGAACAGTTTCATCGCACTACAAGAATTCATGGACAAATATGAAAGTATCGCTAAATAAAATAAAAATATTCTTAATTTTGTTGTAGTTATAACGTATTACACAAATAAAAATCAATAAATACAAAGTAAAGGGTTTTCTGCGACCTTTAATTTTCGACGTGATACTAATAATATTATTTATGTACCTACATATGTCGCCGCATCATCAACAACAATTACTTCAGTTAAAGAACACTGTATGTTTTAATATGAATATTTCATGTTAGAAATGCAGCCGGGACTTGAAATCCTCAAAAAGTGATAAGATCTCATTTAAAGTTAGTCCCTAACCTACGTTTGCAAAAGTCAAAGTAGGTTATAAAGTTTGATCGTATTTTAATTATTACCCTAAACGTTTACGTTTTAATAAAAGCTACAATAACCGGGCTAGAAAAATTAAATTTATTATAGTATACATATCCCATTAATCTAACAATTACATATCTTGGAAATTTGAGCTTTCAAATACATATTGTTAAAAATAAATAAATAGATAAATAAAAAGAACTAGGTACATATTTATATAATATATCTTACAAAATCTACTTCATGTAAGGCCAATTACCAAATATGGTATGACATAATCTTCTTAAATTGACTTGTTAACAATTTGTTGTACTGGCATACATACAACTAATTTTTGGGTTGAAACTAAACAAACATTTTTTTCACTCTCTTCAGACGCGCCCTCAATTGCAGGAATTTCACAATAACAGAAATCATGCATAAATCAACGTGGGTGATTGAAATCCAGTTAGCAGGTAAAAACAACCGGCCATTCAACCCGATTAGCGGAATAGATCGCATACTGTCCCCAATTTTAAATATTCATGCCACCGGGTTGACTCACCCGAATATTTTTACTCAAAAATTTGAGAAAGTGATGTCTCACACCAAGTGCCGTTTCCCCGCCAAGATCAGCCTCACTTGGTCATAAAGTGGCAAGTCAAGATGCGGATCGGCGAGATCAAAGGAAGATTCTAAGACAGGAATAAGATCAGGTGTCTGTCGCTTCTTCAGCTCGGCCGCGTCCGTGGATGATAAGACAGTCGGCGAATCCCAACATTTAACGCAAAGAACGGTCGGCCGCAGAACGTGCAGACGAAGGAACGGATGGACGCTAAGAAGACACTCTTCTTCTTCCGAGACAAGTTCAAACTTGTCGAAGACGTTATATAATACGACTGGTGTCCATGTACAATATATAAGACAAGTTGCATACGTGTGTAGCGCGTCTTATCTCGTTCTTATCCGACCAATGAGTCATATACTCCGCAGGGAAGATCGGCTGGCTTCTGGCTCCCCAGGTGTAAGCGAAAGTCACCGTACGGCTTCAGGTTACGACGGTGTCCAGCCCAAATCAATCTGGCGACATCTTATCCCGGATTACGACTAGCCGTCATGCGGGTTGAGCGCAGAACCTTATCTGGGCAAATATTTGGGGCCCCACTGTGGGACAATGGTCGCATTCAGCGAAATTCCCAACAGGACTTTGGTGGAACTTTCCACTTACGGCGGTAACGAGGGACCTTCTACTTGTAACTGATCGCAAATTAACATCTCACGCGCAATTGGATTTAGCTCTGGGCTCGGCGCGCACCTTAGGCTCAACTCTTTACTATCTTCGAGATAAGCCGTCCGATCGCGACTGAGCCTAATCCCCGTCGAACTGCGCAGTTGCCCGCCGCTGCAGGGATTGCCTTTTGTATATAATTTGCTGGCGCGTAATCGCTGTCGATTGTTAATTTCTAGTTTTATTATCGGCTGCATTACCGACATTACCGACGGACATGTGCAAGTGATACGCTTGCCGCTTTATTTGCCCTCGTCGGCCGTAAATCTGAGCGCGCTAAATGCACGCGACAGACAGCGATTCATAAATAATTGCCAATCCGCGGCTGCTTGTTCCAGCTTAAAACGAGCGCTCTCAAGCCGGATTGATAATTTTACAGCGTTACGATTTGGTGGCCGCTGCAGTCGCGGGCCAGCAGCCGCTGCAATTACGATGCGTTTCCGATTGACGCTCTGTCCTAAGTAGCTGCGCGGGACGACTCTTAACTGCGATTGTCGTAAAAGCTGAAATCAGTAGGGCCCTTAATGGCCCGAAAGGGCCTCCACCAAATGGACATTAATTGAATTTTGGGCATTTGCTCGGTGATGTGAAAGGCCCTTTAGAATTTCCTGATAAGCAGAACTGCTGGACGCATTTCGATTTCTTTAGAATTGAACTTCAAGTACGGGTAATCTTAAATAAATTTTATAGTCTTTTATCCATGGTTCAATACTCTCTTGGGTACTCTGTTTTTGTTTCAATATCTTGTAACGAAATTGTTAATTAAATATCCTACTTAAATTCTTAATGTTAATAATGAAATTAAAATTATTGAGCGGATATATTCTATTTTAAAACTATTTATTTAAATTAATAGTAGTCGCTGTTTTTTTCTTGAAGCCTGATAAAATTAAAGATGTACAAGAAGCATATTTTTTAAGTTTATACAAATCATAATTATATTGCAGTAGATTATGTATATATAAAAGAAGCTAAAGCTAAAATCTTAAGTCAATCAAATAAAAATTATTTTTTGAGTGCTCTAATACGCAATAGAGCCACTTTTGAAAACTTCAACTTGAGATAAACGGGTTCAAAGTTTGAAAATTAAATTTTTAAAATAGAGACTTTCTTTAGATCTACATAATTGTTAAAATTGTTTAACAACATTCTTAATCAATAAATGTTATTTGATATCGTTTTTGAGATATGTTTGTCACCACAAAAAAATGGAATTCAAAGTTCCAACAGATATTATGGCTTAAATGTTAACTTTATAATATTATTAAAATTTAGAATTTCGTGAAATTATCAACTTTAGTAATGGTTTCTGTAGAAGGTCAGTTTAAATTATTTTCTTAATTTCTTTAAATAAATTCATATTGTTAAAACTCAATTTCGTAATGTTGTCAACCTATAGATTCGTATCCAACTTTATCAGTATTATTTAATAGCATCGTTATGTTAGAAAATAAGCACGGTTTTAGTGTGACTCTTTCCACAGTAAGCAGTGCTATTTCAAAATTTAATTGGATTCAGCGATATCGAGTCGAAAAATTTCCTCTTTATGAATTTATTGGCGGAGGCGTAAAATTTAATGTGGAGTGCAGTGCGTGCGCTGGATATCAAAATGGATCCACCCTTCAGCTCGACAGCGCGAATATCTCGACAGCCCATTAATGCCTAAATGGCGGCACGTTAGCATCGTGATATAAAATTTATTAGTAATATTGCACTAAGCTCCCGATGCCCCCCGCGCCAGGAGCTTTCGGGCGAACTTTATAAAGAGCCATTAACGTTTACGAGCCGGATCCGGGCTGCCACGCCGGGTCCAGCCCGGGAAGATGTTTGCTCCGGTGATTGCGATAAAGTTTGCATAATGAATGACGCCGGAGCAGAAGGATGGACGTGTCCCCGTGCGATGCGAAATGCAATTTTGGGAAGTCCCTAAATTTCCAGGTCTGGCTCAGCTACACTTAATAGGAAAAGTTGGCGAATGAACTTGATGAAATGAATCGGGCCATTTTAAGGCACCGCACAAAATGAGGTTGTAAACACGAAAACCACTTGATTCCGTGATGACCTCGCACCAGATTGTCTGGAGGAGGCCATGGCTTCTTCAGGGTTATGCAACTCTTAGCTTGACTTTGTCGTAATATTTAATGTTCAAGGGGCGAAATATTCCACTTTATTAAAGTAATTGAACTGAGACCAGAAACCCTGTCTACAATAAAATGTTTCGAAAAAGCCGCCATTTTTCAGACATCACGAACACAAAAACAAATATAAAAGATGAAAACCCAAAAACTAAAAACCCTCTCAATTAATTTTATCACCGTATCTCTCAAGTTGTAGCACTTGGAAACTTGAAATTTTGCTTGAAGGCTATTTTGGGCAATTTGGCCAAATTTGACCTCTTGAAAATAAAAAAGAGTTGAAGGTTTTTTAAACATTTTTGCCGTCTGCACACATGTTTAGTCTGCATTAGTTTTTATTTTTACAAAGGATTTATTTTTATTATTTCTGCCAATATCTGTTGTGTATTAGGTATAAAAAGAACATCGAAAAGTAACGATTTTGGCAGCCGAATCGACGAAATCTTCTTGGCGCAAAGAGTTAGAATTATACCTACATATAAAAAGTTGTATCTTAAAATAAAGTTAAAGAATAACCTTGTGATGTGAATGATGATCTTTTGTATATCTCAAATATTTATGTTAATGAAATATTTTAGATTGTATTATTAACACTAGATTTACCAACTCTTAAACGTGTAATTCCACTTATTTTCTGCGCCTTTAATGTAATGTACCTTCAAATTTGGATCAATAATCGAAAATTGAAAACGATTTCTGAATATGTCGTAGCCATGAATCTTTGTAAATGTTGGAATAAATCTGAATCTATAACATTAAAAATTATAAATCACTCAAGGAAGAAATTGAGTACCAATCAATTTGACCAGTCTTGATAGTTCTATAGTGTTATATAAGAAAAAAGATAACAAAAAAATAAAAAATACAATATTTTAGTAGGACTTTTTTCTGATATAGTATAAAGAGCAAATAATATTGTAATGTAGACCAAGCAAATGCAGAATACTCGAAAATGATGCAAAACTCACAGAATCTCAGTCCACAAAGCGCAAAATCAACTCAAAGCTGATGTGATCACACCCTTGATTAAGCAATTTATGGATGAATGTGCAAAACCCACCCAGCAGAGCCCAGCTTCAGGTTCAATTAATTTATCAATAATTACCAAATGCTGTATAAATAGAAATATGATCTCCGCCGGAGCCGTGCTTCGGGACCCGGGACCTGTGTGGAACCTGTGGAAACGTTTCCTTGAGCCCCGTCTTTCGTGTTTTCTTGAAAAGTAAACATGCCCCGATAGCGATTCTCTTTGGATTCTGGGCACGCCCTCACCTGAAGATTTCCACATTATACAAATTTATTCAAAGCATACACATTACGTTTTCAAATAGCCACTAGACACTGACGTCTGAATTTAAATGAAACCCGGCTGGCACACATGTTGCACCGCCGCCACCTGATGGATCCGCGGCCGCCGCGGAAATCGATGTGCTCCGAGATGCACTGCATTAAATTGCAAATTATGCTGACGGTGGATCGAGATAAATTCGATCGTTGGCGCTAAAATTAGCTTCCTGCTTCTTCGCATTTCGCGGAACATAATAAGCCCGGCGAGTGCTGATAAACGCTCTCCTCTGTTCCATATTTACTTTTTATCCGCGGCAGTCGTCGCGGGCGCATGGCGGACATGCCTTCGAACCAAATCAAATAGAATTTATATTCATGGAGCCACTCCGGAATAAATTTACTTAAATAGAGACACTTCTATGAGCCTTGCCTCGCCGACATTAGAATTAATAAGATGTGCGAGTGCATTAAGTATCTGCTGCTGACGCTTCAAATTCGTTAATTCAAATTATTATTACAGATTAATAAATTCTACACTTTGAATTGCTACAGTCCACAAAAGCACTATTTTTATAAGAGGAAGGAGAGACATTTCGATATTGAAATGGCAAAAATGCAGATTTATTCCAAAACGCGATAAGCATACAAAATGATATTGAGTTTTGAAATGTAAAACATGTAGTAGACTTTATACAACTTGTTTACTCTAATGAATTTAATTATATAATATGTAGTTACTTTTTATTTTGATAAAACTTGGTAAAGATCTTCATTTAGAACTCTAGGAAAATATTTCCTCTTCATTTAATAAAATATCATAGAATATTTGTTGTTTCAAGTGTTGCAATTCACTAACATATAAAATAGTATAACTTGAAATGAAGGAAATTATTTTGAAATTAACGAAATTCTTTGTTGTAATAAAATAACTTGGTTCATCAATTCACTTTCAGTTCACATGCTAAGTGTGTACTTACCGATTTACTTAAAACTGAATACAATTTATTTTTGATTTAAGAAACATTTCATAAAATTAATAAAAATTGTTTTATGAAATGGGACATATTTTATTTCAAAAATATCAATTTCTTATTCAATTAATTAATTTTGTGATGCAAATGCAAGCTATTTTGAAAATTTCATATTAAAACTATCGTTGGTTGTATATGTTTCTATAAAATATTAAATAAACTTTTTTTGCAAGGAAACCTTTGTTAAACGCTCAAATTTCGATAAAACCCCAAAATCTCAATTTTTATCTGTGGTCCCGAGAGTCCAGAAGACGAAGCTCAGATCATCTTCGCCTGTCATTGCTTCACTTAAATCATCGGCCTAGATGTGGTGGGTTGTAAATATCCCCGCGGAGTGTAAGTCAAGTGAAAATTCGTGATTTAATGTGAAGTTGAAAAACGCTGAGACAACCGCCCAGTTCTTAACAATCATTTCGTTATCCCGTTAGACTGGCAAGGTAGCCAGTAGTTGAAAAAACACGAATAAAAAACATTTAAGTAAATCAAAAATGAATCCGTATCAAGATTGAAAACGATCTTATCCGTCCAGAAATCTTAGCTGGGCCCGCATGTGTACCAAGTAGGACAAATTTGAAAAAAGCAGTCGGTTGCAACTACGGCGCACAGTGCCACGAGCCACAACGCACGATTTGTGCGCTCGTGAGCCGCGGCCCCCTCATAGGGCTTCCGGGCCTAGGCGACATTCGTTGACCGCGTGCAACATTAAAAACGTTGAATCTTCGCAAAGATGAAGATGCTCAGCTCCACTTTCCTGGAGTGGCGGTGGTCATCGCAAATCAGCGCAATGGACCAACAATGGCCGGGCAAATTGCACGAAGGGATTAAGTCCAACTTGGGGGCTCTCGAGTTAATCGAGTTGCGCCTCGTAATTTCCCGGGCCCGCAATACTTACGTACGGATCGCACGCATGCGTGAGCACATGACAGGCCAAAATGGGTTAAGCATAAAAAGTGACTAATTTACTGGCCGCTGACGTATTGTTCGGGCTGCATGTGCCCAATTGGCCCGCTCGGTTTGTTTACTGTGATCCAAGACTGGATCGCGAGGCCGCGGGCGAGTGCGCTCTAATCGCGGGCCCGCAATACGCGGCTACACCCATTTTATTAGCCGCGGTTCTACTCGAATTGAGGAAACTACGGACCGATCCGAGCCCGGCCTGCGCGCGCCCGCTCTGCGCCCGCTCCGCGCCCGACCCATGGACCACGTAGCGCGCACTTGGCCGGACTGCGCTGCAACTGCTTCTTCTGGAGTTCTCGCGGCCAAGCTGCCGCGGTGCTGCTGCTGCTGCTGCGGCGGCGGTGCGGTGTGACGGAGGCGGCCGCAGTTGCAGGGCGCAGGCAATTGTTGGCCCGGGTCACTGACCCATCAAGTGATTTTAGAAAAGAAAAGCCGAGCGTCTTTGTGCCCTCGCGTCTCCTTGCCGCGCGACCGGATGGATGCCGCGACTCGCCCTGCATCCCTGGCCACTATGATTAATGGGGTGCGGGAGGCGGCACATCGCAGATGTTGTGCTTGCGGTTGATAACATGCCGACTGCATGTCAAGTGGTCAGAAAATTGTGTGAATAAAGACTCCAATAAATGATATAGGGCAGTTCACCCCTCGACCAGCGCGCACTGCGCGGCCCTATGCCTCTGGCCCTCGGGTAGGTAAATAGACGCCATTGCTGCCGCTTAAGATGCACATTAGGGGAGCAGTAATCAAAGAGGTGCATTAGCAGCGCACTTGCATTCCTCCGCTGCAATTACAAGGAGATTATCTCCTGCTCACCTCCCCCGGGGGCGAGGGCCGGAAAACCCTGGCAGGCCTACGAAGTGCAGATCGCCTTTTTCCCTTCAATTCAATTTGAGGACAAAGCGTTTGCGATATTTTTCTAATTAAGAGCCATCTATCTTTCTGGCACTCCGCACAGCCAGCGAGTCGGGGTTGCGCTTTGTCTTCCGGCGCAGGTACTCCACCAGGTGAAAGCAAATGAATCATACCCTCGCAGGTGAGTCACTGGATCAAGTGCACAACTTGGATTCCATTAGGATAAGCAATGGCTGAATTTTTTTAACGTTCATTTCATTGAATGCGCCTCCATCACAGATGACGAATAGAGAAGGGGTCTTCGAGTTCAAAACAATAAACAACAAATTTCTTAAAGGGAGTCATTAGAAATACCTCTCTGGTTTCGCTAATTTAGGAAAACGAATCTCAGCATAACATATGTACCTTTACATAATATGACAAAACAGAGGGGAGCCATTGCATCTTCTTTAAAAATTTGTCATAAGCAAGTGGTGACTATCTTACAGTTATGGAAACCAAAATAAAACAGCAGCGTTTCCCGTCTGTCCATCTGAAAAACAGACTCCGGTATAGTTATCACTATTAATATTTTACAGGTTATTGGTCCGTACGTAGTTTGTGTATGTATTAAAAACGTACCTAGCCTTTCAAATTATGTAGATAAAAACAACTAATTGCACTGATCAACCGTTTTCAATTCCCTGAAATGTTATATTTCATTTCGATATGTTTCCTTTAGATTACGATTACCAATTCATTTAAGCTCTTTCTAAATAATTTTCAAAACAATTGTAAGGCGCTTTAAGTTACAAAACCTTTTTCTGGTGAATTTTAAATACACAAATTTGCTGTGCCCCTCGGATGAATATTTTAATGGAAGCACACATATACGCACTTATTTATTACACATTTATTATATTTATCACAAGATATCAATGGTGTTATTTGGATCCATAATAAATAGCATAAGTTCTAAAGTTTGATAAACTTTTGACTTTATACTCACCACATTATAGTAAAAATCAATTCTGCATATTAGAATTTTCAACAACAGAGTAAAAAATTTCCAACTCTCACAGACGCCAAATAACACACAGATGTAAGTAGGTATACAAATTTTAGTCTTAACGTAATTAGCGATATTAGTTCATGTGTTATGCGTAAAATATTTATTATAAAAATAAAATTAACTTAAAAAGTGACGCTTTTCTCCACCAACGGAAATTAAAATATATCATTTTATAATCAATAAAAAATTAACAATTTATTGGTCGGTCTTATTTAAAATACAATTTATAAACTGAAGATGAGGAGTCAATTAAGTGGATATTAAATCTAACAGATCTTAAATTAAGTGTACCTAATATGTACACATGCTATATTTATATGAAATTAACATCATACATAAAAAGGAGAAGACAAATTTATGCGAAATTAGAATGAGTGCCTATTAATAATTAGATGATTTTAATGAGCCAACATAACCATAGTTATATATTTATATAGTTCTCAACAGATGAAACTGACGTTTGCGGTTGTTTAGAGAATTTAAGCTGATAATTTAGTGTTAAAAGCTAACTGGGAAAACTAAATATTATAATTATGAAACAATTAAAGTGTAAACTTCGATCTTCTGAAATTAAAAGATATCTCTATTTTAGACGTTTCTTTTTTATATGCATAGTATAAGTAGGGTAGAAAAGCCGGTTACAATCGTATCGCACAACAAGTTTCTTTGGAAATATTCAGTAACGCCGTCAACATTTTATGAGTTGCTGCAAATTGAGTTGCAATTGCCATAGCGTTAAAGTTATCAATTTCCCTGTTGCCATCCAAGTGTAGAACCTACGATCGTTTTGATTACGCAACAGACGCGGCAGTAGAAAAGCCCCAGGGCACGACGACCGACATAGAGGACAGGTTGATTGAGCGGGCATGCGAACGCGACGCCGTTCCTGAGCACTCGCTTAACTAATTTGGAAGCGAGTAATTAACTCTTTAAGATTTTGTCATCGATCCACGCGGAATCAAGCGCGGGAAAATGCAGGCAACGCCGTTGCTAATTATGCTGCAAATATGAAAAACCGACGACCGCCTGCCCGGGCTGGGTTTCATCACAGCCTATAAAATTAGCATCGATTTCTTTAATTGGCCCCGCAAGAGAACCGTCGACCGATATCGGGATAACAATTTTCGTTACTGTATGCACGCGGGGCCCCTCCCCTCTGGCGCGGAGTCCCCAAATGCGCCCAGCTGGAGCTCCGCTGAAGACGACTATCGGTTTCGAGCGGTCGTAAAATTAACGTTGTCCCTGACGATTTTATTTAGCGAATTTCGATTGGGGACACAATTGCCGCTCGGGAGCGAGGTAATCAGGCGCACAGAGCAAGACTCCGCTGGCCGAAAGGGGCCCGCAGCCCCCGTAGCCTTTATGACCCATTCAGTGCTCGATGGACCATGATTGACAAACTCGGCCAGTAAATCTGGCCCCCGAAGACGCAGCCGGCCACGGACCCGAACACCGAAGAAACTGCTCTGCTCTTGGGGCGCTCGTGGGGCTCCCTTGCGGCGTGCGGCGGCGCGGGGGCCAAAGACGAGCCTCCGCGGCTCCGCGGCCATGCAAATGCTCGCGGCCGCACGAAGACGTCGACGAGGCCGCAACCGGCGCGGCGCTGCACCGAGGACCGAGGTGAATACCCTGCCGAGTTCAACGCCTATTCAGCGGAGCCCCTCGGCGCGGGGCTCCGCTGGTGTAAACGACTCCGAGTACATAATCGCAGCGCGATGTGCTGCTGCAGGAGCCCCAAGGATGCTCGTCCTGTGGACGCCCTTCGCGCGGAGGCCCTTTCCTCGCGTCCTGCGAAGTGTCAACTAAGGTCGCCTTGGGCCTCGAGTTCCACTTTCTTTCGTTATTGGGTTTCACTTATGTGTCAAGGGTCCCTCCCCCCGCAGCAGCCCGATATTCATCTGACACAGTTTTCCAGGCTGCGATTCATCTTCCTCCCCCGGGCCCGCGGGAACCCTGCTCTGCTCAGCTGCACACCTTTCAGCGAGCCTTCGTCTTCCACGACGCGGGCCGCGGGAGGGACGCTTTGAGGGCATCTGGACCGGAGGAGCGAGCGTGGAAGACGTGTGTTGGCCACGTTTTCATCGCAATCCCATTGCTCCGCGAATAGAAAGGAGCCCTTTGTGCCAAAAACGAACTCGGATCTTGTTTGCTTTCTTTATTTAGGGAAATCGCTCACCTTTTTCCCTCTTAGAGGGTTTCGTTGCAGTTTACCTGCGCAAAGGTAAGCGAAGAGGGCATATGACACAAGTTGGGGTGAACTAGTTGCAGCTATTGATGAAAGGACATCTTGGGGTACCTTTCAACCTTTCACCTATACACACATAGTTTGTTAAGGCAGGTGTAATGCATGGAGTAGTTAAACATAGCATCTTTTAGTAAAATAGGGTAATTTAACCCAGCAGCCCGGACAATTTCATTTCTCTGAGATAAAGATGATTTAAAATGTATCAAGAAGACGTTGTAAGTCAAGAATAAAACTTTCTTCTACAGTAATTTTGAATTTTTTTATTTATCTAAAAGAAATGACACTTTGTCTGTAAGTATGTAATATTACGTTTAATTGACATACATATGTATATCTATAAGGAATGAGTTTTTTAAATAAATGACGCTGAGAGAGTTTCAGATTTAGCATATTTTAACGATTTTGATGCCTAAAAAACGTCAAAAATCTGATCTATAAAAATTAAGCATTATTAGATTTCGTTTTATCTTTTAACTGCTACATCTACCAGAGATTATATCTACTGTTTAATAACATTTATATGACTTATAATCAGAACCCGGAGCCTGACTTCTAATATTCTTATTAGGCGCGTAATTGTGACCACAAATATGGCTCCTCTTTAAGCGATCTGTTAATCTTTGAAAAAATACTGGAAGGATGTTATATGTTTTTGTCATTATTTCATATTTATTTAAAAATCTTGTCCACTGTAAATCCCACCCTATGAAGTAATTTCCTATATTATGAATCACGACCACGAACTCTTGTAGTTTACAATCATTATACATATTAGAATATCAAAATAATTCAAATTTGGGGAGGTGATATCATCCAGTGTGGTAATAACGACTGAATTCATCGAAAAGAAGGTAATTTCAGATTTCAAATACGATGTTTGGTTTTTTGTTCCATAGGCTGAAAGTCAAAAAAGTTATCAGCAATATTTTGTAACTTGCTGAATTTTTTTTTACAAAATTTATTTTGTAATCTTATATTAAGTGATGATTGTGTAATATAGGTATTTGTGAAACAAGGTATGAAAAGTAGCACCGAATCTTTTTTATTTAGGTACATCCTTAAATTGTTTATAGCCGGGCAAGTGGTAAAGTGATTTTAATCATACTTTTATATTTAATGTAATGAAATAGTGTTAAGTTAAAATAATTAAATACAAATGCAGAAATTAAAATGAGGTCGGTTCATTAACCAAATTTTGAAGTTATTTTTAAAATTGCGTAAAAGAGTCGTCGACGGTTTGTTTTTGGTGACCATTCGCCCCTCGAAGCCCCCGGAAAGGTTTGAGCCAGGTTCTCGCCCAAAGCGAAAAGCGGTCGCCCCGCCAACTGCCCGCCGTAAAACCGCGGAGTCAATTCGCGGGTCCAGCGGCGCGGTGAACAGATTTAATGCCACCGATACGGCACCAATCCGAAAAAAAAAATCGATAAATCGCTGCCGTGCATGCACCAGTTAGGCCCCCCGCCCCCGCCTTGAATTCGCACTCGCCCCCGCCCCACCCGCGCCCACACCCCAAGAACCGAAGCAACGCCAAGCCGCCCGTTTTTTGATTTCGTCGCTTTGCTCAAATCACGCGATGCTCGCTCTCAAATCTGAACCTGAAAAAGTATCTTTTTACTTTTTTCGTCTTTTCCACTCCTCCGCCGTGTTCTTTTGAGTTTTTGTTTTGATCTGTTTTTTCTTTAGCTCCGTCTTCTTTTTGTGCGGCCATTCGCGCGGCAAACGCACACCGAGGCAAAAGTCGCCCTATGCATATATGCGCCCCATCACGTGTACAGTTTACCCAATTTGACCACCTAACTGCTTTCCCGCGGCGAACTAGCGGAGTTGTTGCGATTGGGTTTATGTACTTCAGGTAAATAGGGGGGAGGACGGGAGTTATTAGGCGAAGACGTGCCCCTGTGTGAGGGGGAATCGCGGGTTCGCCGCGGTACATAAGGAGGAGGAAATAAGAAAACCTACTGACACAAAGAAACCACTTCCCTAAACACGGCCGCGACCACGTGTGTGTTTTATGTATTTACGTGTTTAACTGTATAAAACATAAGATTTCCTCAAGACGCCAGAGAGCCGCTCTTTCGCTGGGGACGAGTTCTTGGCGCGCTTCCCCACCTAGAATTAGTCATCGCTTCGCCCCTCCCTCCCCGGCGGAGTAAATAGAAAACTACTTCCCCTCCGCTATTTACACCTTTCTGCACTCAACCCCCTCCCTGGCCGCTGCAACAGGCAGCGCCATATCGCGCCGTGTCGCATTTCAAGTTCGATCAGGTCGAGTCCGGCGAGATGCAACAACTCGGGCGCTCGCCGCGTGCTGGTCCGACGCGCACGCACACACCCGCAGCTATGTGCACTATGCGCGCTATGTGCACTTCGAAAAAGGGGAAGTGATAAGGGAGCGAGCCGTTCGAGAACTGTTCCCGAATCCATTGCCGCGGGCGGGTGGGGAGCCAGGGGAACCGCGGGGCTGTCAGTTTGTGTTCTGTTTATGTTTCTATTTGTCACGTCGCGTCGAGCATAATCCAGTGCTGTCCTGCGTTGCATTAAGTGTGCAAGAAGAAGCACGTCGTTGCGGCCGCGGAAAGAGAAGCGGACGGTTTATCGCCAGTTGATTACGAACTTCGAAGCGAGCAGGACGTGGTTTTCAGTCAGTCGTCGCTTAGTAAAAGAACTTCGGTGCGTTCTATTATTTTGCCATCCTAACAAGAAAATAAATAAGTAAATAAACGATTTAATAATAAAATAAAGTCGACGAGTTACGCAAACTCCTCAAGTTTAATCAGTGAATTGATAAAAGTTAAGTAAACAGTGGTGGAGCACAACCCCCGCCTGCCTGTTGCGCTCTAAATCAATTCTCGAGTGACATCGACAAAGTGAGACAAGCCAGTGCAAGTGAATTCCCGCGAAAAAGTGATTTTGCCACCCCGAAGTCTCGCAAGTGCTGGAAATTTGTTTTCGTTTTTTATTTCTACGAAGGACCCTCAATTAACCAAATTTGTTGACAATGACCGTGAGCGTTGCCGCGTAAGGATCGCGAGGGTTTTTTAGTGAGACTGTGACACTGCAGGGTGAGCTAAAACATGGCCCATATTACCGACGAGTCGTGGCTCACATCGCTCATTAACAGTTCTGTGCTTAACCAGGCAACAATAGGCCGTCAGTGACTGACCACCGCCAAGTGACTTGGGCCTTAGCGTCTGCCAGTAACAAGATAAATCCGATTGCCAATAGTTCTTCGGTGCAACGAAGAGATTTTTGGACGACTTTGACTCGGTGAATGCAATTTGAATAGAAATTTTTGAGAACCGAATTCTGTGAACAGAGACACCCCGCCGTCGAGCGAGTGTAGTTTGGTCCATCGAGCAGCTGAGTGATTTTTCTGAGACGTCTGCTAGCCCGAGGAAACCCGAGTGATGGCTGTGCCATTTTACGTGCCCGACCACGACGAGAACGGCGACGGGTCCAGCACCGCGAGCCACTCGCCGAACACGACAAATTCCGCGACCCAGACGCCCCTGCAGAGCCCCGTCAGCGGGGAGCACCTGGTCCAGGCGTTCTGCGAGGCTCTTTACAGGTGCTCCATGAACGGTGAGTGCATTTTTGTCGTTTTCTTCCTAATCTGAGAGCCGCCGCCCGCAACCGAGAGGACTCTAGAGATTAGTTTTGTATGATCGCGACACTTGACCCAACCCTTGATAGGGCTGATATTTGAAAAAAAGCCCGCCACTCGTTTTGGCGATATTTTTTTTTTGTTTTTGTTTTGCCCTTTTCTGGTCGTCGAGGACGAAGAGGGCGCAGGGCGACCAGCATGTCGGCACGTGCGCGTCACGCACAAACTTGAATTCACAGGACGCAGCACGTCGCCAAATTTAGTCAAATGTTAACAGAACCAGTGCGTTCCGAGATGATTCCTAGCCAGTGATATTTACGAAGCCGGACGACGCTATCCAGAGGTTCCTGGACCTCTCCTGGACCTCTCCCGGCCAACGACCCCCAGTTTGTGATGAAATCGGAAGTCCCGAAACGAAGACTGACCTGCCCCGTAGAATTAATTACTCAAGATGCTCAAAAGTGTGCTTAATTTTGGAGGAAATCCCGAAGGACGCTATCAACCTCAGCTAAACAAGGAAGAACCTCCGCAATCGGGACTCTAGAGCTGTGCAACTGTGATTCAGCGGGAAAACTTTTCTTAAGATTTCAATTGAAGATTTGTTTGAAGATTGTCCGAAAATTTGCCGAAGAATGATGTTTGTTGGTATATTTTGCTTAAATCACTGATTGTGGAGTTTTGAGATTTTTTTGTATAATAATATTTGTAAATAATATTTGAAATTTGCTTTTTGTAAGATTGCATTTTGTAGTGCATGAATAAATTGTATTTATTTTGAAAATTGATTTATTTTTCATTATTATTTAGTTTTGTGTATAAGAAAGAGTTCATTTCTTGGATTCTGGTAGAAGGTCTGTAGTTTGTAGAATTACATGGTTTTTGTTTTTTCCGGGTTCGTATTTTCTAAGAACTATATGTAACTAACTATTTACTTTTAAAAAATGAAGAAGGCAACTTACAAAAATCTAAAGTAACTATTATAAAAAAGACAAATTGGCGGGAAATTGACAAAATTTGTTGTTTTGCTCACAAGTGAATAATAGAATTTGTTTTATCAAAATAAAGGTCGAAATTTGATTTTTAGGAACTAACAAGCTAAAAAAAGCACACACAGGTAAACAAGCTTTTAGGTCTATAAATAAAATCTTAGACGTTTAATTTACTCAATGCAGTTAAGTATTTTTTTTAGAAAAATAAAACAAAACGTAGTTAGTTATTTAAGCGTATTTGCGTTTGCTGAGAAATAAAAACAGACCACTTAAAAATTTGAGGTGCAATTAAATTATTTTTAGTCCTTTTAAGTCTAGATTTTGGGTAACGTAATATAACAGTTTCTTATAACGCCCATTTCCGACTTTAATAACATTTAATATCAACAGACAGAAGATACTATCTTACTTATGTCCTACAAATACGAGTTCATTTCATATAAATAGAATTAACTTAATTCTAACTCTGCACAAAAGCTAAATCTTGCATTTTGAGTTACCTAATAATCTTAGAAATAAAGTTTCAGGTAACAGTTGAGGTAGAATTTCTTAAAAAGCCGATCTGATAGCCTTATTTTGAGATTAAGCTATATTTTAACGATTTCGCAATTCTGAGAAATAGTCGATTCGAGAAGAGTTTTCATGGTATCATGTCCAACTCCAATTGCAATTTTCTCGTTGCATCATACCTCCACATTTATTTCAAATTTTTTTCCAGTGCAGGAGCTCTACCTGCATTTTGAAGTGGAACTCAAGACTGTTGATTGCTAGTATTAGTTATTCATAGCAGTCATTCGCTTGTTTCTTAGTCAGTCGGCTACAAGTGGCAATAAATTTAGCATTCTTATCAATTTTTGGTTTATCGACTTTTAAGTAGGCATTAGATAGCCACTAATGTTTTCCATTATGTCTGGAAGACACAATTCTCACGGCGGGGGTAAGTTGTCCATTTGGTGAAAGCCCGCTCTTATCTTTTGATAGGCTCTTTTCAGGCTCAATTTATCAAAGTAGAATCACTAAAAATCACCATTTTGGGTCTATCTATTCGTTTATCTTTGCACCTTGTATTTTGTAGAACAGTATGTACTATAATTCTTAGAAATGTAATTCAATAAATATCGACAAATGCATTCGATCGATATGTTCCCATGAGTTACGCAATATCAAAAATTATCTTTGAAATTCGAATCCTTTGTCTATAATGACTGTAGCTAGGATATCAAATTAAAACAAAGAAAACAGGAGCTATCTATAATACTTATCTGCAGTTCTATATTTTTTAGGAAGAGATAACAATCAATTCGATGGAGTATTTTCTAATGCTTACGAATCAACTGCTCTTATCAAAATTATTTAAAGAAGAACGTAAAAAATTGTTCATTTTTAAAAAAATTGTGAAATACTGTTTACCCCTTTTAAACTCTACAACTTTGATTAGTGTACGTAATTATTACAGGATTCGAAAAATATTAACTACTAAAATTCTGAAACTGGTTTTAATACAGTAATTTGGAAAAAATATGATGATACAATAATTTGTTACAAATAAATTGACATTATAAGCGCAATATATCATTATGACCTTCAAACAGGACAATAACCCCAACATAATCGACATATTGCGCAATTGCTCACTTTTATGACCTTCGAAAAGGTCCTTAGCCCCAGTAACTACTCTTACTAATATTTAACACGTCAGCCGTTTGTGGTCAATGAACCTTTTCTCCAAAAATGGCAAAACTTAACAGCTTCGTGTGAAAATTTGACGCATCATCTTTCTGTCGTCTGCATTGACGCAAACTAATGATGCGATGTGATTGACCTGGAAATATTTACCTATATTTCACAATAATTTACCGTTCACTTTCTTACACTCAGACTAGTCTACCTTACTAGTTTCGCAGTGACCTTGAAGGATTTTAACTACCCAAAATATTTGTCACATGATTCAGGAGGTATGTCGTAGTCTGAACTTTCCATGTTTGGAAGTGGCACCCGAGAAGAGGTCGTCATATTTCTTTCCTCGTGAGTAATAGCTCCCGCTGAAATTCCACTTTATTTTCGTGGATACTGCGTTTTATTTTGCGAATTCTTAACTGTGATCACCTTACACCGTGGGTGGAAACCACTTTTAAGTTTTTCCTCACCTGTTTTCGTTATCTGGCGAATATTGTTGGAGATAATTTTGGTAAAGTAGTTTAATACGTTAGTGACTAATTGCAATGATTGACGTGATTATCAAAATATCGCACTGTATTCGAGTGGTCTTTGCAATTTCCGGGAAAGGGAAAACTTACTAAAAACAAATAATTCAGTCGAAGTAATCAATTCTTTAATGAAAATTCAAGCACTAGTTTTGTGTAATTAACATAATTAAAAGAATAATTAAGTATAAAAGAACGTTGTCAAATTATTAGACTTTATTTTATCGATCAAACTCGAAATTTTTCAATTAGTTATAGAAATTAATCTGTTTTTAAATTGTTCTTTCTTAATTGTAGAATGTAGATATAAAATAGTTAAATTCGGTCGAAGAATTAGTTTGTTTTTAATTTAATTTATTTTAGTTTTACCACATCTTTAATTGCCTTGCGCGCGATAAACGAAAGAGAATTTAGAAGAGGCACCCTAAAAATAAGAAATAGTATATTTTAATAATAAAATAATTTAGATAAGATAAGACGAACCTCTTCTAGTAAAACTAACTTAAGGGGATAGGTAGTTATTTTAGAAATTATATCATTACATATATCTAACTATTTTTTATTCTGTTTTAAAGATATTTTTTATATATTTTTACATATATTTTATTTTGATATTTTTAAATGTACCTAAATATCTCCTTCAAGTCTTTTTAAAACAGTTCTCATGTTAGTCAATCCAAAACAAGTTATAGTGGCGACTAAGAATCAAATTCGACTGAGTTTTTGCTAATTGCACGTTTGATTTTGCTAAATAAAAAGAAATAAATATACTAACAATATCTTCTCCACATCAGGAATCACTCCTTTTAAATATCACATGCTTTGAGTCGAATTTCTGCATTGAAGATAAAACTTTATTAATTTATTATGCCTCCTCGGTAGTCAAAAATAGTTCAAAATTCCCCCCTTCGCGCGATTCATGACTGGCAGTAAAAAAACCGCGAATTTAACTCGATCTCGTTTGTGGTCCGCGCCTCAGGTGAGATTGGCGTAATTCGAGTTGGCCGCTTGGCTCGTGCCAAAAGACAAAGCCCAGTGCCACCCGCCCACACACGGGAATATTGCGAAATTGGGAGGGTCTGGCCAAGAAAATCGCGCCGCTGCAGCACTCTTAAGTGCAATAACCGTAACAATGCACCGCGGCAGCGAAACCTGTTTTTCTTGGACCGTCGGACCGCGCGGAGTCCGTCGCGCACCTCTCAGGTGGCTCGCGGAGCGGACATTTGTGCGCGCGGTCAGCTTAAAATTTTTTTGCTGACAGTGGCGCGCTTGCGCTGGCCGCTCGATTGCACGCCGCTGGCACGCGCGTGTGCCGCAGCGCATTGTGGAAATGCTTGAAACGTTTCTAGCACAAGGTCGACCAAGTCACTTTTCTTGAGATTTTTAGGCTCGCGCGCGCCGCTGGCCGTCATATAAATTTGCAGTTGAGCCGCCGAGCCCCGGTGGTGACAGTGAACCCGCGGGCGCGCAAAAGGCGCGCGCGAACCGCGAACCGCGAGCGGGACACATTGACATGTGGAGCCAATCCTGCGCCCAGGGCGAACACAAATTGGGATTGACGGCTACCTTTCCGGACTACCAACTTTTGTCCGATTACACAAGACAAATTCGCGAGAGCTTGAGGCTTTTCTGATTTTCGCGGCTGCCGCGGATAATGAAATTCGCGACGCCTGGAGGCTGTGCCCCTGCTCCTTGAGCGGGGGCCGCCAGAGGGGCCGGAGGGGTTTCAGTAAACAACGCCACTTGTCTCGGAACCCGCTTGACAAGTTTGTCTTGTGGCGAGAGACCTGCACGTCTTGCTTCCATTATCTGCAGACTCCTTTTCGCGTTTTGCGCGCTTACCCTTTTTGCAAATGCATCGCAATGCACTTAAAAAATTTACTAGTTCAAGGCTGAGGAGCTCTGCCTAACGAGTAATTTAATAATAAGCGTGTGCACTCCGGTGCCAGGTGTGGGGTTCGAGCTCCTTACAAAGGACGCTTCTAGCCGCGTCCTGGGCGAAGTTGCGTGGTTCAATGAACCTCAACTCGAATGTTTTACTGTTACGGTCGGGTTTCTTCGACTGCAGCGGCATCTGGCAACCCCAGGTGTTTACTTTCCGCGGATCTTCCCGCGTCCCGACGCTGCGTCCCAAGTCCCAACACCAACTAGTCTTTGTTTGGCCCAGTGAGCTCCCAACGACTCGAGGAGCGCCTCCAAAGTGGCAGGCCTTTCAGAATCAGATGTTGGCATCTTCAAAAGAGCAAGGAAGGGGCGCCGCGGCGGATGCGCGCGGATTTTCAAGTTCGCTTGCATCGCATCGCGACTGTGTGTGCACGCCGCGCGCTATTTTTATGCCGCGTTAACTCGCGATGCCGCTGCTACTGCTGCTGCTGCTGCAGCAGCTTCTGCTTTGTGTTGTCGTCTACATTTTTTCCAATTTAATTCGAAAGCTTTTTACTGTTGCTTTCTTTCGCGGAAAAAACAAAACAAAAGCCAAACATCTCCGCGAGCGACACACACTTGGCTCATCTCGGGCTCCTCTTTACCGCGTGTCTGTCGAGGCTTTTGTTGTGTCGCGAAGAAAAGGAGAATTTCCGCGCCTACCTGCCCAAGAACGAGCCCAGCCTCCTTTATGGAGCCAATCTGTCACCTCGGCCAGGGGAGCGCGGGCTCCGGGGTATTTTTGTCGCCTTAGCAATAGACGGCAATCCGCAGCATCGCTCCGCCACTGTCTCGTCTGGCGCGGCCCTCTGTGGGGCATGTATGCGTGCTGGAAAACGTCTTCATTGTTCCTTAATGGCGAGAAATTGGTCGCAAAATAAACAAACTTGCCTTGGCTGCGAAATTGGCGACAAATGCTGTCTTCTCTGCCGGTAATTGGAGAATGGGTTAAATGGCAGTTACTGGGGATACTTGCAGCCTCTTTTGATATTTGATTACGGAACATGATTACAACATTTGCATTTCCTAGTCAAACACGGGTCTATTTGACCCATGCCAAAGCATACATTTGACAAAACAAAAAACAAACATCAATTTTGAGGTTCTTGTGTTTAAATTCTTAGTTAACTTTAGTTTTTTAGAGTCATTTTTGAGAAATTGATCCGTAAGGTTCGAAATTCAAAATGTTCAAAATAGATGTTGGTGCTAATATTTTGATAACTTTGCTTTTCTCGAAAACTTGTCATAAGTGAATTCTTTCGCTTACAGATTTTTAGTAATTTACGGAGAAAATATTTACTGGGTATCATTCAAGAAGACATTTCAAGCATGTACCAATTTTTCAATTTATAGTTTTTTGGCAATTAAATACACTAATTTTGTAATCCTATAGTTCTTTTTTTAAAGTGCTTGTTTTCATTGGAATATCTTAAAACAAATTAATCTACCTACTCAAAACTTATTGCATGTTATTAATATATTATACAGTTGTCTTAGTAAAATTTTGGCACTTGTTCAATTTTCATCCCCCATTAAGAAATCCACGATATTTTTAGCCCACAAAAGTGTTTTGCTCTTAAAATGCGTGTCACTTTCAAAATGTTTGGAATCCTACTTTCGGCTACTAAAACCACTAAAGACGCCAATTCCGAAAAAAATCGTTTTTGACTTTTTGGACTGGAGTTATCTAAGTGAAAAATTGGTTAACTTGCAGCCAATAAAATTGCTGTGAACAAGAATACTGAAAATTTTCGGTTTTTGGCGGTTCTTACCGCGACAACCCGCTTGCACAAGCAAAAGCGCGGGGAAGCTTGTGCGATTTATTGCTTAGTTTGTTCGGGTTATTAGAATTCGAAATTTCTTTTTAAGGTGATTGAAATTTATAACGACAAATGGGTTTCCATCGCAACGAAAATGGAGGAGGTGACAGATTTAACGGCATCCAGGGAGTGGGTGGATGCACCTTATCTGGCGGAATGCGACCGAATCTGAATTGCAATCGAAGCCCTCAATTTCGCTGGATTTACGCGGGCACATTAGTCAGCGCCGCCGACCCTGGAGTAATGGCGGCCGTACCTCAGCATCCACCGGGCGTTAGTCACCGGCGAGGTTTCGCTTCTTTGTTCTGCGCAGTGATGCAACTTTGAGGTCGGGGCAAGGGGCGGGCGTGCATCTCTGCAGATCCAGCGGTGATGCATTCAGTCCGCCGGAATTACGTCATTTTTCATACAGCATGAATTTGCATCGAAACTGCTGGTGGATGCGGAAAGGGCACGGAGCCGGCAAAATCGATAATGTCCCTGCCTCCGCGGTGGTGTTCGGGAAGCCGGCTGCACTTGGGGAAAACTAAAAATTCTGGGAAATCTCCCAAGTCGTTGAACCCTCTTTGTTTGCCAGGCACACCTGGAAGCAATTTGCGTAGTCCTCGCCCTCGAGGCCTTCCTTCGTTGACCTGTCCAAATTTTGACAAAATATCGAATGGTAATCTTCCGGCTTTTCTGGCTCACCGCACTTTATTAGCTAATCCGCCGGTAAAACGCGGAAATCCCTCAAGTGTCTAAAAATTATCAACTTACCAAGGTAACTGACCTACATCAACGGGGCCAGCCGTTTCGGCCGCGGGGAAAAAGTGCCTTTCATAAATAAAAAAAGAAAAACAAACCGCGAGAAGAGCTAAGAACTCTTTTGATACGCAGAACGCGACCCGCGAAAAAAGGCGCGAGTTCGTTGACTCCACCCGATTCGATCAAGGTGAAGCGTGAAGTCGACGTTCGCGGTCTTCTCGATGCGCGGTTTGCGCGCTGAAAGATGACAGCCGCCGAGCGGTGTCGTAACGAATGGGTGTGCCCGCGACAATCTTCATTTAAAAACGTAATGCAAACGAGCCAAAAGTAAGTCGCCCCGGGAATTTATTGATTTCGGTCAGGAACGGCTGGTCCTCGGGGGGAATGCAACTCTTGTCCGCCCGGAACGTGAATGGGAAGATAATTTTTGTTTGAACTCTGATTTTTGCTTTCTGGCTGTTGTATTTATTAATCACTGCAGCGATCATAACTCGCAACATTGTCGTTGCATTGCACTTTTCTTCGTTTTGCCGATGAATGGTAATAAAAACGGATTAACCTTAATCTTTAACGTTCCTGCTTCTTTAGCAATAATTTATATTAATATTGCACTTAATTTTTAGCCAAAAATCGACTTATTTTGGAGTGAAAATCGATATATCGACACCAAAAACAATTAATGCAATATACTATAGTAAATAAATCAAAGTATAAATAGAAGATTCGAAATCAATGACACTATATAAATTTTAAAGAAATTACGTAATAAACTTAATTTCAATTAATTGACCTTTTGTATTTTTGCTCAATACTTTTGTTTTGCAGTGCCACTACTAGTACAACCTACATAGTATGCATGTTTTACATTTTTATATAGCATTTAATATAATAACTTTTTACACAAATGATACAAAGCATTATTATCATAAATTTTATTAAAAAGTAAAAATAAATTCCTTGAAAGTAGTGAGTAAAAGGATAGAATATAACGATATAACACAACTATATTGCCCGACATAATTAACGCACCATTTTGGGCATTATTAAATATTTGAATATTTTTTATGAACAAATTGTTAATTTTCTTAAAAATGGGTTCTTACAACCTTATGACAAAAAGTTCTTTCAGGGCTAATAAAAATTGAAAAGTCGTAACTCCTGTGAGTGTAGAGAAAAATATAAAATACTGGGTGGTCCGTTAATTATGTCGGGCAATAGGTACATATACATATATACAATAAATTTAAATCATTATTTGAGCACCACCAGAATTATGAAATGGAACCTAAAGTTTATGTCTTACAATAAATCAAATGGTGTTGAGTGTAAACTATTATTTTCATTTAAATGAATTTAATAACGTCAAAATGTTTTAATATAAAGCAACAACTAATTTGAAATCTTAGGAGCCAAGAGATTTATAGCTAAGATTTTTTCGATGTTGAAGAAGGGATCATACCCCAACTCGTAGAGGAATTAATAAATCCAAGATCTTGTATATCTTTAATAAATTTTCATACTAAACGGCGAGACTAAAGTACGGCGTCTGTTTCTAAAAAGTTGCAGATCGACAGACTACTTGAGAAGAACAGCCAGAGAACAAATGGCTTTTAGTTCTGTCTTTAAGAAAAATAACTCCTTCGAAGTACTTAAGAAACGTTTGGACGTCAATTAAGCGGACTGGGTCAACAATTTACGATCCGACGCTGGACCACTACAGACCACGTCTTGTCTAAGAGCTGCTGAGAGATAAAATCTCGACTTTCAAGTGTCACTTTAGGACTGGGCGCTCCAGAAACAGCGAAATCCAGGCGAGTGACATGGGTCAAAGTAATTAAGACTTTAACGATCCGCCGCGTGCGCGTCGCGGAGACAACAGTAGCGCGTATGGTAATTTCCGCGCGCCCGAAGTGTCGACAATCGGAGCCCTGGGGCTGCGCGCGGGGCCCAATCGGCACTTAGCCTTGGACGGAGCCGCGCCACATCAATGACCACTTGAAATGTTACGCAACACGTGACCAAGAAATCCAAGCATCGGCCCGCGAGTGCGCCAGGCATTAGCAATCTCAAGCGCGATGTGGCCAGCATCCGCTGGACCAGGCCTGGGCTGGGGCCGCGATTATCGCAGGAATATCTGCCGACTGTGATTTGTGCGGTGAGCTCAGAGCACGACCGGCTGCAAGCTGCAGGCACGACGCCGCGCAGACAGCCTGGACTCGGGCTCCGCAGCCTGGGGACTCCTGGGGACTGGGGCCAGGCCCGGGGATCGCGACGCATATCGCTTCGCCAGCAGAATTATAATTACAAATTTATGTGCATATTGGCGGCGGTTTGCGCGAGCCCCGCCGAAAGAAATAGGAAATAATTGCGGATTCACTTGCAGCGGCCGCATCTGTTTCAAGGTTAAGCCGCGGAGTAGTTGCGCCCGCAAGTCCGCCGCCCGTTCGCAGCTCGCGCGGACCAAACTAGTTTAGCGGGAAAATGGCGGGGAGTGTCTTTGCACCGCGCGGTGATCAATCAAACCAAGAAAATCCGTGGCCGTGTAGAAAAATGGCTAATTATCGCTGGACATGCAAAAATAATTCGACGCGATTATGCTGCTATCGCAAATTGATCAGCTAATTGCGCGCATGCATCGGCGACTCAGTGCCTCTGTGCGGCGGCCGCTTAAATTAATTTCGACGTGCGCACACAAAAGGGAGGCCCAAACCGTGGCTGCCCGGCCGCGCAATTAATTGCCATCCATCCGAGAAAACGCTTAATTGCGATAATTAGACGCCTCGGATTATTGTTCCGCGCCGCCCCTGAGCTGCAGGCCGAGCGCGCGCTGTTTGCTTTTGGAGGTGAGATGCACCGGCCCGCGGAACGCGCTTTTGGTGCATCCAACTCAATGCCATCCGCAGGAATTCGTCTTGGGTGAGCAACTTCCCTAAGACCTTTTTTTCCACTTCCTTGTAATTGGAGGAAAACCTCCAACTAGCAAAACCTTTAAATTCCTTAAAATAGTGTAAAAAATACAATAATTGTAAGGAAAATAGCCTTAACTATAATTGCTTTAAGACAGCTTAAGATTTCGTAAGACAACATGAAGTGTCATACTGATAACTATTACATATAATGGCTGTAAACATTTTCCTAAACTGTCGTCATCTCTTATGATTATGGCCTCGAGTGGCAAAACTTAAGGATATCTTTTCGAAATTGCACGTTTGGCAAAATTAAGGCGGCCGTGATTTTATTTGTTTGCTTCAAAAACTGGATCTACTCAGTGATTTAACTCGCTTTTACACTCTGCACATTAAATTTCACTAACAAGCTGTCAGGGCAATAGGGGGAATTTTTTGACAAAGGTGTCTTAAGACAATTATAGTTGAGCTTAACATTCGTTAAGATTTAACAGAAACTAAACCAATCTTAAGGAAATTAAACGAAGAGTATGAAGGCGGCTCAAGGCCAAGGATTGCTTTAAACACAATTTCTATAATAAAAATAAAATTGTAATAAGATCCTGAAACGTTTCAGTTAACATACGAACTCTAATTCATAATTGTTTAAAAAATAATAATAACACTAAATCCGATTGATTTTAATCGTTCTTTTTTGTTATTGTTAAAGAATTGGAACTACCAAAGATATTTGAAAAAAGAAACCTTTAAGTTCCAAATATCTAGCAATTTTTATGCTAACTAACTAAGAATTATTTTACACAATTTAACTAAAATTTAGTCAACATTTTGAAATAAACGTAGTTATTGATGATTGATTTTGTCTATTTCTGTGATAGATTAAAAAGATCAGCAATTTCTCCAATATTTGGATATATGTATATGCTTAAGGGTGTTTCTTTTTAAAACTCCATGATGGTTACTTACTTGATATAAAATTCGTTAAAATTATTTCTTTGCACAATTTTTGTCTATCTGTATGTTTCTGTTTGAACTAATTTCAAAACGCACTAAACTAGTTACGATGGGACTGTACTGCAAGGTAGAAGATTTTGTCGGGCGTGATTTAAAAAAATCGTTTAAACATTTTATTGCATTTATAATATTAATTGAGCTACCTACTTAAGAACTATCATGTTTAACTCAAATTAGGTAAAGGTAGTCCGCGAAAAGTCTGAATTTAAGAGAATTGTGTATAAAAGGATTTTTCTAGGTGCAGCAGATCAAGTTTGCTGAGTCGAAATGACTTTCCGAGGTAATTGCAAAAAATGCAACAAATCTAATTGCGGCGCACCGCTCGCTGCACGGGAGCAGATAGTCCGGCCAGAACCGATAAAAAGCTCGAAAGTGGCGCAAAAAGGAAAAAGACGCCCGTTCAGCGTTTTCTTTGTTCGGCTGGAGGTTCCCCGGGGCTGCGGGGTGCTCCGCTGCCGTCTTACGTTTTCTTATCTGCAGCTGCACCCAGGGCGGCCCCGCGGAGTCTGAGGTTGAGTCGGAGCTTCGAGGAGCCGCCGTCGTCCCAGGTTTTAGTGCCCGACCAGCGCAATCCCGCGAATTAATTAATCTAATGCGCGCCCGCACGCCGCGTAAACGCGAGCAATCGCCGGGGCGGGGAGCTGAATGATGAGGCCGCGTCCTTGATTGCTTCTGCTCTTCCCTTTTGTTGTCTCGTCGTTAACCTTCGCGTCCTGCAGTCGATTATGCTCAATCGGAGCGCGGACGGCTCTTAATCATAATCTGGCGAGTGACTAACTCGCGGCACCTGCATCCAACTTCAGAGCGCGCCTAATTACGTGACTCAGGTCAGTACAGGGCCTAATCAATCCGCGGCTTTTGTCCGACCGAAGACGCGAGATCAGAATAAGAGATGAACTCGCGGCGGCGGCTTGCTGCTAATCCTCTTGTCCTCCAATTGGACTCATTTGCAAAATAAAAGAGCTACCGACGTTTTCCTGCACGACGCGGCTACTTAGCGCTTTTATTACCTTCCCGGACGGCGCTCCGGTGATTTGCATTTTGCAGGTAGCGCTTCTTTAACTCCAGGAATGGGGCCCTCTCGCGCCGCGACGGCCCTAATGACGGGGTTTTTCTTGATTCCAGCCTTTCAGAGGCTTTCCTGGAAAAAAGGCGCTAATGCAATTGGAAATAGCTTCGAATTTTGCGAGTAATGAGGAAATTTTCTTTTGAATTCAAGAAGAAAAGCCGTCAGTCATCGCATGATGGTGCTCTGCAAAATGTAGGTACGATTATTTTTAACTGAGTGCAATTCTTTGCTTCTTCTGCGGATTTTAATTGTGATTTACGTAATATAACGGGTTTTCCGTGCAGTCCAAGATAAGACCTGAGAACTTTACTGACTTTGAACTCTGCTGGAATATGTTAACGGGCGGATCCATTAGAACTAGGTAGGACTACTTAAAGAACAAGAAAAGTAACCGGAATTACTAAAATTAACTGCGGTTAGAGGTGTTTGACCTAAGCTCTTTGTTGCTGAAGTCCTTATAGATTTATTACTTTTAGTCGGAACACTTAAGGGCAATATAATACACCTATCCTTCGATTTACATGGCACTTTATTTTAACGATTGTGCTTTTAAACGTTTTAAAAAAAAACGAACTTCTAATAAAAAACACTGATAAACGTAAACGATTATTGGCAAATAAAAGTTAGGGATTTTATTACCAAGTCACGCCGATTTAAAATAGTCCCTAATTTATGTACCATCAAATCAAATTTATTCCTGTTTAAAGCTCGTTACAAATTCAATTTTATTTTTCGTGATAGAGAATTGAATGAAATATTCAAGCTAATACACGTTATAGTACTAACATTGATAAATTCGATTATTAAATATAATTATTAATAGAATTATGTTACATAAAATATTATTTAAAGATTGGCATTTTGTTAGTCTATTCATTTAAAAGTTATACTCGTTGCATTCCAAATTTACTTCAAGGATGAATTTTATCTAATAAAATGCAAAATGGTAAGAAATCTAAAAATAATATCATAATTATACAAATTGGTCGATCTGTAAACAAGTTATGGTACTCAAAACAACATTTGCTTTAATTTTCTGCATAATCAATATCTGAGTTATGTTTTACGAGCTATAAAACGCGATGTAATCAATTATAAACAGCAACCGAACGCAGTCGTTACATAAAATCATAAGCATTGCCTTGTTTACATAACGCCGTTTAAATCCCAGTTGTATTTTCACATGTGGAATATATGCTCTACCCTTGACCGTGATCTCCGGCTGCATTACTCCTTGAAACAAAAGAAAATATGCAAAACGTCTCCACTTAGCGGCTAGCGTAGCAGAGCCGGTGCGCGGAGTGCCATTACAAATGTAAATTAGCACCGGGCAGCAGTAATTGGTATTTCATAATTAATCACGGCGTCATGCCCTGACGCGATTAAGGCGGTTCTGTAATTTATGGAAACACTTTGTTTCGTTAAGTCCCCAGGTGAGAACCGAACGAAGAAAATTCAATCTCGAGTCAAAAAAAAAGAATACTAAATGGATCTTTATCCCGTGTGGACCGAGGGCGGGGCGGGAAGGGAAGAATGTGCCGGTGCAAAAACTGCAAGCGATGCAATCAGTCAGAATAATCAGCACACCTTCGCGAGATGCGAGATGCAGGTGAATTTCTGCAGTACGCGCACTCCCCCGCGAAGCAGAGCGCACTGGATGAATAACGAAAACAAGAAAAATAAAAAAGGAAAGTACCTGAAGCCGCTGGAACACAGAGGTGCATATTAATTGCATGATCAGAGGAAAAAATTATCAACTTCTGTTGATTGCATTTTAATTTGTTCATTAAGTGAGGCAGCCCGAGCGCAAATGGGAAATCGAACAATCCGGTGGGAAAATGGGCGCTACGCTTTTCCAACAGGTGAATGCACCCTTGATCTATTTCCATATGCGACAGGGGGTGCGGTTTGGTTTTGAGCACGTGCACGAGTACTTCTGGTTTTTAATACTTCGTCTGTAAATCTGGTTTTCATTTAAATTTTCAATAATAGAAGTTAACCGCAGATCACAGAGACTCCATCATAACCCCGCATATTATGTACCTATATCAAAAAGTTTCGATTACAGATATTTATGCTATATCGCTTTATTTTGCGCTATCGAAATTTTAACTGAAAATTGAAAACTATAAATATCTTAAAAGTATCATTCTTTCGCATTAAATTTGATTTAAACCCTATATTTTCAATTTAAAACTTAGGAATATACAGTAACCATTTATGTACATATGTAACTATTAAAATAAAAAATTTATTGTTTGACTCAATATAAAAAGTAGAATAACTTATTAAAGAATCAATAATATGCAATATAAGTTCTATGGTTATGGCCATTTAAAAATCTATTTTCCCAAAATTTATAATAAGTTCACCGGTTAATAGTAAATAAAATAAAGCAACTTATTTTAAAAATGTTGTTCTTATATTCCAGTATGATAGATAGCGAACATTGTCCTGTTGAAAAATAAAACTAAAAGTGTGAAGTAGAGCGTAATTATTTATAATATTTTGTAAAAATTTTAACTTAATTGTACTAATACATTAAAATGTTATCATATCCTTAATCTCTTTGTAATAACTATTGTAGTATAAAATAATCTATGGGTTTTTTTAATGAATTTTCCCCAAATTGTAATATTATTTGGTTTACATTCGTTGGCGAATATCACACGTAGGTAGTTAATAATGGAGCTGAATGAATTATTAATTCTAGCACTGAATTTAACCTTTCTTACCCTGCAATGAAAATGTCAACCTTGATATAACTAAATAAATAAATGAAACGAAATGAAATGTAATATAAAATAACGACCATGGTAAAAGCAAAAATCGCCAATCTACAAAAAGTGGTTAGTCTACAAACAAAAATTATCAACAGACAAAAAGTCGTTAATCGACAATCGATTTAGAGCCTTTAAAATTACAGCGTGATATTTGTAAATTTAAGACGTTAAAGGGTTAAGTAGGGCCCCGTCTGTCAATTCTTGATGTTTTTTCTGCTTTTTGTTTGAACATTGAATTGATTAGAGTGCCGAAAAAGTTAAAAAATACAAAACTAAAAACCGGTAAGCGATAGGTGGGACGCCGGTTACTCGACTCCTTCGACTGTGAAATGTAAACCCCATTCAGCATCGAAACGAAATTGCTCGGCTGAGCGTTTTCAGGCGCGACTTAATGGTTTGTTAATAGCCCTCCCCGTTCGAAGGAGCAAATTCTCAAAATTCACGCACAATTTCCTCAATTGTGATTTTCTGTCGACGATTTTATTTTTCCTTTCTGTCTCCGTGCTTGCAAGTAAAACGAGTGAAAACCACTTGCTGGTCGCCGTCTCGATTCCGCGCCACTCGAGTCCTCTTAATTAAGCCCAGGAGGAGCAATCCGTAATCATAGCCTCGCGGGGCGGGGCGGATTCCGCGGCTTAATCATGCGGCCCGAATTAGCGTAATTAGTTAATTAACTCGGCACTGTTGCGGCCACAGGACTGAGAACTCTCCGGAGGCACGCAATTGCCTCGCGATAAATTCTGGAATTATAATTCTGGAAAATATGGGGATGCGACCGCCGCGCTGGGTCAGGAAGCGGTTGCGGGAGGTCCGACGGCGCAGTGGGTAATGGGTAAAGGGTAAAGGGAAGGTCAGTTTTACCGTGACATGCAAAAAGCGAACCTCCTCTCACAAGCTCGCATGTCATGTCTCGACTCCCGCGCTGGCCAGAAATAAATTATTTTCGTCTGGATGTTGGATTAGCGCCTCGCCGCGGCTCCGGCTCCGGCTCCGCCCTCGTCACCTGCGCCCCTCGAGAGCTGTCACCGTTCCGAGTACTAATGGCATTCAAATTTTCATTTCCAGGCTCACCTGGGTTCCCGTTCCCCCCGAGCCCGTCGTGCAGCGCCGGGACGCCGAATGGCACTCACGGCGGCGAAGTGTTCTTCCCGCGCGGCAGGAGCACCCCTCGCTCCCCCAGGAGTAGTTTCGGAGACGAGGTGGCCTTCTTCAGACACCCTCGACCCCAACGAAGTGGCGCGGACGCTCCAAGACGGTAAGTCACGGCTCGCACGGCGTGCTTTTCTTTTATTTAACTCCCTTTGTTTGTCTCCCTGTTTTGCCTCGGATGTCCCAACATAATTTTCACGAACTTTTAATTAATCATGTGGACAATTTAAAAACCTTGGAAGATCGCTGTTAAAACCAAAAATTGCAATAATTAAAGTATGACTTATAATTTTCAAGATTAATAGACTGTTATTTTGATAGTGTTTTTAGCTTAATTAAAAAAAACTTAGTTGATCAGAGATTAGGAATTGTAGGAACGTAGAACAACTGATGGTTTTTAAATACAAATCTAAATAAGAGTAAACAAAGCAGTAGAAACAGCCAAAATTATCAAAAGCTGATGTTCCGTCAAATTAGTTATCATTTACAACTAAAATGAAGATGCGTGCTTGTCTGCAGCTCTAACTTCATACAATATAATGAATTGCTGACAAGCACGCATTTATATTCGAAATTAATAAGTAGATGTACATAAAATTAGTGCAAAGCTGTGACGTAGATGCTAAATTTTTGGTTTTCTCGTTCAGTTCCAGGTTGACATCAACAGGAGATGACGACAATGAGCACCAGAGCGAGCATGAGACCAGTTGGGACGAGCTCGAGGACCGGTACGAGAACTTCACCGCGGCCCGGGAGCGGCTCCAGGAGTTCCCGGGCAGGATACCGCCCAGGAAGAAGAAGAAAGACATATCGAAGGCCAAGCCGAAAACGAGCAAGGTAAGTCGCCGGATCGCGCCGTGTGTGTTCGTCCGCTGTAAGTTGATCGGTGCGTCGCAGCACCTGTGGTTTCGGGTAATCGATTTCCAACTCCCGCCAAGTGTCGCACGCAACGCGTGCAAACGGCGTGTCGGCGGGATTTGCGCACGCCAATTGGGCAAGTGCTTGGGTTTCTGCCCGGCGATTGAATGTCACCGCGACACGGCACACGTGTGTCTGTTTATAAAAACGAGGTGTAATTTGAGGTGTTGCGATTTGGGCTGGCTCATCGCGGCACACTTGCACGCAGTTGTGTAAACAAAAAGGTGCCGCTCGAATCAAGCTCGTGTTTATCCAAAAATAATTTACGCCCGACACGGCACATCGAAAACGCGTTTTTCGTCTATCGCCGGAGGGGCTCCTGGTTATTTATGAACCCAGACCTTCTCCTCTAGGGTCATTGGTGTCAAACGTTTCGGCGTGCCACCGGGATAATGGTCCTAGATAATTCATGTTTTCGGCCTGGGCCATGTCGGGTCATAATTCCTCGGCGGGACGCGTGTCCGCCAGGGATCATGTCACAAATTTCCCCTGGCAGCCCTAATGGGTCGTAAAAGTGACCCGCCGGTGGCTATGATTACAACACTCATGAAGTCCTTGATGGCTTACGAACAGTTTACTTCAGCAAAGGACCTATTTTTATTTATGGAATTGGTTACATGTGGCCTGTGGGGCGAAATCCGAAGGAGCTTTCTTTTCCCATTTTGTTTGTCCCATTCTACAATAGAAAAATTTCACTTATAGGAAATGTTTTGTCAATAAATTCCGCAGTAGATTGAGTAGACATTTTGTTTCGTTTTTATTGCAAATTTAAGTTTGAATATGGGAAACTTACATAAACCACAAGTTCGTTTTTTTTTCAAAAATTCGGGTTCAGACACTAGATTGTCTTTGTAGAAATAATATCAAAATGTTCTTTAGAAAATTGCTTTAGTTCTTACAATTTGCAATATCTATTATATCTACCTTTTGGACACATGCAACATTCCATATTATATGATTAAAGAAAAGTATGCTAAAATGCTTTCTTCCTAGTTAAATTATTTCCTTTCAAAAATGCTTTGCATATTCGTCAAGAATTTGAACGTTTTAAGAATTTCAGTACAATTTCAATTAAACATTTAATTCACAATTCCTTATAAAAGCATGGCTAATCTAAAAACTCGATGATTTTACAATTGCTGGCTAAAACCCAAAATTCTTGCTTTTTGTTATTTTTGAACTTATAAACAGAATTAAGTTTAAATTTTATATGTGCTGGGATCTCTGTTATAAATTTATTTAAAATGGCTTAAAATTTGTTGTTTGCTTTTGTGCTGTAACGACTCAAATTTCACATTTCTGTCATATTTATTTTTATAACCTGATACCTTATGTGAAACATTTTAATGATTCACAGATGGCGCATAAGTGTCAAGGCTTATGTTATATGATTTCCCGGATTTTGGAACTATCCCAGGATTTCTTTACTAGGGTACATATGACTTTCTCTTACTTCTCTTGCTTTAATTTAAAAAACTAAATTGACTTAGAAAATTTATTTTGATATATGTAGGTAGACAATTTTTTAATCATTTTACTTTGTTTTATTCCTTTCAGGACCCAACCTTCAATTGGCCCACAGTTGTGACCGTTTTCGTTGTAGCAATGAGTTGTGGCTTTTTGGTGGCTCGGTGAACGTCTACAAAAAGTTTTCTACGAATGTTACATGGAACGCAACTCTCCATACGAACGACAACATACACCACCTCTAAAATCATCTACTACCTAAATGCAACAAGCAAATGAATGGTTTCTACTCAAGTAACTTTACACAAATCTCACGTGAGACACGAAGCACAAAATTCATCACAACAACAAGCAGAAATAAAATAAAACTAAAATAAACGGAGGATGTTTATTTAGAGTTAAAACGATAAATAAAAGACACATATATTTTCGAGGATATATTTACAAAGTCACCACAAGATGTTATTTTGATAAAAATGAAATTTTTGCGCTTTTTCGATGTATGTATAGTTGAAAAGTAACTAAACAAAACAAAACACAAAAAAATTGCTTGACTAAATTTCCGAAGCAACTATTTAACCATCCACTGCCAGGATAGAAAAACTAAATTGAAACGTTACAATTTTTGATGTACTTTGCTGCCAAAATTTGATTTTTGTGTAGATTAGGACCACGTGACGCAACATTTTGATGTGTCTAGAAGTATGTAGCTAAACAACTGTGAGGCGCGACGGGACACAGTTTGAAGCGAAATATCTTTACGATTAAGTTAAAATATAAACCCAAAGCCAATGTGATTACTAAGATAAAAATTTAAAGCGATATAAATTTTTTAAAAAAAATATTTTTAATATATTCAGTTTTACTGAAGGAAAGTTTTTTTCGTGCGATGAGCAGAATTCCTGATTTTTACGACCAAGTGAATTTATAAAGGGCAAAAAGAGAGAGAGAGAGAGAGAGATTAATAAGCAGAATAAAAAAGGGAGAGTGAGATGCAGGAGATTCGAAAAGTAGTCAGCTCTCTTATTTTTGTTAGCATAATTATTTTTATTTTGTTACAGCAGTAGCCGTGTTTATTTTAAATATTCCATTTTATATGAAGATTTTATCGTAGATTAATTTGAAAATTTCTTAGTTGAAAGAACCAGTTTTAATATATATTCCCCTAGGACGTTAGATTAATCGAGGCCGCCCGGCTTATTGTGATTTTACTTTTATCATTTAGTTAGCATTACGTTCGATTCGGATTGGTCTCAATTGATGCCGTATCTTTAAAAACTAGACTTTTGTTCGGAGTGCAAAATCCAAGGCAGACTTTTGAATACGGTCACAACTCTCCTCCTTGCTCCACACCTTCTATGTTCTGATTTCTTTCCGGAAGCTCATTAAAGCGCATTGTGATCACTCGAAAGACATTCGTTGTGATATTGATCTAACTCACTCGAAAAATGTGATTATTTTCCATTGTAATTAGCATTTGTTGCTTTGTTTGTAGACTTAGAGAAATTTTAGCAGCATCGCAAGCGTTGCGAGGACCGCTCAAGAAAAATGAGATTTTTGTTAACATCAATATCGCACGTTGTCTTTGAATGAATAAAGTAAACATAAAATAAAGCGGAAGTGAGTTAGAAGTTAAATTTAAAATATGCAATAAGAAAGAATAAAATTCACCACTCGATGGACTCTTTGTAATTGTACTAATCGAGATCTAATTGACTCCTGAATTTTGACATTGCTTCGCAAAAGCGAGGCAGAATTCAGTATCGTCGGCCTATATTGGCGCTTTAACAGTAAGAATTGTATTTTATTCATAAACAATTTATTATTATTTTTTATAGACGAATTCAATGATTACTTGTAAACCTCATGAGTTTTCTCCCTTTTCCAAAGAAGTCGGCGAACGCAGCCGACTTAAGAAGAATTCAATTAGAACTCTAATCGATAGAAAACGATTCCCAAAAAATCTTGATCTCAGATAAATGATAAAATTTATCTTTTTGCTTGTTTTTGTTTTTAAAAGTTTTTTTATTTCGAAATATTTGTCGCTATTGTATCTATACTGAAATTGATAAAAAAAATTTGTGAATTAAAGAGATTTTGCCATAACATTCGGTGCAAAAAAGGAACATTTTTAAGCAATAACTTTGCAATATTTATAGTTAAAGGAGTCACCAATTTTCGAGCTAAATACGCGTAGATGTTATTTGATGTTTATAAGAAATTATGAAATTATACATGTTTCGCTGAAATAATTGAAATTTTGGTTCACTAAAAACTCATACAGCAGTGTTGGAAAACTAACATTTTAAAAAAGTTTATTATTAGAAGTTTATAAAAAAAAATTGCTATCATCACAAACTTGCAATAAGAGCGGACATTTATGAAAACATTTTAAAAGGGCGGTACCAACTTTATAAGAAAAGAGTGGGCGTCGTAGCATTTATTTAAAATTATTCAAAAATACATTATCAAAGGTCTTTATAAGAAGTGTAACGTGAAAACAGAAAATATGCAAATGTTTTAATTGAGATTTTTTAATTAAAATACTGTTTCACGTTTTCTAAATGTAATGGCGTAACCTAATTTACTTTAACATTTAGCATGAATATTTTGTAAAACATTGAAAATTCGTTGTTTCTATTCTAAACATGTTTTCAATTTTAATACTTCTATATGTTATTATTTTAAAATATTTTAAAAAAAATTTAAGATTTCGGAATAAATTCCATATAATTACGCCCATTGCAAAACCTTCATCAAAGCGAAGTAACGCCAAGTGTCTACCTAAAGTCCGCTCTTGTTAATTAGAAAAGTTAGTATAATTTGTGCTTTTAGTTTTTCATGAAGATAGTTATGTTTTTCATTATGTATTAGAATGGGAAAACGTATTTTGCAGGATTCATATTTAGAACTTCGAATTAATCATATTTGCATAGTAATATTAAATTAATTCATGATTAAATTTCCGATTCCATTTTCATTTTTTAAATCAATCAAATCATTGGTTAAGTTTGTTATTGTACTAATTTTGAAATATTTCTTCAAAAGTAAATTTGCATTTAAAATATTTTAACACCTGTTTTTAATCAATTTTTGCACGAAATATGAGCCCTGGAAAACCTAAAATTTTTAATTCAAATACACAAATGAAATTAATTTAGTTTACGAAGAAATTGTTACTTTTTCGGCTGCTGATATGACTTCATCTAAAATCTACTTATCGTCCTGTGTAATATACTCAAATAGAACCAAATTAAGTTGTTCTCACACTCAGGAATTGTTTGAACTAAAATAAAGGACTAATTTTTAAATAAAACAAAGAGTAACATTTAAAAGAAAATAAGCAAAAAGACAAAACAAAACAATTAATTATAAACGAAAAAAGAAAATAATTGTGAAAGAATCGCTGCAAGCGACCTGTACAAATTTGTAAATAGAACTCACGCAAATTTTCTAGAAAATTATTTGCATACGAGACGAGTTTGATGTAAGAATTAATTATTAATAATAACTGTTTGTTAGTGCAAGACAACGATTATAATTTTGTAAATTTTATACTTATAGTGTAATTTCCTTAAATAATTGTTTTTTTTTCGAAGAACCTAGTTAAGTATCGCTGTACATTTTTCTACAATTGGACTATTCCACTGCTTATGCCGTCGATTCAAAAAGAAACTTACGAAAAATAAGAAAATTGTTCATGGAAATTTTTGCTGACGTGGCAAATCGACGAAAATAAATAGTTCATGTAGTTCCCAGAGTTTTCACATGATCTCTTGCTTCTGCCTGAAAAAGTTAAACGGAAACGGAAACGGACAAATTTGGCAAAGCGGCTGTAACCGACTTAGACTAAGAAAGTGTGGCTCAGTCAGTTAGACTTGTAATTGTAAAAAGAATTATAAAATGAATTAAAAGACTTATTCGATGAACATTGGGACTGAAATTAAGACATTTTTACGATTACTGATAGATTTTGTATAATCCCACGAGGACAACCTGACTTGTACAAAATAAAAGAAAAATAAAGATAAAAGTTAATAAATGTATTCACCGCCGATTTTGTCGCGCACTGACCATGCTTCTTCTTCTGGTTTAATTAATTATCAGTTCTATTGGCTCCTTAATTGTGTGTCAGCGGTTATTTTGAATTTGCGAAAAATACTTAATGTCTGCGCCGCTACCACTTGTAAATAGCACGTAGTGTACTTAGATTAATTATTTTTTTACGAAACTTTTGTTGATCATTCAAAGTTGTCATCTAGCCCTAAGTTTTATATGATTCTTTGCACTTTAATATATATGATCTCATTAATGTTTACGCTACATGTTTTTGTTTTAATTGAGAAGATGTATTCTTTCGAGACATTGTTTAATTTTAAAGCCATTAAATTCTGCTTTTGCAATAAAAGGCTTTTCTCTTCTCGTACCCTTTTCCAATATTCCTGAAACTATCATATAACAAGTAAGAAAAACCTTTTTTTTAAAACCATTTTATAATCGATTGTTTATTATTAAAGATATAAAAAATGGATTGAAATTGTTGTAGACTCAAAAATTTTTTGGGAAATTCCGGAGTCATCAAAGATTTTTAACTACAATTTTGAGACTTGAGCCCTATCTGAGCATGGTTAAAGTTCGATTTCAAGTTTTGAAACAATGCACAGACAGACAGACACACCCCGATCAAGTTAAACGCAAACGTTTTAAAAAAGTTAAATAACAAATGTTATTAACTATTAACAGAAACAATTTTAAATGGAGATAATTTCGGGTGAGAAAAATGAGAATACAAGTTTCAGATAGTGATTATTTGAAATTAATACGAGTTTGGTAAGTTTTAAACCACGTTTTAATTTTCAGATTTAATGGATTCCTTGCAAAGTATTAAGATCCAAAAGTGGAAAAACTTATTTTACTTATACATAAATATTAGGAAATTTAAAGTAAAATTGTCATAGAAGTTAGTGTAGCAACGATTAATCTTTAAATCATCTATTAACAAGAAAGCATGAGTTATAACTTTTATTAAAATTAGTTTCGGAATCCCCTTTTATTCTTTTAATTTTCATTCTGAAGAATACACGAATCACCTCGCCTTACAGAGGCAATTTCCAAGATCCCATTTACGTGAAATATGAATCACATTTCAAAAATACTATTCTTAAAAGGTCTACAACCAACCGACTGTTCTGTGAAACCTAGTAAAACATTTTTATTCGATTAAATGAATCGTAGTATGTAGGATGCATTCAGTGAATGTTAGGTGGAAATAATTTTTCGCGTGAAGCGAAGCATTCTTTTTGCTGAACTCTACAAGAGATCTTAGAATATTTTTCTCTGGGATTAGTAACTTTTGCAGATATAACTATTTTTTTATAAATTGCCTTAATAAAATGTTATTTTCAGAGTAATTAATACTAAACTCTTTTATATCAAAATTCGTTTCTAGAAAACATTTTATTTGTTAAATTAGTAACATCATCCATCAATCCTATTGGATCAACAGAATAAAAGAGTCATTTCAATTGAGTACGCTTGAAGTCGAATGCAATTATTTGCTTTCAGTTCTCCCTATAAGAACCTTTTAATTGCGTATTAGAATGGAATCGTAAATCACCTCAAAACTTGACCTTTGTGCGATTTCAGTCGGTAGAACTGAAATGGTTAAAATAATAATACAGCAAAGAAAACAAAGAACAATAAAATTGCATGCATCACATGTTAGCTTGATAATTCTTTTTCCTCAATGCTATCCGCGGGCCGAAATAATCACGTTTTGATGAGCGTAGCTTGGCGGTAATGAAAGCGATTCTCCGGATTTTAACCAGCGACGCTCAGTACCCCTAATGAACTGGAAACCGGCTACCGTGCTGCGCGGCTGCTCAAAGGCTCGTTTGCAAGATTTACTACAAGTTGCATCTTCGAAAGTTATCTAATAAAAAGAAGTAATAGTATACCTGCATTAATGCAGGTATTGAACAGGTGTGCGCAGTGACGTCTCTTTGTTTTGAAGCGAGCTGCTGGAGATAATTCGCGATCGCACAGCTCGCATCTTACTGTGGCGCGCCTACGTGTGTGTTTACTGACGTAAAATAAAAGACCGTAAATCGCTGAGTTGCTGCTTTAGCCGTGATAGAAAACAAAGAGTCGCGATTTTTCTTTGTTAATTGAGAAGCCCCTCGTCTTGTCTTAGACACAACTTCCGCGAACAAAAACGTGCCTCACGCGGCTCCGGGAGCCTCCGCGGCGATCGGGGGCCCTGGTGAGTAATGCGACGATCGCAGACCGCTGGACGCCGCCGGAGTCGCTTGTGGTCCGGTGCATCGATCTTCATTTTTCGAGATTTCGAGCTTCGCGCAATTTCTCGGCGCATCCGAAGATAGGCGATCGCCGGTTGATCTTCACCCGCTTATTTTGTTAACAGATCCGGGTGGCTCAGCGGCACTCAAACCCGGTTGATCAGTCTAGTAGCAACTGCGAGAGTGAAGATGCCTAATCTGACTTGAAAAGTGCAAGGCTCTGTCGACTCATTTGGAAATAGCTCTGCGATCACCAACATTCACTAAATGTAAGTACCTATCTACATAATATTTATTCCAAATGCCAAATGCCCATTAAACATTTTTAATACTTTGTTCAAAAATATTTTTATTGCGTCATACTATAAGCATTTTCAGACAAATGCTTAAATTTTAGAACTATCGATAATTTCATGAATGACTTTATACACTCAGTACTAAAAACTGGGACTCCTCAAATGAATCATGAGAATAACAACGACTTAATTTCAGCATTGACTTTTAAGTTTAAATGATTTTTCCGTATATTTCGGATTTTAAGTTGGAAAAGTCACCCTGTAAGTACCACAGGTGATAAATTAAAAGTTCGTAAATTGTAAAAAACATATACATACAATATGAATCATTATTTTAAATTGTAAAAAATGAGTAGAATTACTTTTTTAAGAATTTACGATTAGAGTTTTAACTATTATTGCAGTGATGTATTGCTGTACGAAAAAAAAATCATCCGATTAAGTATACAAATGTTTAAACCTAGGATATGCTGCATGAATTTCAATAAGCTGTTGACTGGTTTTTAGAATATAGAGGTTACTGCCCTTGAAAATGCAGTTATTAGAAAAATACATTTAAAATTTGACTGCTTTACCTGCTGTCAATACTAAGAAGGTTTTACAGATTTTATATGAAGCATTTAAAACTATTTTCAGAATGTTATACTTTAAGAAAACACATAACAAATACTATTATATAAAAAAATGACAACCCCTAAGTACCTTATGTCTTAAGAAAATTTATTTATCATAGACTTTTGAAGAACATTTTGTTTTGTGTTTTGCCTTATTGCTCTAGAATCTTTACATATAATAGTTTCAACTATTTCTCAAATTCCTATAGGATTTTAAAAGAATTTTAAGATTTATCCTTACCCATTTAGTTTATAAAAGTTGTTCAACATCTGTAATTTTAAATTTCATACAGTCATTAGTATAATTCTTTTGAAGAAAACAAATTTTAACAGGAAGACAATAACAAGGATGAGTTTGTGAATTACTAAATTATCTTCTTTTGTCACTGTTCCCTTGATTTTCTTCCCTAATACCTAATCCACAGCAGCAAAAAATTGATCGAAAACGAAAACACACTTTTGCGTTTGTTGTACTCTCGTTATAACCTAAAACGTTAATCCCCTTGTGTTTAGGTAGAAGGCAGGAATAACAAAAGTTTAGCCTCTTCTGCGGGAGATATAATTAAGCCCCGAGTGAGGTCCATGCCGGGGGTCGCGTCTAGTTTTTAAGTCGTTTATAATGGCACAAAAAGAGCACCCCATCGGCATTATGTCACGCACCAATGACAAATAATTGCGTTAAAACCACGAACCCTCAGGAGCCTCGAGTTGTGAAAATCTACACCCGGTCGAGGCAAACTGAGCCGCGTAATCAAATCCCCTTGATTTTTTTTTAATAAAATTCCCGGCCTGAATCCTGATCCATCGGGAGAGGGCTTTGTTGTTCCTGGAGCTGAATAATCAGACCCATCCCTTGCACTTGACAAAATTGCAGGCGGGAAAGTCGAGCGAACCTGCAAAGCCTCCCGGGCATGCTAATAACACCTGTCGGAATTAATCCCATTTTCCTTACTAATGATGTAACCCGGGCGGGGGTGTGGGCGGCCCTCCGGCTAATTATTTTAATTTGCAGCTTGCACCGAGCCGGAGCCACCCCCTCGAATCAATTAATCGAACTTGATAGTGGCAAGATGGTGCCGCGCTTCATCGAGTTATTCACCTCAACTGGCCGCTGTCTTTGGCGCCCCTGACCGGATAAGTGCCGCCCCGGGGCTCAAGTTTATGATGATTACTTAGTGCATAATTGCATCGGCTAAACCGGCCTAAGCCGAGAGCAATAAGCACTCGGGCTCCGCGGGGGTGGGGCCTCCCCAGCACCCGCATCCGTTGATGCATTGTGGTGCACTCCAAATCCGTGATGCATTTGTTAAAGCATGCTTTAGTTCGGCTTGTTGAACATCGAATTTGGGTATATTACATAATAACGACTGTGTCCACCCTAAGGCTATTATGCAACTCTTGATTCGTCTAGGCCTTTTGTTAATAAAAGAAAGTTCTAGTGTGTAAGGACCACAGAAAGTTTTACTATAGGTGAGTTTTCTGGACCTCCTCATAAGTTTTAAATTCCATTTTCACAAACATAAAAGCTGTGGTTTTTTTCCAATCAGTTCTGGTTTTAGATTTAGCAGAAAATGTATGAGATCTTACTCAATTCAAAAATTTGTAATTTCACGAAATTAAAATCAATTGTTACTACCACTATTCACTTCCTTTAAGATCTTTTTATATGTTCTCGAGGGATTTTAAAATTCAATTCAATGTAGAATTTGCCGACAACGTAAAGACACAAAACTTAAAATTCTCTAACGCAGTCACTCCAAAATTTCGTAATGGATAACTTAAATTTTAATTGGATTGCGATGTATTTTTTATAATACATTATAATTATAACAATTTACTTCAAATCAAGATTTTTCACTATGAGTGATAAACGAGACATTTAAAACTATTCCAAAATAAAAACTACATGCTGATGATGATTAGCTTAGATTTGAATTTCTCAAATTACAAAAATCGCTTAATCGCACGTTTTGGAGATGTCAGTGAATTTTATAAATTGCGTACTATTTCCTGAATTAGAAATTTCTGAATTCACTTTACTGCCTTAGACCCTGACTGCGAATAAGAGTACAAACTTAGTAGAAAGCAAAATAACTACGTATTTGTATTTGAAATAAAAATAATTTTGCTTCGACTTACGTTTATTGGTTATTAAAATCAAATAATTTTCTGCTTCAAATTTTAATTATTTCGATATACAATGTGTTGTAATTATTAAATCAAATCTGTTTCCAACTTAATTAATGACTTTTAATTAAAATAAAATCACCTTCAATTCAAGGTTTGTCGCATTAAATATTAAGACTATTTATTTATATTTCTTTATAATATGTTATACTTTGCTTTTGAAAAAGCATAAGATAAATTGCAAGATTAAGAAATGTTTAGGCAACAAAGTAAAATTAACGCTCACATTGTATTCGTTTCGCACTTTGTAACTACGATTCGTTCTTAAGAAAACATATTTATGTATGTATATCTATGTGCCCTTATTATTATGTTTTCGCTTTTGGTGCTTTTGAAATCCTTTAGAACTTTCACAATTTCGTAAAATGTCGTTTGCAGAAATGAAACCTTCATCATTTAGAGTGTGTACGTTTAAAGTTAGGTGTTGCTATATCCGTTTTTCGATCTTATCATTTTAATCATGCATTAGTTAATATGGATTTGTTTGTCTCGATGGGATTAAGTCCTAGGGGAGAGTCGGATTGTTTAACAAATAAGTACTAAAATGCTGTAAGCTACTCTTAAAACTGTGGAGTAAAGGAATCTTGACTGATGTATATTTTGCCAGACAAAAGCCTCGCTTACGATTGCAATTTCATGATGTCCAGAAAGATTAATATCTCCGCCGGCTCCCGTGCAGGAACTCCTTTGGCTACTTCGGCGCCGCCCGTGAATACGGAGGTCCTTTGTATCTTCCCGGAACGGAACGACCGCAACCTACTGCTCCTCCTCGAAGTGACCATAAAGCGTCCTCTTATTAATAAAATACTATCTGCGAAGGGGCGTCCCTCCTGCAGGAGCTCGGCTCACAATAAAATATCTTGTCCGGGCATTATGGGAGCGCTTATGTGCGCGTTATGAGTTATATGAGTAATTTGTACAAGTTCCGGGATGCGATATACGAGCCCCAGCATAAGCGCAATCTGTCATTTCGTCCGGTCACATCCTAGTTATATTACGTCGGCATGCAGGGCGACTGAAAGGATTCCACCCGCAACGGGCTTGATACGCGCATAAAATATTTGCCCTTATTAAATAGGTCTGGAAAGTAGTCGGGCTGCTCCGACTCTTATTAAGATAGGTGAACTCTGACCACGATGAGCCGTCATGAAATTATTTTGGCAATATTAAAACGTATTTACTTAGGTCTGCAATCATGCCATGCAGGATTTAAGGAAATTATCCTCTTTTTGCTCCACAAGAAATGTACAAAGCATTATGAACAAAACTCTAACATTAATTAAAAGAAATAAATTTCATAGATATCAACGTGAAATAGTCGTAAAATAATTTCATGCTATAAAATATGAACAGCGCAATAAGCACTGGAAACGAATAAGCAGAACATAACAGGATTTTTCACGGTTATAAACAAAAATAAAATTAAAATGGAAAATAGAAAAATAATAACTAATAAAGCTATTTATGAACATTAATTTATTACAAAACTATTGAAAGGGAATTTCTTTGTATTAATTTATCTTTAAACATTTTTTATTTTGAATTCTTTCAAAAGTTATGATTTTATAGCTATAATTGTTATAAACAAATCGTATTCAAAACGTTTTCTTAGAGAGCTTAGTTAGAAAGTAGCTTGTGTTATAATATGTATACAATATCATAGAATATTATAGAAATACTCACGAATTATTAAAAAATGCTTAAACAATTCTTAAAATGAATAGAATAAAAATAAATATTTTTATCAATTCATCACGGTGGTAAGCATACGTTTTTCTTTTACAATAGGAAATCGAAGTACAAATAAAGTAAAATTTTGCTTATTGTCCGTATAGAATTGTTTGGAAAAGTTAGGTAAAAGCATCTTTTAGTTATGAAATTTTCTTTGTGCGAATATTTATAAGTATATATGATAATTCATTATAATCCAATTATACATTACAATTTTTTTTCTCGGTAATACTTTTCAATATTCGAGTTCCATTTAACTGACATCCGGATTCCGGAAGATGTATGTACTCGTATTTCCTTTTTGAACTAGCAATGCCATAAGAACAGTGATTCTATGACGATTAAAGGTTCTGATGTGCAACTCCATAAAAGGTTAATTATTATTTTAATAAATTATATTGAGAAGGTTGACAAGTAGTGCCACCTGCCTCTGATGCCCAAGTAATTACTATTTTGGAAGTAATCATCGTTCAATTCCCATGAGTCTTACATAGTTCGCAAGGAGCAACTCTAATTTGAATCGAAAAAGTCGAAAGGTATACAGAAAGGGGCATAGAGGCCTTTTATGCAACAAAAAAGTGAAAAATAATTGACAAATACTCAGTCTGACTGCAGCCAGTCGCCAATCAATCAATGCTGCCAGACCTGACTGCAAGTGCCAAACCAGCCACGGAAAATGACGTGGTTTCTGATTAGTTTCCTATTTCCAAATAGATTTCCCTCAATTCTCCGCGAAGCCAGTCCCGATCGCGTCCATAAAAGCGATCTTTCATTCACGAAACAAAATCTTCCATTGATCTCGCTGCGATCACAGTGATCGATTGGCGTCGCCACCTCATGTGAGACACAACACTGAAATCGAACAGGTTCGCCTTTTTGGTGTCGCCAATGTTCAATTTGTGTCACTTGTTGCATTTAATTGAAGCTTCGAGCTCCCCAATGTCGGATTTTTTAAATTTCACGTCCGAACATAGAAAAGCACGCAGCCCGGGAAATTGATCTCTAAAATGGTCCGCTGGACAATGCAACTCCGCATTGAGGACGATGCTTCTTCCAAAAACTGGAACAAAAGTTTTGCTTTGACCTTTCGATTTCGAGATAATTGCCGAATCCTTGAAAAAACCAGTGGGAAACTAGTCGCAAACGTGCGTTGTGAACTCATAGGCCTTTTTGGGAACTCTTCCTCTTTCCTTTTACAATCCGCGATGTTTCTTTACAACACAAAATTTGAAGATCAACATATTTAGCGAAGGATTTTCTCATTAAACGCGACTCAAATAAGGTTTAAGCACGACGATTAACATGACGGCAGATGAGTTATTTACTTATTGGAGAGAAAAGGTAACACAAAGAAGTTAGAAATGAATCAGACGGCGTAGTTAAAGTATAATTATATCTAATGATCAACACGTGTTTACCTTTCTTTTTGCGAAAGATAAAAATCCTAACCTGATTTTATTTGATACGAATTTTTGCATGATATAATTAATCTTATGTAATGCACACTATACGCAACGATTTTATTCCTTTGTAAAGTCTTGAACTTGGACATGATTTTGGTAATATGTACATATAGGTACATAGTTTTTAATTTAACGATTTTGAATTACAAAAATGCATTTGGATAGTAACCTACCTATCCTATAAAATCCAAGGTGAAATATGTTTTCATAATTTAAAAATTCAAGAACTCCGGTTTTTTCTTTTTAATAAGGATTTCACAAAAAAGAATGTAAGAATAGCATCAAATTGTAATGACCACTTTCTTACCAAAAATTAATCTGAATAATGTTCAATTCAAGATTTGAAGTGCATTTGCATTAATGCTTTAATAAAAATCGTGCAATTTGAACTGAGGACTCTTAATGAATTTTAATTCAATTTAAAATTGTCGATTAATCTGGATGTAAATGATTGATTGAAAATGAATATATGTATGTAAGCTGTATTCTTTTAAGATTAAATCCGATTGCAGGTTTAGCAGGAAATGAAAGCATTAAATAAATTTGACTTGCTTTATATTCATTAGCAATTACATGCACTTTTTTAAGCTTCGGTTCAATTAACAATTTTGGTAATATACGAGACCTACATAAGTAAATTAAAAGAACACGGCTCGTATAAAAACTGCACATCTCACAAAAACCCCCGGAAATGTGTATGAAATTAATAACTAATAAAATTCCTAAACTTACAAATCCACGTGAATTTGTTTCTCATTTTATTTTATAATTTAGTAATAATTGTTTAAATGATTGAGAACATGTTTATTTACATACTTTTTTTGTAAGGTAAGATAATAACAAGGAGCAATAAATCTTCCCAAACACTAGTTCGTTAAAATCTAATTTTACTTGCTTCTAAAAAGCAATAAAGTAAGCAATTTCCATTGAAAGTGTGCGAAATCGTTATCTCAAAGGACTCTGAAAATGTTCCCATAATTTTAAAAAGAAAATCCCAACTTTTCCCGTACATGCGAAAAATAGCAAAAACAGGACTCCTCCTCGCCGCATCAAACAACAGTCGATAAATGCTATCAAATTGCCAAAATCCGTCAATCAACGCGACGTTTAGCCGCAGAACAGGACCCGGATCGGGTAATCTCGGTTCGATCACTCAATTATTGGAGGACGGCCGCACAATCAATTGGGGCCCCGTCAAAGGAGCGCATAATTTCCGTTTAAAACGCCACGTGGCCATTCACGGCGAAGTGTCCTCGCCAAGATGCATAAAAATTGATAAGTCCGAGCGACGCGGGGGCTGCCCGCCGCGGCTCTGTGGGTGGTTGCCGAGATTATGAAAACCCCATTAAGGAAAGGTTGCACGGGGCTCTGCAAGTGTCTTTTGTGAAAAATTTTAATTATGTTGCCGCTGAAAAGGACGATGTTTAAAGTGGCGCAGGATTATGGGGCGATGCCATTCTTCTAGTGGCAAAAAGGACTTGTTCGGCGTCTAAGTGAACACCATCCACTTTGTTTCTAGTTTTTGATGTTCACAAATACGAATTTTCAGGGATGTGGCCGAAGCTTCTCATTAAAAAGGATGAAAGGCTCTCATCGTTTTATGCTGCCTTTCTTTTGCGTTTTACATGGAATCAGCTTAGTCAAATGGAATTATCGGCTGTCGAAAATGCATCACAAAAGATGCCTTACATAATTCAAGGAAATCAGATCTAAACAAAAAAACATAAAAAGACTGCCAATCTTTTGTACTATGTAATATGACTTTAAAATCCTATACCAAATCAAATAATTATGCATTCAAATTTTTAATTTTAACTCTACATACAAAAATTTTTCTGGAAACCAAATTTCATTTTTCAGCAAGCTAATAATCCTTAACACACATCTAGTAAAGAGTCCATTTGTTGCCTAAGTGATCTTGCTAAAGAAGAGGTTTAAAAAGATGTAGATGGTCGAAACAAGATTATACAAACAAACTTCAACTTTTTGACCGTCAACATTTAAGCAATAGGTCAAAAGTATTAGGTGAGAAAGTTGAATTACTTAATATTTTACGAAAATTAAAATATTAAGTACCTTACTTCTCTATTAGGACCAAATCTGGTTTCAATATTTGCATTTGTTTTATTACATTTATTCATTTCGTTTCAATATTTTAACCAGTGTATTTTTACAAACAGATAAATATTATCATTTCTAACTTTTAGTAAAATATATCGTACTCTAAAAAATATAATTTTTAAACACTTTTTTTGAAAAAGGCAATACATGTGAATTTCAAGGGCTCTTTGTAGAATAAATATTTTACCCTCCAGAAACGGTTTAATTTAATACCAAGAATATGTTCACTCCTTTCATGACAATGGCATTAAAGCGATAATCCTGCGCAAGGGCTACCATCTCATTTTGTAACCGCGAGTTATGAGATTCGGGTCTAGTTACCAATTCTGACCGCCATAATCACAGTCTGAGTGCGCTCGCTCTTGATAATTCAAAGAAAAGTGTCAATCAAAAAATAATATGACACCCGTTTAGGGTCCATTGTGCTTCATAACATAACCCTCGGGCCGTGGGTGCATGATCAGGCGATTAATGTCATACCCTTTGTTGTCGCTGAGAAACGCCTGAGAATGAACTCAAGCGAAAATCGTATCACCCGCAATTTATTGAGCAACCTGTAATTTGAATGCTTCCAAACCAAAGGTAAGGGAAAAATTTTAGGGTAGTAATGTTTGAGTGGGTATAGTAAATATATGAAATAAAAGAGATTATGGATTATTGTTACAAATTCTTTGTTACATAAAGTTATATATGTATGTACATGTATCTTACAAACCTAATCAAAACAAAAAAACAACAAAATTACAAAAACAGTATAAATATGTAGTTGACGCAAATTTGACACAATTTTGTACATTTTTAATTTTCTTCGTTATTATGATGATTTTAGCAAACAAATTAAGATCCCACATTAAAAAAAAACATCGAAATTAATATGCCATTATTTATATAGGCATAATAAATAAAAGCGTCTTCCAAAACCTTAATCAACGTTAACATTAGAGAATTATTTAAAATTTCGACCCAAACATTTAAATTTAAGGAGCTTTGTGACTCAATTATTAAAAAAGAAAGGAAAAATAATTTTAATACTTATACGCTAAATATTTTGAAGTTACGTTGCTTATTTGCAGCTAAAATGGCAAACAATTAAAGTGTCAAAAATCAGTCAAGAACAATTCTTATTATTGGTACTTTTTAAGAGTAAAAGATAAACTCAGATATTTTGTCTCTATGTTTTGAAATACAAGAAAAGCGGCTAAGTTTTGAACATTGCTCCCATGATATTTTAACAAAATAAACATAAATATCACAATTTTAACTACCTGAACACTTAGATCAGTGTAATGTAATAAGCATGTTACCTCTTCTATGACTAGGTGATAAGAAATTAACTGAATTCTTAAAAACAACCATTAAACATAAACCTTTTGACCGTTAGGTTTAACGTAGTAGTCTACCACCCCTTTCGAATTAGTGACATAAACATTTAGATCGGGGTCTTTGGGTTTTGGGGTTGTATATCTATCTTTGTAGTAGTCGTAACTATAACTTGGCCTCGGAGTAGTATAATAATTCTTATCGTAGTCTGGTCGCTTCGTAGGATAGTAATATTGAGTAAAAGGTCTCCGGGTAGTGTACCGGGTTGTATACCTGTTGCTGTAATCATCGTTATAGTACGGTTTGGCTGTGGTATACCTGTTCGCGTAGTAACTCTGAGAGTAATCTGGTCGTTGCGTAGTGCGATCAGCACGATAATCGTAATTATCAGAAGATGAGTAATGTGGGCGATATCGATCTGTGTTATCGTAGTTTGGCCTATAGTAATCGCGGTTATAAACAGGTCGACTAAGTATTTTACCGTATCTGTATCTATCGTGATAATGATCACGATCATAATTATGATCGCGGTTGTAGTCATGGTCACGGTAACGATCGTTGTCACGATCGCGGTCTCGGTCTCTATTACTATGAAATTTATCATTATCGAATCTTAAATTGCCTGTTCCGGTTCGGTCCGGAAAGATCATATGAGTTTTATATGGTCGATAGTCTTGATCATTTGGAAAAGGGTACTGAGGAGCATAGTTATATTCATCTTCAAAGTTTCCGTTTTTGTCACCCCGGTAAGGATCCCTATCATCTCTGTCGTCATGGTATTTAGAAGGGAAAGTGAACCTATCTTCATCTGTATCGTAGTTATGGGAATGAACAACTTTTGGCTTTCGTCCACGTTTTCCTTTATGATCCTCTTCGTCCTCATAGGGAAATACAACAACATCATCGTGATGCTCAAAATAGTCGCTGTATATTTGCTTGTTTATTATTCGACCTTCTACTTCGCCGTTTTCCTCTTTACTGTCTGACTTTGATTCTTTTATTTCTTCCGAAGTTTTGGAATTGCCTTCCTTTAATCTCTCAGGCTTAAGTTTTTCGTTTTCTTTATTCTCCGCACTTTCGACAACGCTTCTTTTACTTCTTAATTGCCTTGAAGAAAAGCTACTACCAACGAAATTGCTAAATAAATTGCCCACAGTATCGGTCATTGTTTTGTAGTTTTCAGAGGAAAGTGGATTAATAGAAGGAAATAAAGATGCAATATTACTAATTAATCCCAATCCTGATCCAATGCTGCCTAAATTAATTCCAGTTGAACCTGAGTTAAAATCCTGATTATGGTTGGACTCTTGATGATGATGATCGTAAGTATTGGGGTAGTGCTGATTACTTTGATCGGCGAACGGTCCACCACCACTAAAGAATCTGAAGAAACCTCCTTTGTGGTTGTTTAAGTAGTAAAGGAGATGATCCTGAAATGTATAATCACATAAGAATGAAAGTTTAATAAAGCCTATAAAAGTAAGAAACTAGTTAATAATAGTAATATATGACAATTTTAACATTGTATTTATCTATAATTTGAAATACTGATTTTCTTATTAAAAATTGAATATCTAAAATAAAATTGGCTTTTAGAAACTTTCTACACGTTTACTTAGAATTATAAACATTAAACAGGGTAACTCAAAAGTCAAGAATTGGCTTTAAAGGTAAATAAGTTTGAAATTTTATGACGGATTTCTTTAATCTATAGTCTACAGTCCATAGTCAATATTTTTAAAATATGTAACAATTTAAATTTGAATTAAGGTCCGTCTTTAAAATTTTCCACTAAACGCATTATGAAATGCTGGAAAGTTGCGTTATATTTACACAATAGTAAGAAATGTTAAATGTTTATCCAGTTAAATTTCTTTCAAATTAAACTTAACAACGTCGTAAGGTTTTATTAGATAGGAAATTGTACACAATATTTTGTAATCGAAGTGATGGGGGAATATAATTATACATATTTATATCAGAATCCATGATATTTATTACAATTTATTTTTTTAATTTATGAATAAAGTAATAGGGGTATTCATCGAAATATCTTTTGTGAGCTTTAGTAAGCCAAATGTAAAAAAAACTAAACAGGCATGAGTTCAATTATGAAACACAAAACTTCTTACACGTAATGAGTTCGTACGAATCAATCAAAATTTTACTTTGCAAACAATACTTTAGTCGTTAGGTTCCTATAATCCTTGTCAAATAGACGGAAGGATAAGGGCAGGCGTGGCAGTAAATATTGACAATTTATTCCTCTCCGTACGCTACCAACTAAATTCTTTACACTTTCAAAAAAACAAGAGAATATCAAACTGGGAGTGGTGACAGAATAAGAAATGCATACATGATCAAGCTAAATTGACAGTGCTTGCTTTGGCTGTAAAAATTCATGTGTATAGGGCCAAAGAAAGTGAACGTATGATTTATATTATTAGTTATAGAATTTCTTCTAATTTTAAAATTTAGAAACGTGTAAAATTATTTCATTGCTATTATCAGAACAATCAAGCAAACATAGTAATTTATTTAAATAGTGCTAACTATTTATGTTGTACAAAAAACTAATTTTTCAAATTTCTTTTAATTTAAATCTGAGAGTGCTTTGATTTCTATAAATACCGACATTAATAATTTGCTTCAAATGTTCGTCGCAGTAACGAAACTACAGCGGTAGTGCACACTTTTATTCTGAGGAGATTAAACAAGATGGAATGAAATTATTTTTACATTTTTGTCGTAGTGTAGAGTTAACTAAGTAGCTTCTCCGTTAAATTTTTATATTACATTCCGGAAATTTTATGGATCTCCTTGCAGGTACGTTTGCCCATTGCCTGGATGTTAATAAAAATTGAGCATAAGTTTCTTTGCATTCTTTAGCTAAAAGTACGACTGAACCCTGGGGAACACCTGGTTCAAATGCTGCTAATAAATGTTGCAGGGAAAGTAGAACATTTTCAACGTCATTGCCGCTATCCAATTACGTTTTTAAGGACTAAACAAATTCCTCCTGTCAATGATGAAATATTGGGATGCCAAATAATTATAAGCCGGATCTTCGGGGGACTGATCGGGTACGTTTCTAGTATTTCAAAGTCAATCGGCTTCCTTCGCAGAAGCGTCTTTTGGTCCGGAGTATTCTGCTTTAAAATCCGTCCTGCATTTTTTTATTAATATTTTAATGTATTTCATACAGCTCCATGTATTTTATAAATGTATTTTTATAGTCGAATAAAACTTGAGTTGTACGATTTTCGTATATGGATATTATAGTTTGGGGCTTAAAACCCAGTAGGAAATGTAATCACTACCGAAGCGACTGGGTAATGTTGATTTGTAATGTAAATAGCTTAAGTTACCAGTTGAGGAATCGATTAGTTTCATACGAGAATTTGCTAGAGATGATACGCACTTACAAGACTACTAAAATTTAGTTATTACAGTAGTGCCGCGATAATGTGAACTTATTAAAACCAGCGCAACTCATATTATCGGAAAATTCGCATTATTGGGTACCGGAATTAAATATCCAAAATTTAAATTAAATTAATATTTTACTTTTCAATTCAGTAAATTTAAATATCATTTTCATCATCACATTTTCTCAAAACTTCATATTGCCGAAAAGCTTATAATACTACAAATAAAAGAACTTACTTTTCTTTGATTTTTCATTATTATAAAAATAAGTTTACCAGCTTTAACTAAGACGATGGAACATTTTTCATGAATAGTCAAAGTGTGATTTGTGGTACTTTTAAGCCTTGTTATAGTAGATATTATTCTAGTAAAAATAAATTAATCGAGCATTTGTGTATTAATTTTTTTAAAGAATTCTTATTTTAAAATGTAAAATGGTTGTGAACTTATAAGACTATGTATTTCGAAATGTTGCTAAATTTTTGAAAGGGGTGTGGTTGAATTTGATTTGGATTTAGTATGCACGTGATATGAAATTTAGTTCTTGCAAATTGTCTAGAAAATAATTATGATCGCAACACCGAACCAAAGTGGACCAGCAATACCAAAATTTGTCTAGAACATAAACTTTGAAGTCATTACCTCATTCCTGGGGCACCTCGGGTAGGAGCTCTGGCAGCTCTCCTCCCCGCCGCTCAGCCCCAGCAGAGCAGCCCTTGCAAATGCGAGTTTGGGGGAGGCGGGCGGCACCGCTGCAATCAGGCTGCAAAGGATCAACGAAGGATTAATTTGCGCCGAAAGCCGGGATTTAATTGACTTACGCGGTCAGCGCAGGCGTGCTAATGAAATCCGGCAGGTGCTTTCTACGACTGGGATCGCCGGCCATCTGGCAGAGCAGGCGGGGGACGCACTGGAGGTCGTCGTTGGTGGCGATGTCTTCCAGGGCCCTTGTGAACTGCTCGGCGAAGGGGCTGGACGGGGGCGTCCGGAAAATATCGAAGATATTTGCCAGGGAATTGCCGAAGAGCAGCGGGAGTGCGCTGATCCCGGGTCCCCCGGGACTCAACGGGGGATACCCCGAGGGATACCCCGGAGGCCCCGCCGGAAAGCCGCCCGGGTAAGGCGATGCACTTTGATGCGGATAGTGGGCGAGGGGCGCCGGGGGTCGGCCGCCGTAATTTGGAGCCCCATTGAAGCCCGGCCGATGGCCCTGGAAGTAATCGAAGCCCTGCGCGTAATTGCCGACCGGGTAATTGGGGTCATTGTAGGCCGGGTAGTTGGGCACGTCCCGGCCATTTCCGGCTGATGCAAATAGCGTGTTTGGGTAATTCGCGCTGGAAGGGAAATTACCCGGGCGGTAGCGCTGCCCCGTGCTAAAAGCTGCATCCTGTGGACTTCCTCGGACGATGTTTGCCTGTGGCTGGTCGTAGACATTTGCACTCGCAGGTACCTCGTTCGCATTGTAGAAATGGTCCTCCTGTTTGCTCGGGAATGCAAATTTACTCCCTTCAGATTGATAGTAGCCTCCGTAATTTTGTCGGGCTTCAACTGGAGGGATTACATTTTCATCCGGGAAAAATGTTGAGCCTTTCGCTGACACCCTACAATTTGAAATAGAGCTCATTGTTATATTCTTTTAATTTAAAAGAAGACCATTTTCAAATCAGACTGGTCGAATTTCAACTCAACAAAGTTGCTTCAAATTTCAAGAATACAATTTTCACTTTAACCATTCCGAATTTTCACGACACAAAGTATGCAAATTCGTAATTATAATAGATATTACACATATTGACCATTAAGCACTGAAACTTGATGAGCCAGAATCGAAAATGGTATATTTAAAAAAGAATTAAGAATACTTTTATTATCATTATTTTAAATTTGTAATGCAACGGTAATTCTATATTAAATCCCAGAAAGAGTTAGAATCTCAAACCGCATTACTTCTTCTCACGATAAAACTCGATAAGAAAGCAGAAAATTTACCAATCACTGAAAAAGTAAGATGTTTTGAATAAAAAGTAAGTTAATTTCAAAAACATTAAAAAAATATATAATCCTTATATTTTTGCAATATTTAATTATTTATATAATGGAAGAAAAGAAAACAAATTTAGTCTCTACCTTAAACTTTATAGTTTCCTCTGCTATTTTCATCCCTAACGACCAAGATATGCAGAATTTAAAGGAACTAAATTAGTATTTTGAAATAATTAGAAAAATGTTAAAAATAACTAAATATTATACTGTTCTGCGTAAATTACAAGATAATACACATGTCCGGAGCTGAAAATTGGTTTTCTTTAACAACCAGATAAGCTAAGTAAATTTAATTTGAAGAGAAGGTTAATTCCAAAAAACGTCTTGCATATTGCTTAGGCGTCAAAGTTTTCTTGCGCCTTATGGACTGCACTTTGCTTAAACCTTAAAATGTGAAATTACAAAAGATGTAAATAAAACTAATATTGCGTCTCTTTGATTCCGCAAATATATGTAAAGTAAACCAAAAATGGAATATGTCACGGCTGAAGATGACCAAATAGATGATTCACCATCAGCTTGCTTCAAACTCTTTTTGGGATATAACGCACCTATTTTATTGAATTAAATAATATCTGCAAAGTAAAGTCACAATAAATAATTAAACGTTATTACTCTGGTAGGTAGCATTCATCTCAGTTGTATTTTGAAAACTGGAGATAACAAAATTAAAATGTTTCTACGCTTAAATTTCAATAAGCAATATTTATACCAAATTTCTCTATTATGTCATACTACTCTAAATTTGACATAATTTGCTTCCTTTAGTGAATTAAAGTTTTTTATTTTTATATAAGCAGGTACCTACATACCTAATTGAAAATAACTTTTTATTTCTTACTGGATGGATGTTTCACTATGAAGTAGTTATCATTTAACAATAGAATATGAAAACATAATTACTTTAAAGTAATATGTGATAAATGTACCATATGTGTGAAAGTAATTTGAAATCCTGATTAGAAATTGGTTTGACTTTGTTGCCCTGTAGATTTGTAAATTTTTATATTATCAGTTAAAATGCTAATTGTTTTATTCACAAACCAAACCAAAATCCCTAAACGCTTTAACAGAAAACAGAAAATGAACCCATTCTACCAATTTAAAGTAACTGAATTGTTAATTTGTCTAAAATACTCAAAGGATTTAGTGTTATTTGCAAAGTTTCCCGTCTCCCGAGTGACGACACCTTAATTAGAACAGATCCAGGCAAGCACTCACCTTTCAGCGTCAATCTGGTCCTCATTTCGTATGCAGAGCCCGGAGGACGAAAATGTGATGATTAAGAACTGAAGAAGGAAGATAATTTTCGCGAGCATTATGCGTCCTAATTTGATACCATGTTTCCCCGAATGGGAGGCGCCTCCGCTGAAAACTGACTTTTTGCTGCAATCCTCACGTGCACACGACTCCGCTCCCGTGGGACTGTCGAGGTGATTTAACCGCCCGGTGCACTTCACTTTTCTGGATCTGTCGTCTATTTGAGCACAGAACCCGGTGGAGACGGATTATCCACTTTGTTTCACAGGTAAAAAACTTTCCCACCCGGCCGGGTCAGATGTCACGAAAATTTTAGTCGCTTCTTAAATCTCGCGAGTCTGGCTGCAGAACGTGCAGCGAATCCAAACAGAAAGCAGCGAATGAAAGCGGATCCGGTGCAGTTTCAGCGAAATCCGCGGATCTGGCTGATCAGCCGCGAATGGTCGGGGGTATGAGCGCAAATCCGGCGTTATGGCTAAGAGTTCACTGCCTTTTTCAGATCCATCTAAAAAGGAATTTGGAAAAATGGTAGATTTCAAATCCTGGAAGTCGGCGCTAGTTTAAGCAAAACAACCGCGGCTGTGCTAGTTTCCGGCATGTGGGCTTAAGTGCGGCTCACATTACTCTGCCCACTGTTTTGCTGTACTTGACTTACCTGGCGAATGGGTTTTCATGGGAGAAAGTTAAGCTTACACTTTTCACCTGGCGTAGACTCGCAGAGCTACCAGCATTGCGAACCATCGCCGGTTGAATTGAGCACGAATTGGCAATGGGTTTGATTCATGTGCTCGATGCCACGAGTTATGCATGTTATGTGTTATGAAAACTCCGCCGTCACGGGAGGGGGCGCCAGGTGTCTCGTCATACCTTTAGTTATTATGTTGCAACTTTGCGACGATTAGGTAACAGAGTTGTTTGGTCTGAGCTAGTTCAGCTGAGGGAATTCCTTTGAAGTTCATTACTATTGCGACAATAGTTCCCTGAAATGGCAATGCTCGGTACATCAGCGTGAATTGTGTAATATGGGCTAAATATGTAAGTGACTATCATCAATATAAATATACTTGGCTTTTAACGCTGAACTTTGGTTTTAATTACCCTAAGCCATATTTAGTGTATTTCCACATTTGTTTTTACACATCTGCAATGAATTTATAAACAGGCAATAGATTTGCGTTATTTAATTCAATCTCATTTTGACGTTTAAATAACTTGCTTGTGGATATTTTGGAAAATAGAAAAATTAATAATTCGTTAATTATTAAAAACAATAAACATAGTTGTTATTATCAACATTACTTATAAATCATAATCATAGTCACGAAAGTTATACCAATAACAAGATGCGCATCGGACAAAGGTTGTTTTAACCTTCTTTTGCCGATTTTTCAATTGCTTCTTATCTAATCACGTCACAAATTATTTCAGAAAATAAATATTAGTTGTAATATTAGAAAACAACATCGAATTTTTTTTTCCTAAATGTTTTCAATTGGCTTTATTTTAAAACGTGAAAATTGAAAACGACCACGGAAACTTCTTCGAACTAATTAAATTTTAAACGAAAACTCTATATCATTTAAGATAACGATTTTGCTATTTCACCTAAATTCAAAAGTATTGATGAAAGTAGAACTTTGCAGAAATTTAAAAAATATAAACTGCAATGCTTTTGGTTTGTTATACACTTTCATTTATTGATGTTCAATTTTTATACAAACTTAAAGTAAATTTTGCAATTTAGGATTCAGAAAAAAAAATGTTATTTATGTGGATATTGAAAATAAGCTTTGGTTTGGTAAAAGTAAAATAAAATTACAATTCAGTTTAATACATTTATTTACATGTAGCCCTATAGCATTTCATATAAACCGATTTAGCTATGGTGTTCATAACTATTACTTTTCTTTTAATTTTTTGCTGTATGTACATAAATAATATGTATAATAACCTAAATTATAATTATAGACTACATTATGTATATACGCACATATTTAAACGAATAAATAATAGGGTTAAAAACAAGATTTAACTATACACAAAGCACAGGTACGAATGCTTTTTCAAGTTGGTAAGGAACAATATCATACAGTGTTTATTTCAAATTCTCCTATCGTCTAAACATAAGAATTAATTGACTATGCACTAGAACAATGGGTGAGCTGGATGGTAGCAAATCTAACAAAAATTTCGAAAACAGACTCAAGTTGAGCTGATTTGGGCCAAAATACTTTAGGCAAACAGCTCCAACGCTGGAGCCCGAGCTGGTGGGGCTCCGATGGACGTCGACAGGTGCTCCTCTGCTGCACGGCGAACGTTGGTAAGCACCTCGGAGCGATTCTAATCCCTGGTGAATGGCTTCTGGCCCCTGCCGCACTCCAGTCGCTTCGCCAGCTGCTTACAAAGTGGAACATCCCGGATGACGTCGCCCAAGAACACAGACAGCAGATACCACTGCTTCATCCCGGTTGATTGAACCTTGTAGTTCCTGCGGGAGGGTGAAGAGCCCCGGATTAGAACTGAATGTGCAACACTGGCAAACACATTTGTTACTGTCCAAAAATCAAGACAGCGGTGGTGTGCACTTTGGCGTTTTGCAATTTCGTTAAACACGGCCCGGTTTGAATTGGACGGGGGTTGGAGAGCAGGGAGCAACTGGGGTTGGACTCCAGCTTCACCTGACCTGGACCAGCATTGTTTGCTCCCCGTCGGAGTGGAAGCTTTGTCCGGGACCAGACAGGAGTCCGGTCCGAATGAGTTCTGCTTATGGCAAGATTTAAATCTGAAAAGAGCCCTCGACCGAAGCTTCATTACCAGCAGAACTCGACGCAAGGGAAGTGGCATTATGTGCGATACTCGACATCGCATCTTCCTCCGAAAGCTTAATAAATATTTTCTACGGGAGTTTCGCTCTACAGATATGAAATTCTTTGATTATAGAGAGCACGTTTTCTCCCTATAGACAAGCAGTGCCCGGTGTGCAAATGATGTTAAATACTACAACTTCTGGACCTTAAAGTCTTTCGCAAAATAGGTAGTCAAATCATTTGCTTAATTAGTTTCATCGTAGAACTACCCTTACTTTGGCTCTGTAGTTTTGATTCTCTTTTTTAAGTACTCGATTAAATCAACTCCTTTTGTATACTATCAAATACGCTTTTTATAGTTATCTCATCTGTCTCATTCAATAGTTGACAACTTGTTATTTGTAGAATACCGACTTTACGACATCTAGTCTGGTTGCATAAAAGTTAGGGTTTTTCGAATTGAAAATGAGTCTAATAGATCCAAATCTGTATAATTGGTTCGTTGTTTTTAAAGTTTTAACTTTTTTTTGGTTTCGATGCATGATTAAAAATTGTCGAGATTTATTTGCTTTAGAATTACGGGCTTAAAAATTCAACACTAAAGAAAAAAGATGCTGTTTTTGGAATCTGTGTACATACATATGTATATGTATGTAAAATTTTGAAACGAAGCACTGACTAATAATGTAAAACCATATAACTATAGGTTTGATTTTAAAATATGTATGAAGCCTCTTATATTTATTATATTATTTTATTATTTAGTACTTTAATAGTCATTCATATTAAAATGCTTGATGAGAGAAAACTTGAATTAATTCAAGTATACTCTCAGATGGCGGTGACAATGAGGCCAAGTGCACAATCCCATCTTCATCGTAACTCAAAAAAATTAACGACAGTTAATTTAAAAAAATACATACTTTAAAATATCGTTCCAATCTGGTTGTTCACCACGTTTTCCAGGTCTCGTGGCATGCATTCTGCACGGTTCCTCTAGTACGCAAACTTTGGGACCGAACTCTCTTAATATTTGCTTTTCTGCAACTGATATATCCACAGCTGATTTTGAATAATCTTCAGCATCCAAAATGGATCTTTTGGTTTTTGATCGATATGTATCTGAAAAATATTTTAATGATTTTGTATGTTGAGAAAGAACTTTGAATTTATAAAATAATAATTTGAGTTGACAAAGAGATAAACTTTTTGTTTTAAAGTTATACATATGTATATCAACTTCAAATCCAATTGTATTAGTCGTGTTTTCTTTCAATCGGTTCAGATTCTAGGTTTAGTAAGAAATACTGCACTAAATTAAAATGTTTGAGCATTTACCCGAATTAAATTTTTTTTTTGACGAAATTACAATGAAATTGCCTAGATTACGTTAAAATATGAATTCAACAATTTATGCACCTATTATTTAGAAGTTGAACAGTTGTTGACCTTTGACTTTTTGATGGAGATTAATTCAGTTTATCAAAACGGAAAATTTTGCATATTATTCAGAATATTTTGAAAAGTAAAATGTAACCACATTCAATTTAAAATGTTTTTATATGTAGATACTAGGTATTTTAATTTGCATTTGTGTTAATATTTCTTAATTTAAATAATTTTTCTCCTACTGTTAAATGTTATTTATTTATTCATTCATATATTGGTCTTGACTCAATATAGCAAAATGAAATTTGTCTGTGGTTTTCATGCTCGTCTGCCAAGTTGCAACTCTCAAATAAAAAAATATTTAGCTGCAATTAAACGTTTTATAATCATAATATTCAGTCACAGTTAAGAAATCAACGAGTTTACTCATAAATATTACTATAATTTCATTTTAATTACGTTTTTTACATTTCTTTGAACAATGAAAAAGAGTAGAATGTCGAAAAATTTCTTTTTTTTTAAAAACAACTTTCGGACGAAAGAAGACAGTCATTAATAGACCGCTGAAGGTTAAAACGTGAAAAAGGGAAAGTGACCCGTCCAGTGAGAGGCTGCGAAAATAAGGCATAGAGCACAGCTCTGTTTGCGCACTAATCGGAACCGCTGTTAAGAGATCGAAAGCCGCTTAAGACACCGCGGAGGAGAGATCAAGACGATTAGCAGGGCAGTAAGAAACAACAGCAGCCTTGAAACAGAATGTAAATGCATCCAGCAAAAACTAGATAAGTGAGTTCTAACTGGAGCGAAATTAATGCATGTAATTTATGTTTAATCGGAAAAACCACTGAAGTATTGAAGTTGAGGCGCTGCTCAAGATATCGAGGACCAATTAGGGCCATGGTCGCGGTGGTTAAAATAATAATTTTGTCACACTTACTTGGGTTCAGAGAATAGGCCAACTTTTTGGCGAAGTTAGACAGCCGAACGGAGAGGATGATGACGGGGAATCCAATCAGTTGAACTGGTAGTTCGAAGAAGGGTTCCTGCGACACGACGCCCCCAGGAAGCTCGACGACGAGGAGCATCAAATAAACCACGAGCACCGCCAGGGATGTCACACTTTGGAGCCTCATGTTGAAGCGCACCGCGGCGATGGACCAGGGATGCTGACCAAAGTCCGTTCAATCTGCATAAATATGAAAATGAAGAATTCCCATCAAGTGGCTTAATTAGTTTTTCACTTTTTTGCCGCTTTGACTATGTCCCGTCCAATTTTCCGAGGGGTAAATCGCGTTATCGGGCTTTTTCGATTCGAGCTCAATTTGCATACCAAAGTAACGAGATAGATCCACCTTTTGCCGCGCGAATTCAAATTACACCGTCGAGGTTGGCCTCAGCACTTTGACTAAGGCTCGGATCGCCACTGGGCTCGCTCGGAGGTTTTGACGACAGCGTTAAGTGAAAGTGTTTCGAGTAAACAACGTCTTATTACGAAATCGCGGGGTGGTTCCGAAGCGGGCCTGTCTCGCGCGAAGACTCAACTACTCGCGAAGCCAGGTCCGAGTCTAGGCCCAAGTTTCCGGATGGCGTCACCTGAGTGGTGGAAGAAAGCACGCAGCCCCCGCCAGCCGCGGCTCAGGTTGCGCGCTCTCAGGTGGACCGCAGCAGCCTTCAGGAGTTGCATAACTCCGCGAAGAAACCCAATCTGCGATTTGCGCGCTCGCAGCTCTCCCTATTTTTCGTTTTATTCGCACTTGGGTGCGGTGGAGGTTTCGGATGCGAATCAAAGTAGAGGTCGCCGTCCGGAATCTGGTAAGGAAGAGTTTCCGGTACAGCGACAGTAACAATCTTCAACAATCTTGTTTCCCTCGAGCGGTGAGAAAGTGCACGTCGAACAGCAATTGAATGCAATTTCTTCAACCGGGAACCGTTCTCCGCCATTTCACCTGCTTAGTTGTGGGTGGCGTACGTGATGAACCTGCGAAACGACTGCGCCCGCGTTTGCTATTCAAATCGCGTTTCCTTCCAGATACTTCGCCGGTGGATGCACAATCGCGCTCACCTTAAAATTTGATTATGCAAACGATTGCAATTGGCCATCAAATTGCATAAGGGCTGAGGCATGTCCCAGCACTTGGCTGGCGTCCGAAACAACGCGTAAAACAGGTGGATGCGTTTAATTCGGGGGGCATGCAAATTATCACATAACGAGCTTTTCCCTGGATGGCATAAATCGTAGAGAGGACGTCGTACGACACTACGCAAATTAGTAGGCCATTCTTAGAAAACGAATGAGGAAATGATATGAAATTTTACAATATCTGCACTTTACGTGATATGAACTTTAAAGTTCAACAAAGTAAATAGATGCCAAGTAGCCTATATCTAATGTTAGCTGATTATAAAATGAACAGGAATAGTTAACCTATGCATTTTATTTCCTGATGCAAAAAGTGTTAAGCAATTGCATACAAGCACTCAATACAATCATTTCAGAAAATGTAAGTACGACTTTTACCCCTTTATGTTATTTACATATTTCTATTACACTAAAAACCTATTTTCGCAATTATACGAATATATATTTTTAACAAAACCATTTTTTTCTGATTTATAAAAGAGATAGTAACCAACTATTCACTTTTATAACAAATTTAGGCAAGAAAAGATGCTCGAAACAGTTTTTGCAACTTTGGACGTTTCCAGTTTTTCTGGCTCGTATCAAAAAGATAACAATTAATAGTGGGAGAGTTAAACAACAGAGCATCGGCAAAAATACATAAGGTTAAAATTTACTATATCAATCAAAACATGTTAGAGACCTTCTTCTATAAGTGTAGGTCACACATATAAATATATATATATTCGATACCGGCATTTTCAAAGTATTCAACTTTCTGAAAAACTTACTTATCTTCTTAATTTGCAGAAGAAATATCTAATTCTAACATTTTTTCTATGGAAAGGTGGATGAAAGCTTCCCACTTATTTTGTTTCAATGCTTTTAACGTTCATTTCTTTGCTAAACTTTTATTTTCCTACTTGGGGCATATCGGCAGGCGCTATAAAAAGACTTATTTAAATATTTATTTGTTGTTTTGCTAAACTTTTTTGTAGAATGTTTTAAATATAATTTTACACATGTAAATTGCGGCTCTTCAGTAATAACTTTAAATAATTTTAAAAACCTAATATCCTTTACTGTTTACTTCAAAAATATAAGTATTTAATTTTTTCAAACACTTGCCACTTACTATAAAATATGCTTTTCGCAATTCTTCGTATGTCATTCGTTGAAAAGCTATTATAAAACAATCGATTTACTTACCCACATAGTTTAGACTATATATATATTTAAATATATAAATTTTTGAATGTTTTGAGTGTGATCACATTTTATCAGATGTGATATTGTCAATACTTATGAGATTTATAATGAAAAATAAACAGATACAACTTTCAGGCAAAATGTAATATGTTGTAAATTTAAAGAATATTTATGTTAATTTAATATGTTGTATTTCCATTCATTATTTTATTTATTCGGCGCCTAAATCTGTAATAATTAACTAATTCGAAACGACTTTAGTTTTTTATCTGCTGTTTTATGGCGCATTAAAATTTGCGATTTGCACCAATTACGAACACAGACTTATTTATTATTTTTATTTTTCTCAAATCAAGTTTTGACACGTGCGCGGACACACTTTCAGTTAAACTTTTTGTGGCATTCTTACATTTTTAATGTCATTCACGTGATAAAAAGTTCGCCACACGTGCTTAGATTAAGCACAAAAAATACTACATGGAGTAAAAAATTTATAAATCGTTAAATGAATTTAATTCTCAGAGATGAATTGACACGGATGTGAGTCGAAAAAAATTATTGAAAGTAAGGAAAGAGTACGATTTCTTTTAACAAAATCACATACGAGGTTTACAAATTGGTCTAAGAAATTAAAGCGAGTGATTTTGCAATAAACTATTAATTGAATAGGGATATTAGGTTAGTAGTAGTAGTGTCTCTTTTGTTTATATTTAATCGACATTTCTTTCAATCTGAATGAAACTGCAAAGAGGTTATGCCATTGTTTAATCAAAAATTCTTGCAGAAAAGTCGTTTTTGAAAATTTCAAGTTGTACAAAACTTCGTAGGTACATATATATGTATATAAAAGAAAATTCAAAACTTCTTTCAAATAAACTTTGTTTTGCTTAATACAAAAATCTTTTCAGTAATTTTTTATTAAGTCATTGTCCAAGTCGAGTCAAATCTCTGTCAAAAAAAACTTTTATTTACTTTTTTATCGACTGTGTTATGGCGTATTGTAATTCATAATTTACACCACTTATGAACGCAAACTTTATTACTATGTTTCTATTTCTTAAATCATGTTTTGCCACGTGTACGAATTCACTTCCAATTAATCTTTTTCTGAGATTCTTACTATCTTTTGTCATTCGCGTGATAAGAAGTTCGCCACACGTTTTTAGAATAAAGACAAAAAATACTACATTTAGTAAAAACTTTCAAGTTTTTAATTGAATTTAAATTGCAATGATGAATGGGCATCGGTATAAGTCGAGAAAAATAATGAAAAGTTATGAACTATTATGATTTCTTTTAGCTAAATTATTTTATTTGCAATGCTTATATACTGGTCTAAAAAATTAAAGAAAGCGGTTTGACAATAAACCATCAAATATGGAAATAAGGCAATAGTTTCTCTTTTGCATATGGTTAATCGACATTTCTTTCAATCTTTTTGAAACCGCAGATTAGGGTCATTTCTTACTCAAAAATTTTTGCAGAAATGTTCGTCGAAGCTAAATATAGGTATAAAACAACTCAAAATTATTTTAAAATAAACTATTTTGTTTAATTCATACATACGCTTTTGTTGTTTAATAAGTCAATGACAAGTAGAATCAAATCTATGCCAAAAAAATGTTTACTTAGTTTTTTTTTATCGTATGTGATTTTCGTATTGAAATTCATAATTTACACCAATTATGAACGCAAACTTTTTTATTATGTTTCTTTTTCTTAAATCATGTTTTGCCACGTGTGAGCATATACATTTCCAATTAATGTTTTCCACGCATTCTTACTTTGTTTTGTCACTCACGTGAATACAAGTTCGCCACACGTTTTTAGAATAAAGAAAAAATATTACATGTACTAAAAACGTTGACATTTTTAATTGGTTTTAAATTGCAAAGATTAATGGTAATTTCTTTTAGCATAATTACTTTATTTATGATGCTTATAAAGTGGTCTAAGAAATTAAAGAAAGTGATTTGACAAAAAACCATCAATTGAATAACTAAATTAGGTAATAGTTTCTATCTTGTTTGTTTTGACTTTTTAATCAATATGTTTCTTAATTCTAATGAAATTGCAAAGTAGTTACAAATTCTTGCAGAAAAGTCACTTGTCGAAAATTTCAAGTTATGTAAAGCTATGTGGATAAAAGAAAACTCAAAACTCTTTTTAATTAAGCTTTATTTAATTTAATACATAAATTTCGAGCAATTTAAGCGTGGAAAGGTCGGAGAACTCAGGATTGAGCTCGTCTCATACATATTTGCACAATGTTTAACAACTAAAAGAAAACATCAATTTACTTAGCGAAACTTGCATAATTACTAGAGGCAGACCCTAATATGAATTTTAGATATACAAGATTCGAATAAATCTTAGCCTCCTAGTAGGCATTTAGTTTTAGTAAGTGTTCAGAAGCCATCGTGGTCGCATTTACTTAAGAATCATAAAATCACAAGGAAACGTGTTACCTTTCTCCTACACCTACCTTAGTAGCTACTACTAGCGAATACTTAGCCTAAGACTAAATACGAGTAAGACTAGGGTTCTTAACATAATCAGTCGGTGTCGCACAAGTAGGTAACTCTGCTTTTCGGGTCCTGGGTGCGGCAGTATCTTAGCCGGGTCCGGGTCACTTCAGGTTCACTTTGTAAGTTAAGCTCATTAATTTTTTTGAGCTAAACGGACACTGGGGCCACAGGTTGGCGCAGGCGATGGGGCCACTGTTGGAGTCGCTCGTGTGCCGGAAAAGTTCTCCCATATGCGCCGCGAAGTGCCACCTTGATGGAGGACTGTTCATGATCAGCGACATGCTGGTTGACCTGAAAACATAAAAATCAACAGTCAATTCGCGTTCGCACAAATAGGTGTTGATCAATAGTTGCATCATGCGCCAACGTTCAGCCTGAGATAGACTCGGGCTTGTGTAACATTTGTCTACGGGAGAAAGTTTTCCTCATTTTCAAAAGTAAAAGTTTTAAAAGTCTCAGGGCATATACGTTTCGAACGATCATTGGATTTTTTACTTATTTTTATTTTTTAAAGACAGCCAGAGTACTGCAGTAATTTCAGCATCGACCTCGCTTATCAAAAATTTTTGGCTTGAAAAACTTCACACGATTGTGCCTTCAATTGGGTAAGGAGAACAGAATAATTTACATATTTGGGTAAACGTCAGATATTCTTTCAACATCGACCAGTTCAAGGCTGTTGACTTAAATACGCGCAAATTTGCGCAAATATTCAAAGCACTTTTGCAATAACTTTTAATAACGAGTTGCCCCTTTTTGAATTGTTTTGCCTTTTGCCTTTTAAACGTGTTATTTAGATTGACCGCGGATTGGTTAAAAAACCAATGATTGACCGACTCAAGAGGATGGAACGACCACTTTGGACGTTTTCGCTGGGAGGAATATTTTAAAATTAACAAAACCTGTGATCTTAGTCTTACGTAATTCAGTCACAAACTTGTAAATTTTAATAGCTATTATTATTTTTACGGCATTTTCCAATCTCTCATGAAGATAATGGAATTTTAAATCTTAATAGAGATGGGAAAGTTTTGGGCTATAAAAAGGAATACAACTATAAATTCAACCATCAACACTTTTTAGAACTTAAAGAGCTCATTAATTGTTGAAAGGTATTTCAGACACATCATTATTGGGCATATTAATATGCATATATATTATATATTGAAAAATGATATTAAACGATATATTGCGGGTGATCTTTCTATCCAAATTTAGCGAGATCGGTAAAAAAGAACATCGTGACTTCAAAGTTCAAAATATTTCTTACGAAATATTGTTTTCTACGTAGATGTGCATATAAGACGAAAGAGATAGTGGTGATAGTTTCTAGATTCAAATAAGTATTTATTATTTTGCATTTCATGCCATTTTAAGAAACGTAAAATGCTATACACACATAAAAAAATATTTTTCAGACAAAAAATATTTCTGCATCCCCGCACAATATTTATGCCAACTCCTTAAATTATTACACATGTTAACAAAAGCTGTAGCTTCCCATTAATATAACAACTTACAAAAAATACTGGATTTTAAATATTTCAGATTGTATTATAACCAGCTAAGTAAACCTTTCATAATTTCTTTAGTAATTTTTAATAATTTCAATTAATGTTACAGTTTCGCATTCTAATTATAATAACTTTCAAGACCGTTGCAAGAACTAAAAATCAGTAAGGAAAATTACCCCCTTAGCACAAGCGTTTCTCCATTTGTTTCCCCTATAAAAAATTAATCAGCAATGCATATGACGTCATTGGCTCGTTGTAATCAAGAGAAAACCACAAATTAATTTGTTCTTACACACGTTAACTATCTGTATACATGGTTGTTATGTTAGAATGTAAACACCATTTCCTGAATTCATTACTAAACAAAACGGGGCCTAATTTTCCTGGCAAATTAAATAACACACACATATTACAAGTTCGATGTTCGCTAACACTGCAAGTCACAGAATAAATAACATTTTGTTGTACTAAACAAACAAATAAAAGATGCAAATCGGAAATTATCAATTCTAATGATAGGAAATCATCAGGTGTTAGATTTGAAAGTTGCTGAGTGTTGAATTCTTATTTATTTAAATTGACCTTCTATTTCCTCGTTTTATTCTTTAAAAGTTAAGAAACCGCCTGCATTTCTTTCCGATTCCCTGAATATGTTAACCTTGAACTAAATAGCCGCATGCTACAACTCGAACTATGAAATTGTTAATTTTCCGGATTTTCAAGGCTTGGAACGCTCACCTTGTTGATTTTATGTTAATTGTGATAAAGTACAACGAATCTTAAAGTTAGCTGAAAAAAGTTCATGGTTATTATCATAAAGACCAATAAACTTTTTGTATTTATTTTTTTCATATGTGCATAATTCTTCATGATTGACGTGGAGCCTATCAAAATTAACTTATTAATAAATACCTCTTATTGAATAAACGATCTCCAGGTATTTTTAGAACAATTTTAACCTTCTAAATTTGTTTCTCTAATTAAAATCAATGATATGTAATATGTAATTATAGTAACCCGCCTTTTCGATATAAGTGGTGGCATTAGAAAGATATTTTAAGACTTTTAGCAAGAAGGCTGTAATTGCAACAAATTGGTTCTACACACAAAGTTTTAAAGAAACAAACTTCAACAAGTGTTGTAATGAAGTTAATTGGAATCCATCGTAAAGCAATCTTAAAAATAATTATTGGCTTGGCGTCATTTCTTTTAAAACACATCATTGGCTTTTACACCTTTTAGTCCGCAGGCAAACTCGTTTCGGTTTATATCTAGTTAGAAAGCAAATCAAATTCATTAAGAATGGTTAGAATAAACGTTTAGCCAATATATTTTTTGACGCTTTGAAATTAACAAAATAATCGCGTACGAAATTGTTGCCCAATAGACTTTGTCTTACAAGAAATTTTTCAGTTTTTACGTATGAAAATCTGGGTTTGTTCTCGATAGAAAAGTAATTCCTTTTTCATGTGAAATTTAACAGTGCGTGAAATTGAGACAAGTAAACCAAGGTGAATCTTTTTTCTGAATTATATTGAGATGTCTTACCTTATTAAATGCAGCAGATCCTTCTCCTTCTCGCTCAGCATCTGCGGCAACTTGGATGACATCTCGCACAACATCTTTGGAAGACAGGACTCTTTAATTGCTTCCGCAAGACGAGTCTTAGCCAACTTTCGGCGCTGGTCAATTGCATCCACGATTGATAGTTCACTTATCGACTGATCTGGAAAATTGATAATAAATTAATACTTTGTCGCAAATGATAAGTGGTATTAATTAAGATTCATAAATTACTACTTATAGCAATCTTAAAGAAAATCAACGAGGAGGTCACGGTGCGCTGTATGCGATATGCAATATGCATTCACTTTCGGCGGTTTATTCATCTGTTTGCTTTCTAAGTAGTTTTGCCAGATTTTTTAGAGTGAACAGGTTTTCCGCATCGTTCACCGCAACTTTTGCTGTACTTGAGTTTGTTGTACCTTTGAAAGTCTGCGAAGGTACAATTTTTCGGATGTCCGTCTCACTTTACGCAACTAGTCACTAGAAGGGGCTCTAGAAAAGGTACACACATAAATGTTGTGACTTGAGCCATGTTGCGTAACTAGCATTAAAGAAAACATAATGGAGGCTATTGCATGAATTATGCTCACACATATTTTGAAAGTCCACTCTCTAGAAATCACGTATTCTACTCCAAGTAGGCTACTTGACACAAAACGTAAGCAAAGACCTGTTTTCGTTTTAAAATTAATATATTACTAGTAAAAATCCACTCACCAATTGAATTTTTCTGCGTATTTTAAAGCGAATTCTTGTATTCGAGTTCTACGAGTAGCATTTATTTTTATTAGAGACAAAGCTGACTTTTTATGTGTTTGAAGGACAAGAAATTTAAAATGAATCGTTAAAAGGTCTGTGAGATGAACTTTAGTAGTTTTATTATTTCAGGTATTTCCAAACAGTTATATTAGTTCATTGATATAAATACACTGAACTCCTTCAATGTCAATGTTTTACTATGATGAAGCACAAAACATATGTATGCCAACATATTTTTGAACAAATTTGCAAATACAAGGAATGCAGACAATGTTAAATGATATTTTTCTCACAAAACGAGTGACATCGCCGTGTACACAAATATATGTATGTATGTATTCTGCGAAAAATAAATTTTGTGTAGTTTAACACTCAGCCAGTTGTTTGAAAGACTGCAGATTTTCATAAAAATCTGAAGTATGCAGATGGTTTTATTGCGATTAATTTTCTTGGAATTTAATGACCCGCATTTACATATTTAATCTGGGTTTTTGTTTTATTTATTTAATATTAGCATTTGCATAGCACTGCATTTTATGCATTGATCTATACCAGTATTACAATTAATATAGGGGTGAATACTCGTGAATATCAAATGCTACATTGAGAACGTTGCTGTACTTGTTAAATTTATAAATATAGATGGTATATTTTACATAATTAAGTAATAACACTGTAAGAAAAAAAAGCATAAAATCAATTCTAAGCGAAAATTATGTGCAAAATACGAGAATTTCCTTATATGTTCCTTTCATAATATGTAATTAAGTTATTTTATAATAGGAATACTGTGCATATTAAATTAACTGTCATAATTTGCAGGTAACTTGGGATCAATTTTATCTGGTCAGCACCTACACTTTTAGTTGTAGCTAGGTAGATACTTATCCTTATCACTATCATATTTTCCATTTCGATTTTAAAGAAATGACATTACGAAAGTAATTTACATGAACCCAGCAACTAGTTTCACGACTTAAACAAGCACATGGAAGATCTTGAGGTCAGAATGTTAATGCACTCGAACTCCGTCCAGTTCAATCCCACGGCCGTTAAGATTTTTCGAGCTTAACAGCTTTCAAAATGAATTCAATTTCAGCGGCATCTAACAGATATGGAGGTGCGTAATGTGAATTTAATTTAGCTCCTCAGTCAGGTTTTTATGGATATTTTAACAATACCATAAAGTAATAATCGTTCAATATTTCTGAAAAGTAGGTAACATTTCTTAGAGCTGATTTGACCTTAAATGAAAAAGGTAAATCTAAATGGAAAGAAAATGTTCCTAATTTAATTACTTCAGAGTAAACTTCACTTTTAAAATAACATTTTATTACTCTTCACAGGTACAGATAAAATAAAACATTTCTGATTTTCCAATTATTACTTTCTAATAATTTAAATTTGCAATGCAAGATCAGGTAGTCAGATGCTTCATTAATTTTGCTTGCGAATCTTAATCATTATATAAACGCGGTTTCTCAGAAAGTTCTTTTCATAAAAGTTTATATACAAATTTTGCATCTTTCGAGACATAAAACCAAGACGCTATAACTCGTTATACGCATAAATAAAAGTGAAGATTGGAAAATGGACCTCATATGCGTCACAAATTGAAAACTTTCCGATAAAATTGAATTAAATAGAGAAGTGACGCAATTCACACATATTTTAATGCTTTAATTTAATTCAATTTTAAAACAACTTTCACTAAACGAGGATTAGAATTATGTTCTTTTTTTCAGGAAACAACTAAAAACTTCTTACTTCTGTATTCCTTTTTTATGTTAATATAATTTGGAAACCAGTTTTATTTTATTTTATATTGTGTATTTGTTGTGATTTCTGTTTTAGAAGGTTGGTCAAACTTTTAGAAAAATTTGATCATTATTTGAATTCTATTTTCTACAAAAATAATTTGGGAATAAAAAGAATTAGGCGACATGGATGATAAATTTTTTAATTATTAATATATTAAATCAAAGCAAATAAATTTATAAAGCAATAATCAACCCGCATAACTCTTATCATTATTCAATCATTCAAATTGAGTAAATTAACTAAACTGTAATAACTCCGCTCTGCTACCTGTCTTGCAATATTCAAATAAAACTACATTTTGTAAATATGAATAAATAAAGCATTTGAAGACAAAGTGATAGTTTGTACAAAAGAAGTTGAAGTGAATTATTAACACATAACATACATACATATATATGCATATAGATGCCTATTAAGTCAACTAATGATTATTTTACAATATCCGAATTACTCACTCCTCACACCTTCTTTTAAAAAATTAATAGATATTTTGACGAAACAATGATGCATGCATGATACAAAAACTCGAAACTTGCATAAAAACTTTTTTTTGATGCGATAGTTTTAAATTACCAAATATAATTACTTTAGTTACAAATACTTATAATGGTTGGTTTCAAAAATAATTGCCTTCGTTTTTTACAGACAAAATTTAATGTTTTGTTTTAATTGTTTTAATTCGAAGATGACTCAACTAATATTTTGAAAAAATCATCTTTAAATGACGGAAAACTATAAAGTTCATTGCACAAAATATGCTTACAATATTTTCCTAAGTCTTTTAATATGTATATTGTTAATTTCAAATAGTAATAGTTTAATTAATCAGAGTAAAGCTTTTTGATCTCTTATTTAGAAAATACGGATATAAGGGTTTCTACTTATATCTAACAAATATTTGGAAAAGAGAGCTACATAGACTATAATGATCTTACATTTTTATCATAAAAATATATATTTTTAAAACTGCAGATTTTAGGTAATAAACAAGCATGTTCTAAAACAAATGTGTCGAGAGCAGAAGTCCAAAAATACACCATTGAGAGATGACTAATCTTTCTTCGCCAATGCAAAGAACTGATAAAGTTAGTCAATTTGACTTACTGTGGGCGGTATGCGAAAACACAAGGTCAGCCCCTTGGTTTCAGTGAATTGTTGATTATGTGGGTCGCTTACAACGAACCTGAGTAAAAATTTGAATTGAATGTTTTCTAAACCTACCTACATATATATGCATCTGCCTACATGTATTCATCTGATTCCATATAGAATGAATTAGATTTTTAAAATTATTTATTTTTTTTAATATAATATACATACATATAGATATGTATAATATGTAGGGAATATGAGTGGACAAATCAGATTAATTCTCTTTCTTTGTGATTTCACGCTATACTTTTAATTTAAGAATGCATACGAGTTTAACTGAAGCATAGTTACTGTTCTCGTCAATTGTTAACTAACATCGTTAGTTATGAACTTACTGTAAAATTTGATGAATGTAAAACATAAGATTGCATCGAAAAGAATTTACAGATAGAAAAGATATCTGTATCTAATCCGAACTCATCTTCAATTACAAAACATTACCCAGCTATTGTTTCTTTACCTCCAATCTAATATCTATTGAAATCTGCACTGTTCATTTACCCATTACGGGCATATAACCTTCGACAGAAACAAGAGTAATTAACCTCATAAAATTCAAAACTGTTCGGAGCTGAGTCGAGCATAAACGAGAACAGCTCCTATTTCATGAGGTTGTTGTAATAGAGGTAGAAAATTACTGAAAAATTCATACCTTCCTCGATGTCGAGATCTGGCTGATTTTCTCTGAATGTAGTCGGACTTCTGCCACCAGTTGATTTCGCTCCTCGCACACTGCCGTAGCCATATCCAAAAAAGTCGCCGAAAATAATTAGCGCCACAGCAGTCACCAACATAAGACGAAATCTCCAAGCAGCTTCCATAATTTCCAAACTCTCAAAGTAGAGGTCTCAAGTAAACACCACGTAAAGACACCGGGGAAAGTATTTTGCAAGTAGTGCCCTTGAATAAGCGGAAAGCTGATGTCTGAGCTGTGTATGATAAGTTGAATTCCAGCCAAAAATATGCTTAAATCCCCGCAATTATGTTTATAAACAAAAGCAAAACTTAAACAGCCGCCAAGAAGCAAGTGCGGTCGTTATCTCGAAAAGAAAACAGTATTCGGCGACACCGGTAGACGGCACGGCACAATTTCAACCAACCAACTATATCACGCGCGAGCTAACTTGAAACTGAAAATGAAAATTGTGCTTGACTTCGCCTCAAAGCAGCTTGAATAATTTCAGGTGAGCTGTCCAGGTGTAAGCAGGTACGATCTGTGCGAGTGCAAACGGACAGCGTCACTGTGTTTATTTGCAAAGTGTGGGCCAACTTGGGTGTAGAGGAAGATCAAACACTTTTCGAGTGTTATTTTGCCTCTAGATGACCAAAAGTTCGAATTTTGAAACCTGCACTTACATATACCGCAAACTTCTTATTCATTTTGAAATGATTACTGAATGGGCTGAACTTTTTGAAATAATCACCTGGATGGAGTGAACCAGTTCTGTAATCAAAGACAGCTTCAAAACCGCAAATCGCGAATGTGATCAACGACTTGTGCCGACTAAAGGGAGTGTGCCCTAGATAATCTCCAAAGAGCGCCTTTTGCAGAAAGAACTAAAAAGGCAATAGTGAAGGGGACTACGTACATATGCTATGCTATTTGCAGAAGTAAATTAATATTGGCTCATACAAATTACAAATTACTAATAATTTTTAAGACAGTTTTGACCAACTCTGGCGAATGTCACTCCTTTGCTTTCCAACCAATTTAAAATAGTTTCTGTATCCGTTACGCTTTCAAGGTCAATTTAAATTCATGTAATTATATTTTATAAGATCTATGGCTTAAGAGTACGATATGCAAAATTTGTAATGGCCTTAAAATCTTTTGGTTAATTAATTGTAACTGGCATTGTAGTGTTCATTCTTCAGCCTGATCTAATCACTCTTTAAAATGTTTGCACTATTAATCACTTGAACATAAATGTCAAGATGACCTTAACTTTCTTGTCCCACATTCTATGCGTAGAGAGAACGCGGGCCGGTTACTTTATTCGAAGTTTCCCGTGCCGTGCCAAGTTTAGTTCAATTTGGATCCTCACAGTTCCGATATTTGCAAAAGATTCTATAAGCTGGCGGGATTTATTATTATTATTATTTATGCAATTTCATGCACTATTAAAGCTTCTGACGAAAAACGCTATTACTTGTGCACTTTTCGTATTATTACATTTTCGGTTATTTGAAAGTACGCGATTTTTTCACAGTTTAATGAATACTTTCATATATTGGATTGAAATAAATTGACGGCGAGTTGAGAAAATGTTCTCTTATACAGTATGTGCATTTTATTTAATATCTATTATTACTCATATTTTTCAAAACAAGCAACTCATTGCACGCTTCGTTGAACAATTTGTTGCGAGAATAAATGACCACAAATGCAAAAGATACTATTTAATTTCCGTTTAAAAAAAGATTTGTAATAATTTACATATATTTCTTGTTGAATTATTGGCTAATTATCTTGCAAACGCAAAGTTATAAAGAAAAGCGTCACTCTTTTTACTCCTTTAAATAGAAAATTGCTTGTATAATTTCTATTATCAAGTAATTTACTTTTATTATTAATAATGCAGTGAACTGCACAATTTAAGTATCTTATAATGTTATCTAGAACAATTGTTTAATTTAATCATTGATCTATTCATTACTTCGATATATTGGTTTTTATTAACTAAGTATATACCAATTCAAACACTTAAGATTCAATTTTACAATTATTATATTATTTTGAAGTTAAATTCAAACATGTCGAAAACTACATACATATGTATAGTATATTACATTTGATAGAACATTATCCTATCTTTAAGAAATTCAAAGCAGATACGATCTTTTTGATTTCTCAAGGTCCAGAGTATAACAGATCATAGAAGACCCTAAAATTTATATCCCTGTTAAAAATCAAAACACATATAATATATTATTTAGTAATAATGGGTTATTTTTCTATCTGCAAATGTTTGTATATTTAATGTGTTGATAAGAAACATTTGGAAAACATTTTCTTCATTCAAAATCGTGACTTGTATTTTAAAATTCACTAGTACAATAATCTAAACAAAAATTAAGGAATGCTATGGCACAAAATCATCTTTCAAAAATGCTCGTTACGAATTACATAAAGTTGTGTTTCCGTAATCAGTTTAGTACTTAGGAAGTCGACTTCGTGCATATAATTTCGCACGCTGGGTAAGTCGAATCAGCAGCCTTCGGGTGATTTATTGAACCGAATTATTCAGGTTCCGCCGCTGAAACACAATCGAGGCTTCAGTGTGGTTGAGCAGCGCACTTCTGGCGAACACTTGCGGATAAAACTGCTTCCGTGTGTTTCCTGGGTGAACCAATCACTCGCCATTGATTGCCTTTTCCTCTCGATGAATTATTCTGGTTGCGAGTGGCCGTATTTACGCGGAAATTCAGAGATCGACGAGAATCGAGAAAGTGACACGGGACCAGTTTTGTAGTTGGGTACACGGCGTTATGATTTTGCTGCATCCAAACACAATGCATAAGTTACCATGTAACAATCCGGATTTAGGCCTTTGTAGATAAAAGCAGCCAGCAAAAGCCTACCACAGTACAAGTTAACTATTTATTCCCGAACACAGCTGCTTCAAATTGAGTGTTCGGCTTACAGATTTTAGTTAACGCTGTTGCGAAACCAACATGGAAAATCAAATATTAATGAAATGCATCAATGGCTTAGCAAATCAGTGAATGCATTAAGTCGCTTTCTTGTTTTGCAGCGAGATATGATTTTGAAATTTGGGAGATTATGAATACACACGAAAAGAATACTTCAAATTACGCAAATTAGTTAACTCTGCACGTTTAACAAGAACGAATTTTTACCTCCTGGTATACGATGGTATCTTAACACAATGTGTCGCTTTCCTTGAACAAGAAGTTAGTTTCTTCTGACTGAAGAAAAAGCATATCCGAGTTTATTTTTGGACACGTTGAACTGGTCCTCCTTGAGTATCACTTAGTAAAAAAAGGAACCTTTTAAAATGTTTAGAACACTTTTATATACGGGGTTCTTAATAAATTAGAATGTTTTATCTCTACACAATCTGCTTCTTCAGTTTATAGTTCCGATTTCATTATAGAGATTCTATTCTGCACGTAATCCAGAATCAGTTTTATTGTTTCTACTCATTTCCCATTCGTAGCTTCACCACCCGACGACCTTGGCGGTTGGCATGGCCGGTGTGAACGTTACACTTGATTATGTCTACCACTGAAGCTTTGCAAATAGATAGAAAGATAAAGTAAATTCAAATATACCGTATAAAACTAAGAAGTAAAATAAAAATTGAACTATTAAAATCGACATACCATAGGTTATTTTCGAACCTACAAAAAGTAGATAAACAACTTTATCTTTAACAAATAACTAATAGGTTTCAAAAAGATATATAAATAAATTTTTATTGAACCAATATTATTTAAGCATCAATAAGTATTGCTTAACAAAAAAACGTTAAAGCCACAATTCTTCCCTTTGAAATTTGTTTAAAGAGCATTATGCAAAGCACGGGCAGTGCAAAATTATAATAGAAGAATTTCTTAACGAACAAAAGATCTTACAATGATGATATTAAAGTATCTAACTACTGTTTAATTTTTAGAGCGAAGTCATTAGAGCACGGCGAAGGTTGAATCTACCGTGGATTTTACAAAAGATCTCTTGGTAAGTGAATTATTATAAAATCCACCTTTTACTTTCGTGTGAGTACAACCTTCAGAATGTTTGCTACATTTTGAGAGAACAAGTAAATTGCAATGAAATCGTGATATCACTTTGGTCAAAGCAGCGCAGTCAGCTGTTCGGAAACGTGAGATGTTTTGTAAAGTATATCCTAATTTTATTTTGTGGTCAAATATAGATTTATTATAATAATTTTTCTCTGTCGAATAGTACGTTATTACTTTATATAAAAAGCCTGTTAAGTGTAAAATGTAATTATATATTGTTGTTGACAGCCAGTTTTAAACGTGAAATTTGTTTTTTATATAAATTTCATAGTTATAAAATAGTGTATATATTTACATACTACATATGCAGTTTTAAAAACGATTTAATTGGTTTTTGTGGTATATTTATTAGTGTATTAGTTTTTATTGATTTTGGGTTAACTTTAGTAAAATGATTGATGCACAAAATAAATACTTATGCATGTGTTCGATTTTTTTGTACTTATCGCTCTAACTTACATATAGTAGATCTACTAATCGTATTCTTGAGTTTTGGTGCTTATTAATAATATCTCACAATAGATGATCCCTCTCATGCATTAATATCTAATAATTTTATTTTATACAACATATACTAGTTTTAATATGAGTTATCAAAGCTACATATTGCTGGAGGAATGTTGTGATATATAGCAAAATAAATGAAGGCGAATTACTGAGTGATCGGGGTGCTTCCCAATTCCAAAAAAGTGCATTATTTTTGCATAGGCTTCTAACAAACTTTCATTTCCTTCTGCTTGATGCTGTTTTTAGCGAAGAACAGTGAAAGTAAATCGTCTTCCATTCAACTCACCAGCAGAAGTGCGTTCTTTCCGTTCCGAGTTACGAGAGTTATGAATGTTCGTATATCCCCCATTTTTCGATTATGAAGAGTAAACGAAGCGAACAATATAATTCTTTCATTTGAGGAACGACGTCGGACCCGCCAGGGCTCCGAAACTGGCGAAATTGAATGAAAGCGAAATCAATTTCATGCAAATTCCCAAATTCCGGACTGGCGGCGACGGCACCCTCGCTGATTTCGTATCAATGTGCAGGAAGTAAATCAAACCATTTGTTTCCCAGAGCGCGGAATTTTAAAGCGGTCCCGAGCAATTTTTCATTTCACCCTTTTTCGCGATCCACCGCCGGGAACATCATCCATAACTTTAATCGAAAAATCATAACCACATGTCAACATATGCAAACAGCGGAGGATGATATAAAGCCTTCCCGATCCGGTCCAAACCGCACATCGCGGTGTAACGGGTGGCCACCCCCGCCCACCCCTCCTGTGTCAAACGAGGGTTTTTCCTGTCTGCGCTGGATCATACGTGGGCCATGTGTTCACACGTGGATGCCCCTGCGGATCCCTGACGTATTTGCGTGTTTCGGAAGGTTACTTTGCGGCCGGGGGATGGCCAGAACCACCCACTCGGCTTCCTTTCGCGGTTAGCAACATGTGGCGTGCCGGAAGAGATGAATTATATTCTTCAAGGCCCCGCAGATTGCTGCTAAAGACGTGGAGCCACTTTAAAGATAATTTAGGTGTGTTAACTCTGCTCGGTTTATTTATGGCACCCCGGCTCGTTTGATTGTGTCGCAGGAGGCTTAATGGGGTTACTTCAATATTAAGAGGTTAGCAAAATTTCACATAAATTAGGCAACTTTACCTTACATCTTTATGCACATAGTAATTTTGTTAATTTACGAGTTAAACATAAACAAAGGAGACTCTTTCAGTAGGAAATTAGAGTTACGCTTAATAGCCTTTGAAATGTTGAAGGAAAACCAAATATTCACTTACATATGTATTAGTCAAAATTTGATGTACATTTCACTTGATTGAACATACATATTGTTTAATATTTTAATGTAGCAAAATAATAAAATATATTCAAAAAAAAAACGTTAAAACTAAATAACTATTGTAAATAAATTGCACTAATAAGAAAACAATTTTTTTTTACTTTCTCAGTGATATACATATACAAGAAAAGTTTCACTGCAGAATAAGAAATGCTAGAACTCAGATTAAATCCTAAAATTGTATGTATAAATATTATAATACATATTTTAAAATTATATTATCTTGTTTCACGTTAAATGTTTGAACTCGTTTCAATGGATTCTGTAAATTTACAGTGATCAACGCCTAATAAGCCTCAGAGTAATATTAGTAAGAGGTTGAAAACTTAGTTAACAAGTTCAAATTATCGTTTGTGTAAAGTAATTTGCTATTTCCTGCATATATTCTGGCGCACTAAATTAACACTGGCGTAGTTGTAAAAATATTGTTTAAAGATATAATTTAAGAAAAGAGACCATTATTTTGAAAAGTTATAAGTTTTATTAGTTTGATTATCCTTTAATAATTGCTCGTAATTTTCAAGGTATGATACCTTGTCCTTATCAGGGCAATAATTATTAGACATAGTTTACAAGAGTAAAGCAGTATCCTCCAAAAGGGCATCAAAGCGTAACCACAACCTCCCCTCGAGCAGAAGTGCTCAATTTTCCAAAGTGGGCTGAAAATATCAGATATAAACTCGGCTCGAAAACGACGATATTTCACGCTGTGCAATTAGTCTCGAGCGCTTCAAGACAAGGTAGTTAAATCAAATGGACGACTGTGGCGATTTTCTAGCAGGCGGATGAGCGCAACGAGCACAGGACGTCGTTTTATGACTAATGTAGAGCAGTCCGTGTTATACATCAAACATACGAGCATAATGGGCTTTCACGTCCCCAAGCATGTCCGCTGTGGCTGCGTGGACCAAAGGACTGTATTGTCACCCATTAATGGCAGATAGCTCTGACAGTAGTAAATTATCTGACATTTGATGTGGTCATAATCCTTCCAACTCACTCTAATCGCACAGCTGAGGATAATTTCATCTTCAAGGGTTGAAAGCTGCAGATAGACACAAGCGCCATTCGCTTTTGATAGCGCTGCTTTAATTAGTCGTACGTTAATTGGATTTCTAGCCGAACCTATTCGAGGCTTGATTAGTCCTGACCCCTTATAAAATGTATTAACTTTCGGATCATTTTCCATTGATTCTTTAATGTAAGTTAATTAGCATACAACTGGTCACAGTTCCTCGACAAGGGAGAGTAGGAAAACAATACTATGTATATACTGCATATTAATAGGTTTTTTAAAACAACTTTGCATATCAGTACATAGGTACTATACGTATTTGATTGATGCTATTCAGATTTTATACAAAAAGGATTTAGGTACTTTGGTACCTAATCTAATTTGATTTTGAAGGTAGAATTCACAAAGATTAAAAAAAAGGGATATAACAATTAATTTGCTTTCAATATCCAGTTTTGGGATATTAACCTTTATGAAATATTATAATAACAAATTTTTGACGTATTTTAATCAACTTTAGTTTCTCACGAAGCCAACAAAGTTTAGAAAAGTCATCCTATTCACTGAAATTTAGATTTTGCGTAGAAATATAATAACTGACTCAACTAATCAAATATGTATGTATATTTATAATACGAAATTTAAGTTAAAACTACATCAATGTTAAGAAATAAATGTAGCATTAAGTGGAAAAGAAAAGTTCTCATCAGATCAGATGCAGGACAATGAGATATGCAAATTACTTTTAGCTTCTACAGCCTCTAAATTCGAACAAATTTCCTTCATTGTTGGCAATATTTCTCTTCTTTTGAGGGGTAGAAACGTGATATCGTCTCACGAATGAATCAATTCTAATAGCTTCATTGTGATCCAGTTTCAATTCCCCCTGACAGGGTCCTGTTCAGTCAATCCAGAGAAACGTCGCGAGTAATTTATCAAAAACCAAAATTACTGGTCAGAGTGTAGGAAAATTAATCATTGCCGAACTGTCTTAAGATCTGGAGACTCGGAAAAGAAGTTGTCTGACATGGCTCACCCCAAGAGGTTACAAATTAATTCCTCTAAATCCCCCTTGGCAAACAGGGCCCAGTCGATTATTGTGAGTTTTATTGTCGCTCCTTGATAAGAAGAAAAGTACATAACACGAAAAAGTGGCAACCTTTTGGTAGGGCGAAAAAAGGGAGGCTTGGCATCAAGGAAATCGATTTAATGCGGGGCTAAAGCGGAGAACGCAAAAGAATTATAGCGTCAACCGTAAATGCTTAATAAGATCGTTGGGGGCGACTAAATGCCGGACCCGGCACAAAGGCGACCCGCGATTAAATGAAACATAAAATTACTTCTTGAAAATCCGCGTCCTCCTCCAGCTTTGTAAGGATCTCATCTCCTTACCTAGGGCCCCACTTTTCCTGAAGATTTTTACGTTTTCCGGTGGCCGAACATTCCTGCAGCGGAGTATATGACGTCTGCACGGCGCTATAAAGTTAAATTCTGAATAGAGGCTGATTATAAAAACCAGACTAATGGACATTTTATGCGCCGGCATTTGTTCGTCAAATATATTTGAAATGCACGCCAACAAAAGGTTTTATTTGATACACAAATTGTTTACGATTATTGAATTCCTTTTGCTTTGTTGTTATAGTTGCGAATTTCGTGAATAGAATACAGAATATAGATACTTTTCAAAAATGCTTGCATAAGTATTTTAATTTTTTATTGACTTTAGATGGAACTTCCTATTTCAGTCTCTTAAAAATATACAAATAAAATTGGATATTACAATTCGTATGTTTCTCTATTTGGCAAACTAAGAACAAAAATTTATTGATATTGTTATAAAAAAAACCCTGTTTTCCAAACTACTTTAAAATGACTTTATGAGCTTCACAAAAAATCAAATAAAGCCAAAGCCACAAATCTTGACCCTTCTTTATTTTTCAATAGACGAATGTACAATGAAATTTCTAGATTAGATAAGTTAGGTACTTATATTATATATTTAATTAAAGATTACATTTGAAAATTACAATAGCCGGCGTGTTATCTGAAATGTCAAAATTTGGTTCTGTAAAGAAAGCACACATAAATTTTGAAAAGGAAAAATAAATAATAGTAATAATAACGCCCCTTGTTGTTTAAGCTAAATTTTGTATACATGCTGAAAGACATATTGATTTTCAAATACAAATACATAGATAATTCTGGTGCTTCAAAAGAGTTTCTCACTTTTTGTCTTCTTTTTATTCCATTTTAATAACCGACAGAGAAATAATTAGAAGTTTGACTCTCAAGCACTCAGTAAACAAAGAGGACAGATAGGAAATGACACCCAGCGGTGGATTTCTTGGAGTGCTCGAGCCTGAAGTGTGCCGTCAAATCCTGCAAAGAATGCTTTTAATCATGTAATTCATCTTCATAAAATAGAGTCTATGCTTCGTCCTTTGAGTCAATTCCTATTCACCCTCCCGGCCCCGAATAAAAAGGCGACAACCGAAAAATTTTGCCCCGAATCCACCGGTTGAGATGGACCCTCTTTACTTGGGTATAAGTGTCCTTTCAAATCTTTTGCCCTAATTATCCGCCTCTACAAGTGAATTCTCATCTTTGTGGATTTCTCGAGAGGAATTCTCCCCTTACGAATCGAATCCATTAAATTTTTTTTGTATTCGGAAAAGCAAAAGGGCAAACTTAAAAATTTTGAAATACATGACTAGATACTCTGTTAAAGGGAACGAATAATTAAATTATGATTTTTTCCAATTTATTACCAAATCTAACAATTTCTCACTAAATTCATAGTCAGTCAGATTTAAAAATTTTAAAGATTCCGATGTCAAGATATCTCCAACTGGGTTGACTCATTCCTCTTAGCAGATTTTGCCCTTTTCGGAAAAATGGAAATTGCTTCGCATTTTAAATTATAGCATCCGTCAAGGAACAAAGCTGTGGACAAAAGGAAGAAATATGTTGCCAGGAAAGATATCGGAGGATGCGAACAGTGCGATTCCGGTCAATTTTTCATTCCATTCAGACTGGGTCTAGTCAATGGCGGAGGGCTAATCATGTGAAAGAAGGAAATTTATCAACATTTAGTTTATATGATATGTGTGAAGTGACGTAACCCCCGATAGTCGTTTTTTAGGACGCCATGGCGACACCCCTACAGAGGATTCCGTCTGTTTTCATATTTTATGTGATGAGACAATCCCCAGGAATAATATTTTCGTATCTACGGATACGACTAGATGAACTCGAAAAGGGTCCAGAGATTAAAGAGGAGCACGTTAACTAACCGTCAGGGCTTAAGCCGAGCAGATATTATTCCACTGACGAATATTCGCACAAAATCAACATCTGCTAGGTCGAGTGACAATTTTGGTCAATTAGCTGCGAAAATAAACAAAATTGTTTCCTCTCTTTGAGCTTCCTCCACTGATGTTGGTTAATGCTTTAATTACCTTTCGGTGTTAAAACAGCCCTCATGCAATGGCAAATTAGCCATAAACAACGCTGCACCCCTTTTCATTCCTTAAGAGTTATGATGGGGTTTCTTTTCAATTCAATCCTTTTCAAAAATAGGATTATCCCTGCCTTTCCTTCTGGCTTGAAGTTAATTAAGGCTTGATGTATAACATGACAAGTTTTGAAGAATGATTTTTAATTTGTAATAATTTATTGTGGTAAGTAGTATGCTTACCATGAGAAAATTCCTCATCAATAATTTTCAAAGACTTGAAGTGGCAGCTTTTGTATTTTCCTTATAATAACCTAGGTATTGTTCGCATATAGTATTTTCTCATTAGTCACTGAATTCTGCCTTTCATATTTTGATAGTGAAATGAATTTATCGATTTCAATAAAACGCGGGGCCAGCTGAGCTAAATTTAATCATTTTATTATTTATGTATATTTATATACCAAGTTCCTTTAAAATGAACAAATTTTATCAAAAATATATTTTTTTTAAGTTCAAGTTAAATGGTTCTGTCGTTATATAAACATATTAAATCACTATAACCTCAAGAAATTTTTCTAGTAAGTGCTCTAAAAACGATTTCGTGAATTTTTAAATAAGTCAATTATTTCTTGGTGCTTGTCTTATGATATTTTTTACCGAAAAAATAACACCGTTTCTATAATTGAACCGAAATTTAAATTAGACTTTTTTCTAAAGCCAGGACAACATTCTTTTATTAAAGTATCCTACCTGGTTAATCGTTTTGATCTTTTAATTTGCAGAAGACCTAAATAAAAAACAAAGAGTCTACTTTAAACAAAACCAATTTTATACACAACACGATTTTATTCTAAGCTTAGAAAGCGTTTTGCTTAAGAATTTAGGGTTGATTCCAACCAACACATAAATCATAGGAACTAAAAGATTTCCAATTCGCCATATAATTTGTCTCCATGGTTGTAATTTGCAATCAATATCCCTTCCCTTTCCTAATTGAAACATCGTTTATTAGCAGAAATATATCGTCCTTTTAATCGTTCTTCCCTCCGCAATTTTATTTGGGAGTACAATTTTGTCTAAGGATGATTCAAATTTTATGGCATGCAAAAACTGGGGTCTACGTTCGGTAATTTCAGTCAAACTTATACGACGCCGTTTGAAGTAATTACTTGTTTTGCCACTCTAGTTGAAAGACATCTATTAACAGTTTTACAATCGTTGTATAATGCCCCTTCTTTATCGCTTTCAGGGTGCTATAAATAAGGACAATCTCCGGGTCGACTCCTTCCAGTTGAATGCGGAGGTTTTGGTCCTGGTCCCGATAATTACTTTATAGGACTCGCATACACAGAGCTATTAAATCCAAACCACTGTTTCATGGTGGAGCTACGTCTTGCCGGAACTCCTTCACCTTAAGGCAGACGAAGGAGGCTTTATTTGCCATAAACAATTTCCAAGTGATTCGGGTAGTCAAAGTAAATTTGAGGCGACATTTTCCATTAAGGAAAGTGATTGTGTTGTCATTCCAAAATGTAATATATTGCAGCGATAGCATTCTTAGTGTAATCGAAACGGTTCAGGTGCGATGGTAAGGTGGCTGTCAGTGAACGCCTTCGACTAATTGCTAAATGGTCGATTAATATGTATGTTTGCAATTAATTGTCAATCTGCATATTGAGCATCATGGATCGACTTCTGCACCTGTGCAGCTGTGAATAGCGGCCAGACAACAAGTGAGGGCAATTTCCTTTATCTGACTAGAAGGGAAATAGATGGGCATAAACAAGAGACACCCAACCAGCTATTGACATGTCCGAGATAGCCCCACAATAGGCAGCAAGTATTCCCATAATTACAACTTAGGTCCCGAGTAGCCATAGATTATTAAGGGCCGGACTAATCACACTTTAAGTGCTATTGATTCTGATAGCGACCATGTAACAAAATTCGCTATTGACAATTTTCTACAAATTCCATCAAATTCATTTCGCAAAATATAACAAAACTTAGAGGGCTACCGAACGCAATAACCATAACTCTTTCATGTGACACAGAGTATAATAAAATGAAATCGAAATGACTCGAAACCCTTCCGTTTCTGTCGGCCTCATAAACGCAATGCAAATGAACGACACTAAAATTTGACTTTGGTCCTATGAAGTGGCCCTATAAATTGCTCTCCGATAATTTCAAGAAAATTTCCCTTGAACTGTTGTGCAAATTCGCTTGTCGCATTTGCCTTGAGTGCAGGCGCATTGTCTAGAAGAATTTCACTTTGGTCCATGGGTGCAGCGCACTCAGTTGTAAAATAAGGACTTTATGGGCCCTTCAGGACCGGCGATTACAATGGTAGTAAATTTGAGGAGTGTTTTCTATTTGTATCGTCAACAAGGAATTTTCACATTACTCGCGTTCCAATTCAAATAGCTTTAATCAAATGCGTTCTTACAACATCATAAAACTTGAAGGCAATCCAATAAGGCCCTCTCAAGTCATGTCATAAGGTATCGAGGGTTTCTTTACGAAATCAAATTTCAAGCTGCTGCTGAAGTCGTTTCTTTATGCTCAATGAATTGAACAAACATACACCCTTGACCGATTGCTTTTTCATTAAAATATAATTACGTTTTGCATGCTTGGAAACAGTTTGAAAATATACTATTTGCCATAAAATAATCTTTGGAGGAAACGAATCTAGTTTCGAAAAAGGGCGTTTGCATGCATGCATAAAGCAATACGAAAAGTACACGGATGAGCAATTTTGCTGTTAAAACTTTCGAATTTGACGATAAAAAGGCATCAAATCGGTACGGATTTTATTGCTTCAATTTTATAGCAAATTATACGCTCCTTGGCTACTGAAGACTCGATTTTATTCTACAAGGAGCTTGTTGATCACGCAGTGCACCACGTTTTTCATATATCCGTATTTATTCGGCACGTCCCTCAATTTCGTTAATGGAATTAGGTAGATTTATTGCAGCTGTTAAAATAGCTGCCGGGGATTTTAAATGCACTTTGGGGCGTTCCTTACAACAGAGCTTCATATTTTAATATATACTCCTTATTTATACAATTTTGATAGCTTATAAAACCGTAGAAAATTATGTTTCATTTAGAGATAAGAGCGATATTAAATGGAATTATTGGTATACATAGTACATACATAGGTATACATGTATATCATCTTAAAGTGCAGCATGGAAATTATTTAAGCTTATAATGGATTATTCTACACTGGTTTTGACTAAATTCCTTACAAAATTTGCTTCGCATATTTCCTTTCACATTCAATTACATACCTTTTATAAAATTAAATGGCCGTAAAAAATATTTATCCCACTCTCGGTTAACAATAAAAATTCTATAGTGATTCAGTAAAGTACAGCGTTTTAGATTTTTATTATTATGTATACATATATGTATATAAAATTGAAGGTTTGTTTGTTTGTTTGCTGCTCAATCACGCCTAAACGCTTCATCTGATTAGTTTTATTTATTGGGTGAAGATTCTATATATTCTGGGCCACATTTTGTATGGATGAATGAAATAATTACTGTATTAAAAACTTAAGAAATAAACAGAGTAGTACTGTTACAAAGGTGATTGAGTTGATAAACGACTTTAAATAATTTAAAACAAGAAAAACTACGATGGAAAAACAATATTGATTTTGAATAGCCTATATTTTTTAAATATATGTACTATGAATTGCAAAAGTAATAGATTTCATAGCTTCAATGTGTATACCTATTTTTAGTAAAGATAAAAGTAACGAGAATAAAAATAAATTAGGTATTACGTTATTGAGAATTGAAATATGCGAAGGTGCTAGGTGTAGAGGAACCGGGAAAAATAGATCCATACACAGTATCAGAGTGAAAAACAAACCAGTGAGTGGCAAATGGTAAGATTTAAACAAACTTGCACTGAGACTGGGACCCACCCAGAGGGACCTCTCCAGTCTCCTCACCTCATCCTGTGTTGGGCAGCTTTCCCCAGCTGGGAGCAGGGTGGCAGTACCGCAGCCGTTCGTCTCTAGACCTCGGGAGATTTGAATTTGCTCGCCACGGGCAGCAGTTGAACCGAGCCTGGACCGGAACTCTTTCCTGTCGGCCGGGGCAGTCGGATTCAGCATCGGATGCAATTGGGTGGCAAGCGGCAAGCGGCAAGCGGCAGCCGTAAGCGGCAGCGGCCAGCGGTAGCGGCAAGCGGCAGCGACAAGCGGGAGCGGCAAGCGGCAAGCGGCAAACGGGAGCGGCAAGCGGGAGCGGCAAACAGGAGCGGCAGCGGCAAGCGAGAGCGGTAAGCGGCAAGCGGGAGCGACAAGCGGGAAGCGGCAGCGGCAGGCGTCAGCGGCAAGCCAAAATTTGTATACACAGGGTTAAACCAGATATCCCGTCACTCCCAAACACCGGATACGATCATATTAATTTTTCTGGTAAGGATACTACAAATTCTGGCCCCAATCATATATACTACTTTTTATTTACTAATTAAAAAATGACGGACTGAAGCGAAAAATTAAAAATATCAAAGCATTGCCATGAAAATGTGTGTTTGTCAATTTTTAGATGATGAATCCATGTTAGAAATTTACAGCTAAAGGTGGTGGATTCAATATGACGTACAATGATTTTCCAACTTAAACGAATTTAAATGAAAATTAGTACTATGGATATTTTGAGGTAGTTTCGAATTTACTATAAGATGTTGGAAATTCATAATGATGGACCCAATTTAGTGGCATAAATATTTGTACACCGGGGGAAACCGGGTAGCCTCGCTAATTATAAAATAAAAACAAGCTGAATTTTTGTGGAGAGCTCTATTTTACCATTTATACTTTTTTCGTTGAACTACTCGTGTTTGAGTAAAAAGTCGGATTAAGTTACCTAAAACATTATTGTACATACATATATGCGTGGACATTTTTAAACTACAATTTTTCTCTTAATTATTTTTTTTTTACAAATTCACAATATTCCAGATAATTACGAATGACTTGAATGACGCCCTTTTAGCTCCTAAAAATATAGCGGTGTAAATTAAGTGCACCTTAATTTGGGGATATTTATAGGATATCAAAATAAAGTTTTCCACAAAATCCAACGTGATTTTCTCGAAGTTTAACCCTTTTCACCGTAATAAAAAAATGCGTATGAATATTGTGTTTCACTATAACTCATTTATTTTATTTTTCTTTAAAGACAATATGAGCTAAGTTTTAAGTATAGGCTCCAAGGAAGAAAAATTTAATAAAAGTGTGCATTTCAAAGCCCACGCTTATAGTCCCTACTTTTTATAATTTCTGTATAACAGGACTTTTTATTTCAAAACTAAATACGCTTACGTTCATTAATTTGTTTTTACCACGATACTTACACAAGAGGAAATGAGTATTTTCTGAAAGATCTAAAATATTCTGACTACACAACACTAAAACAATTTCATAATTTTGAAGAACTGCCAGCTTTAGACCCTTAAGAGATGCTCATTAATTAGCGTCGCAACCAAAGGACATAAAACGCTTACAATAAACAGCTTGTGGAGGAACTTTTCTAAGAAAAGAGGGCACAGTGGCAAATAAAAATTTAACAACGGGGGACGGGGTGGGTTAGCCGATTAACCCATTTGCGGAGGGGGCTCATTAAAGAGCCGTAAAACTTATGCCTGGTGCACTTATGAAATTGTGAAAAGGATATTTTTACGATAAAGTGGTGGATAAGAGGATTCAGCCATGCGGTCCGTCAGCTCCTCCTCCCCCCACTCGCCCTCCACCGGGACGACCCTCTTTTATTTGCATGCGCTGTTTTATTGCGCCCATCAAACTGCTGAGGGTGCCGTGCACATTTGGCCAATTTAACTCGTCTAAATGCGGGTGGTGGTCGACGGATGGCAGCGGCGCTATTTAATATTTCGGTGCAGCTAAAACTTTTATAACTTTCCGCTTTTTATCTTTAATTACAAACCGCACACAACTGAAGGGGTTAAGCTTAAATAAAATTTAAATTGGATTTTGTGTCGTACTCTGCGCGGTTGCTAACCCTTTTCGCTCCATACGGCTGCCCAGAAGGAATTTTTAAGAAGTCCGGGATGCTGCAAGAAGATGCCTTTTTCAATCGTTGAATTAAATCGCAGACGGAGGCCATCAAATGAGAACTTTTGCGTTTAATTATTGAACAATTTGCATATTGGCTGAGGAAAATTGGAGTAAGATTGAACTCGGACCACTTCTGTTTGGCAGGGTTCACCTCCTGTATTTATCAGAAGGTGCCCAGTAAGGTAATTGAGTTTTACTTGGTCCATTTGGACAAGACGTGCAGCTCTAATTAGACTTTGAGGAAGAAAGGAATTTCAATTTACTGATGCGTACTGAATTCTTAATTAAACCACAAACTCCAGAGCTTTACAACAGTAATGTGTCGGGAATGCATTGGATGCTTTAAAGAGAATGGACTGAATCCGGCGTTGAAGCCATGAAATTGCATTGTCCCTTTAACTAACAAAACCATCGTGGGTGCCTTTTATGAAGGGTGGATCGACATGTGGGTGGGGTTCTAAATGCATCCGTCCAATTCCCCAATTTTGGTCGCCCGCACTTATTGTAAGGAAAAACAGGGAAGAAGCTGGCATCTAAATCAAAACATATCTCCTAAATCCTTCTTTCAAATCCTATCAGGTGATTTACATAGAAAAACTATATAAATTTTAGGTTTTTTCAAATCGGTGAATATAATAAGTAGTGTAGAATTGTTGTCAAATATTAGATATCTCGAAATTAATAGCCGTATACTTCAAATTATGTACAATAATTAATTAGTAAATGGTTCAGCTTCTCAGAGTGTTCATTATATAGGAATATGGAAATTTCGAAGCATATAGACATATTTAAAAAAAATACTATTTTAATGTAAGAAAGATATTTAAATAGTTGCAACATCAAGCCGCCCTGTACCTCTTCATAGATTTTAACATATAACACTCTTCATATACGAAAAAAGAGTAAAAATAGCATGTCTTACCAGTTTTCAACTATTGTGCTACAAATAATATGCAGAGAAATCATGCCATAATTTAGAACAGTATTTGATCATGAAAAGTTATCAAAACACAGAGTCAACAAATAAAATGTGAAAAAAATAATTAACCTGTGAGGAAAAGAATGTTTTTGTAAAAGAGAAGAGAGAATGAAGATTTTTCAAAGGTATACTTACATTGTTGTTATTCCCCTGAATACCAAAGATGAGTTCTTTTTTATCACTTTAATAAAAACGCTGTTGCTTGACTAAGCATAAATGCAAAAATGTCCCGAAGGGTGAAAAAATACCTCCAAATATGCGCGAAATTAAAATTTATTCAGCGCCTTCCGATGGGTGTCTTGGCGGCGCTTCTCGTTATTTCAAGTAGCTTTGTTCAGAGGATCTAGAACGCCTGTGCTGGAAAATAAGAAAAAAATATCGCTGCACTTAGCGTTCTCAATCACAGCTCCTTGGTCCTTACGAACCAAGGAACGGGGCAGAAAAGAAAGTAAAAGTGCAAACACAGAAGAATACTCTTTTGAATTGACACCCGTCCGCGTCGTCCTCCGATGTTCCTGGCAAGGATCATGATAATGGGCTCCCTGAAATCCATACCATGGAGGGAAATGCATTAATTAATTCCCAGGACCGCATTCCTCAGCCGACTGTCTGTCTTCAGGACAGTCCAGGAGCAATAGACATCCACTGGTGGAGTCCCTTTCCCATTTTATTTGAAGGAGGAAGAAAGTAATAAAATGCCGGGATTTCCTGCCGATGAATGGAGTTGCTCCGGCTATCGGATAATTTCGCTGGTATTATTGGCGAATTAGAATTTTTCATTAGCGTAAGTGTTGCAACCATTTGACGGGCAGAGAATGTAGTCCTTCTCGACTCTTGGTCTTCCCGTGATTGCTCCCTTCTCATTTCATTAGTTACGGCCATCCTGAAATGTTATTTGAGCCTGGAATGGAGTCGTTATCTTAGAAAAAATAGTCACTCGGTGATTGAGGTGATTTTGCGAATTCGAAGATGCAATTAAGTTTGCTTTAGTAGATAATTACGTCCGATACTTATTTCTTGTAAATAAACAAATGCTTCTTGATTGTTTGATATAAACAACGAAACTTAAACTCTAGTTTTATATTGCAATATCGAATTGAGTCTCAGAAAAAAGTTTTAACGCTTTTCACTAATAATGCATAAAAAACAGTGGTAGTTCTGTGCCGTTTCAATAAAGTGCTCTATATTGGTTTCAAAACTATTTTATTACTAACAATATTGAAAAAACAGAATTTATGCAAACCTCTACTTCTTGTTACCTCGATAGAAAATAGTTTCATAAAACTAAAATGTATAGAAAAAACTTGAATAATTGAAATTATAAACTTTGCGCTATTTTTACACATAGAGAAGGAGCTCTGCTGATTTTAATAACAAACTTAAATTATGAGTTAAATTTTTAAGTGTTATAAATATTACTTACAACACTATAACGATTCGGAATTAGCGAAAATAAAGTAACATTTACAAGGGAAAGAGGCAATTGTTATAATAAAAAGTTTAATATCCTTAGTTTTATAACAAAATATTATGAAGTTTTAATCATTTTCTTAATTCTTCAATAAATACAATACTTTGTCATTTTGTGTACAAAACATATCATGAGTTGGTAAATTTTTAATTTAATTTCTTGAGGTACTTTTATAGCATATTAGATTAAGCCGAGCCGTTATTTCTAGTTGAATCTTTTGAAAGCTTTAAAGAAGGGTCTCTAAGAGAGGATCTGAGACTAAGGAATACAAACTTAGACCATATACTAAAATGAAAGATGGAAACTTCATGAAATATCATCCAATAAAGATTTTATTCCCAGAAGTGAGGGAACAAATCAAAACTTGCAGTTGCGCAACGTTGTTTAAAACGAAATCGTAAAAGCGTCCCCCGGAAACATGGAACTAGCATTTGCCGGCTCAATAAAGTTTTAATGGCACCGTCGTCCAAAATATAAATTTCAAGTCATCCTTTACGGGTCTCATGTGTGCTCATCCTGAGGGAATCACTTAGTGAAATCGTCTTAATTAGAAATTTTCTCCATTTCTCCTAGTTGGACATATTGGCTTATCTCAGTTACGGGTGCACAGCGCATTTCGAGTGCGATGAAAAATTTACAATCTTGCATTTGCCTGCGCTCAGTATTTTGATGAAATTTTCATAAAAGTTTTATAGGTTTCAGTCAGAGTGTCGAAGTTATAAGTGGGGTATTTTCCTACCACATACTATTTCGGTTATTCAGCACTATTCGTGGTCCTCGAACACTAGGGCAGATAGGAAAATACTTCCTAGAGTGTTGTAGTCAGCAAGTAATAGGTGCTTTTGCTTACTAAGTTATGCAAACCACGCCGGATTTCCTTATTAAGTCCTTTCAATCACTGCTTTCAAGCAGACAAACAGTCGGTGGCAACAGCCCTTTATTGCAGGGCTGCACATGTTCGCCTCATAAACGTAGTTCCTGTTAAACCTGTTAAATATCCCCGACAGCTGAGGAGCACCTCCCCGACATCTATTTAGACATTTGCGGACACTTGCCGATATTTACGGTTCCTGCGACATAAATTCCGACAAAATATTATCCTGTGCGGGGCTGCATGCTGTTGCAAGTGTTAAATTGATTTTACTCCTGGCACTGGTTTTATGGTGGCCTAAGATAAAGGACATGCCATCCTGCGAAGGCGAATCTTCCGCAGAACGAACGTGACGATTCGGATGGAAAAGCAGAATATTATGGGCCCATAAAATATGTTTATATTAAAAGCGGTTATAGTGTTTTTACGGCGATGGCGTACAAAACGATAACTAGAAGCGTTCGGTTGAATGTCCTCTGAACCCTAAGCAATGAAGAGCGGACTCGCAATAATTGCAGCTTCCATTTTTACTAATATGTCTTAATCCCGCACGAATCCATCCAGGAAATTACTAAATATGACTCAGTCTGTCGACATTACTAGCGATTGATTTTATGAGCTCAACGCGTGTGGAAGTTACGAGATTAGTTGAGCCCTTTACGACAGGAAGGCGTTTAATGAGCACGTTGATCACATTTAATTACTCGAAATCATTTCTGTTATTAATGAACCAAATACATGTAAACTTACAGAATAAATGTAACACGGCCATTAATCAAATGGTTGAAACAGGATAGGTTTTATCACAATTGGCAATAAGTAAATGGGAATAAGCTCTGAAAATTTCATACATTTAACATACGTATGTACATTTTGTGAAACATTTAAATTAAAAACCTTAAAACTATTATACCCTAAGAAAATTACAACTTAAAATATATATTGCATGCACCTTGTAGTAACTATTTTTATCAAATTGAAAAACTTGAGTTTAAATCCGCTATATGTGTGCATATGTATGTATCTTGAACCATTAAAAAATTGCATAATTGTAAATATCAAACAGGATAACCTTATTCATATGTATGCTCAGATAGTCACAAACTTTAAACGCGTTGTTCTCGAAACGAGATTTTGGGATCTGGAATGTTAACTCAAAAAATTATTTACAGATTATTTTCAAAATTTATATGTATTTATCAATAATATCAAGTAATAATTGGAATGCATTTTCTAAAATGTTTTTTTGTCGTGAAATTTAATACGCTTTTTAAACACTCATAAAATATTCAATTATCTTTTTGTAGGGCCGCAATTTAGTTCATATTCTTGGAAAATTTGTTAATATTGAGAGCTTTTACTTTATTTTTCATAAAAATTACAATTTTCATAATTTCCGCAGGTAACGAATTAAGGTGAACACCTACGTTTTGTCACGGGGAACTGCGAATAACTTCGTGATTTTTGGCTGAAATTATTTAAAGAACTGTCTAATGTGTACATACATTTAGTATTTATTAGAACATTAATTAAATTGAATAATATCTAAAAATTATAATTGTATGAATACGTTTTTGAATTTACACAACCACATCATACTTACCATTGAAAATATTTTCCTGCATTTTCCTCTAGATGAATTTTATAAGAAATGGGAGCTACTATGTAGTATGTATATTTTTACTTGTGTTTATAGCTTGCATTTAATATAAATACTTGGTATAGTGCAATCTGTCGAGCATTTACTGCAGCTCACCTCGTGCAGGTGTAACTCAAGTGTTAAGGGGTTTTCTTTACAAATCTTAGCGAACGCTTCAACACCCGGCGAATTCAACTGCCGAGCATAATTCGCAGCTCTCGCAAATAATGGCTAAGCTTAGGAGTCCGGACGAAAGCTGCATATATGCTAATTAGAGAGAAGTGTTTGCATAGTGTTCCGAATTTGCATAACTTTGGCGAGCATAATGATATTCAATTAACAGAGTCAAATAAGAGGTTCCTCGGAGTGCTCGTTTTGGCTTGCTGTGCGACTGACAATGAAACGCCGAGTCAGTCTGCGGCAGACAACAATTGCCAGATTGGAGGCACCCCGGGAATCATATATCACTTTGATAACGCACTTACATGGCGCTATGAAATCCTGATGCTCCAGAAGGTGATAAGTCGGTTCTGCTGCCGTTTTGTGCCACCGAGAAAATTTTACATATGAATGCGGGCGGGCAAAATACACGTCCTTTGGCCTCGTTGAGTAATGGCTGCGATTTTTGAGCGGCTTTGTTTGGATTTGACACAGCAATTTATATTTTGAAGATACCCCGAGACACCCTGGTAATTACTCATGCATCTCAGTGAGGTATTTAAAAAGTTTTCGGTTTGCAAAAACCACCTACTTCTGGCCGGGGAGAAGCTGGAGCAGACGCGGCTCCAGGAGGATCTGCTCATCACGAAACAGCCCCACCGTTCGAGCAGAGTTAACAATTAATGCAGGAACATTGATAAATGATTCTGCAAATAGTCGGGAACGTACCAAGCACGGCAGCGGTTTAATCCTGGCTACAGGAATTTCGAGTTTAATTTGAGATTAGCCGAGAACTCGGATTTTTACTTTTTGTTTTGCGTATACCATTCAGCTTAACCCTTCCTGTTGACGGAACAAAAGAAATCAGAAAAAGATAAATGATACTCCAGATATGAGTATCCGCTCAGAGAGGGGGTTCAGACGAGTCACCGATTCTGACCCTGTATTAAAAGAAACGTATTCCTTATTTTTCTATTAGATCCCGACCTGGGGAGGAGATAGCTGCAAACAAATACCACTGCCGAAATCAAGATATACCATATCTAGAAACAAGATCTTTTGTGCTCGAGGATAAAGGGCAATAAAAGTATCACAATGGGTCGCAAGTCATTTTTCATCTTCGTGTGCCAGATCTATTTGTCTTCTTGCTGGCGAAGGACTTTTGGGGCGAAATCGTGGAATTAGGTCAAGTAAATAAATTTCCTCAAAGAATGCCCGGCTCTGACTTTTCTTAATTAGTCATTCCCACATGCTATGGTCTATGGGGTGTGAATTGATATCATATAAAAATCTTTATTTATTCAGGGCTTAGTCAACAGTGGGGTGTAGAAAGTATATAGGGTTTTACAAACCCCTTGTGTCGATTGATTTTACCTTAGGCACACGCGCCTGAGGAATTTTGTTACAACCATTAGTAAATATCGACATTCTTAAAATCGATAACATATTTAATCCTTAAAATTACATTATATTTTGTAGAGGATATGATAAACAAACATTAATATTCAAAAGCTCCAAAGGCTCATATTGTCACGAAAATAATCGTTTTTGAATACTAAGGATGATGCAGTTTTTGATAAAGTATTTTTCTATAATTTAAAAATATTTAACAAAAAGTACACAATTCAACAAAAGGACGAATTGTTTTTGTAAAAAATAGGTAATAATTAATTAATAATTAATTAATAATAACGTTAAAAAAATTGCTAGTGATCAACATTACTTATTGCCTAAATATATTAATAAAATAATTTTCATTTTCAAGCTAATTGTAATTATAGTTTGCTTACGTATTTAATTTTATTATTTACTTCGAAATTTATTTTTCGTTCAAATGCAAATCTCATTAGCATTATTAACGTTTAAACTGTGAACCGCCGCAAAAGTGCGTAAAGCAAACTCTGGGGAAGTAAGATACCATTAGTCAATAAGTCAATAATTCATCTTTGCATCTTTTTTATTCAAGTTTCCATAGGCAAAATTGAAGCTTTAAAATGAATTATTTGGCATATTACCTGCAGTCTTAGTTCATCGGCTAAAGATATGATTAATGTTCACAGTGCGGGATTTGAGCCTTATGTGGCTGCGGTTGTGCCACCCCCATTAACTTTTAAAAAAGTTTTTATACTATGGTTAAAAATGTTCGTTGATTTAATAAAATGTTTTGTGATTGGCTTTGCGTTTTTGTGGGTTTCTTTAAAGAATCTTATTTTTAAACCTGAGAATAAGAATATTTGCGGAAGAACAGTTCTTGTATGCTTATGTTGTAATTAAATGTGGAAATGTTTTATGTCATCGAATTACAAGATTACAGGTGGTGCTCATGGCATCGGCAAGGCTCTGGGCGAAGAGTTCAGCAAACTTGGATGCAATATTGTCATAATTGATGTTGATGGAAATAATGCCCAATTGGTAGCAAACCACCTAAGCAAGATTTATGGCAATAAAGTTATTGCTTACAAGGTACGAAGAAATTTTATTTTCATAGACATATATTGTAAACTTTAATTATTGTCGTTTATTTACTGCTTGCTAAAGTGTTATTTTCACTTTCTTATTGAATTAAATCGTTGATCTCATTTTTTGCGGAATTGAAATAAAAATCCCTATGGAATCAAAATATGCATTGTAAAATGTAAATATATATAAATATATATAAATATTAAAAATCCAATGTATGTGAAGACATTCAAATATTTTTAATTGACGTCAATTGTGCTTACTTAATGCAGTTTATGATGTCTGTAAACTGGATCAACTTGTAGCATTTAGGAACTTCATGACTTTACTTTGAAAATATTATTTGTGAATGTGGTTTATTTGTATCCAAATTATAATTATATGACAATAACAGCATTTAAACTAATCTTTTAAATATAGACACCTATTATTTCATTTTTGTATAATACTTACAGATTTTTCGTTATGGACACTTAGATTATAAAAAGCTATGGGAACCATCTACCGAGTATTAACGTATAGCAAATTTTTAAACAGTCCAACAGTGTTATTGCAAATAGTATTTAATTGTCTATGTAATTCTGACGGCAGAGCCCATTTTAATTTTTATACTTCGTTCAAGATATGTCTTTTAATTTTATAAATATAATTTGGTTATGAAAACGCTTTTAATTGCATCTAAAAAATCATTGACGTAGGGTATCAATAATTAAAATGTCTGCTTGTAATTTAAAAGTGCCTACTGCGGAAAAGCTCTATCTGATCGCAGAATGTGTTCCAAAGTGTGAGCTTATATGTGCATAAATGAATAAATTCACATGAAAATATCTCGTAAAAACTGAATTTTTATTGAACTGCCTTCAGTTGTAGTTTAGTAGCCAAAGAGATGTTGAACGTGCGCGACAATGGCGTTGTGCCCTACAGAGCTGCATCTAAAGTTAGGGCTTCATTTAGTTTACGAAAAAGTCTGCGTTTGTTATTAGGTGCAGTATTAGGTCTTTTAACAGTTTTTGTTCTCAGTGTCCCCGTCGTCATAAGGTTAATAAAAGACTTATTTTTCGGTCAAACAAAGAAGCAAATTCGCGGATGGACTGTTCTAGTATAAAATTTGTGATTTTCGTTAAAAGAAAAAGTAGCTCATAAAAGTGTTCTTTAAGATTACAGGAGGTGCACATGGCATTGGCAAATCTTTAGGTATAGAATTTGGCAGGGAGGGCTGCAATGTTGTGATTGTAGATCTTGATGAAAGTGGTGCTCAGTTAGCCGCTGATGAATTAAAACAAAAATATGATGTCAAGGCGGTTGCGTACAAGGTGAATATTGAATTTTTTCAAATTACTGGTGTGCTGCGTTCAACCTTGTCCGATTATTGTTATAAGTTATGCAACAAAAAGACAAAATAAAAATTTATTTGAAATTAGATAAAACTCGACTTGTATAAATATTTAACACAACTGCGTAAGGTACTGTGCATTAAAAATTAATTTTCAATTTCCAGATTTTAAAACGAATTTAGTTTTTCTATAATTAGTGTTAATAATTATAATAAAAGGAGAATTGGAAAATCATCCATCTATCAATTTTGATTATAATATTAATATACACATATTATAAATTGTACTATTATACTTTTCTACCTATATTTCATTTAGTTGTTAATTTAATGGCTCCCTACGTCAGAACACTGAGTTTATAGTGCAACACATTAATTAAAAGATCTAAGGATTGTTTAAGATACAAAAACCCTAACTTTATTAAAAAATATCTCTCTAAATGCTGAATACGTTTATGATTCTCAAACAACACTTATAATTTTTTATTGGAATTACTATATTGTAAAATCATTTGTTGCAAAAATCAATTACAGGTAGACGTGACTGACTACAAACGTTTACTTCAACTAAGAGAAGAAATAGAACGTGATGTTGGACCTGTAGATATTTTGGTTAATAATGCAGGGTTAATGCCACTCCTCTCACTGCGTGAAGGCACAGTAGAAGACGTGGAAAAAATCGTTTCTGTTAACATAACTTCTCACTTCTATGTAATATTTAAAAATTCATAATTTTCATTATAATTGTTTAATATCTTAAAAATATAATGCAGACTACTCGCATATTTTTGAAGGGCATGCTCGATAGAAAATATGGTCATGTTGTTACCATGTCTTCGTTAATAGGTAATTTATCTAGTACGCGTAAAAATAAAAATTGAATTTGAATATTGCTCATTGATTTGCAGCATTCCACGCTGTACCAAGAGCCTGCTTGTATACAGCTTCTAAATTCGCCATAACTGGTTTCACACGAGCTCTAGAACAAGAAATTCGCCAAGATGGATTTGATAACATCAAATTTACCACTGTGCACCCGTATTTCGTAGCTACGAGACAGGATTTAATGGATGCTGTGAAACTAAGGTTAGAACTTAGATTTATTCTATTAATTCTTTTAGAATGTAAGATTTGTTTTTTTCATTTTTCAGGATTCCGCCCATTACACCGAAACAAGTAGCTAAAAGTACTGTGGAAGGTGTGCTTACAAATAACCCACAAGTTATTGTCCCAAGTTATTTTGGAGCACTTTTAAACTTTGCAAAATTATTTCCGTTCGAAATTCAAAATTTACTGAGGGATCACGTTTTAAAAGAAAGGGAATCGATGAAATATCCCAATCCAGGAGAAAAAATCATTTCTAAAAAGTATACATCTTCTTCTAATTAAAAAGGATTAAAATGGTAGAAAATGTTATTTTATTAATTAACAGTATAGCGCTCAAGTTTTTCGTAGTGGATAATGTGTATTATAAATATAGGTAAACCAGAACCAGCGCAAACATTTTAAAAGTAGAAAATCCTTTGGTTACAAATGTTAATTGTTTTTTTTTTCAAGTTCAGGTATTTTATACGACAATTGAGCACCATGTGTGAGGTATCATATATTTAAAAAATGTACGATATCTAAAAATAAAACGAACAACTAGTTAACAAACTTTTTCTGGCGGTGTACTAATATTCCATAAATAAACGTAGAAATCATGTTATATGAAGGTTTGCATAGTAGGAGGGATTTGCGCAAGGAAAGTAACGATTCCTTCAGGGCTGAATCAATAATTAATTTCAAATCGCCCAAAAAGTGTAAAAATATACAGAATACATGCCATTTCAGCGAAATGCGATGAAAGCCTCAAGTGGAGGATTAATGACTTCGGACGAGAAATCCAACGTCAGCAAACCTGAAGGAAGGTATAAATAAAAATTTCCTCCGGTGTAGGTCTAGCTCCGCAGCCCGGCGAGGGAAAGTACAAAGAGACTCTTGAGCATGTTTTCAAACAATTTCGTCGACGAGTGATTCAGACGAGAAATTCCCTTTTGTCTAAACCACACTCAACCGCCATTGTCCAGTGGCTCTACTTGAAATCCAGCTCTGAGACGAGAGGCGGCAAAATACTCTTTAAGGGCCAGGCGAATAAAAAATCGACCCCCGAGAGATTTTTTCTAATGAAATGGGGGTAGCCCTTTCTCCGCTCCCTGCGATGGTGGTTTACTGACATCGCTGTAAGTGAACGAATTTGAATGCTGCAAAGTGGGGAATTCAAGTGGAAATTTCAGTTAGCCTGAAAGGACATCAACAGATTATCCTCCGCCTCGGACTGCTTCTGCGATTGAAGGTGATGTCTTCGTGGAAAACATTTTAATTTAGCAGATCACCTTACATCTCCTCTGATGCTGGAGAGTGGAGGTGCTTTTTCGCCGTTTGAAATTTGAAGAGGAAATAATGAACATTTAACGTTATGCAGACAAATAAATTCGAAATTTTATTTTCACATCAGTTTTACAATTTTGTGCCTTGTTCAGAAAATGGCCTTACGTCATTAATTATTAATTTAAAAATAAACCGCTAAAAAATCCTAATAAAAATTAGATATAAAAAGCCACACACCTAACAACAATCAATTCATAAAATAATTCCTTTAGTAAAATTATATCTAATACATAGTATCAAATTTTGGACAAATTAAAACAAATTATGATGAATCTAAAATTGAAACGTTTGTTGCCTGTAGCCTTCGCATATAAAGTAATAACATGTTTACAGTTTCGCGTTAAAATATTTTGTATTAAGATTTCCAAACAACTCCTCTCACAATTAGGTAGATATTGCAGGTAAACCACCCACAACATGTTGAATATATGTATGTTTGTTGAAAATACCCGGTTGTGGACGTTGCTTAGGAAACACTAACTTAATAAAAAACCTGATATTGAAAACCAAAAAATGAAAACACTTAATTATGGTGTTACATTTTGATAATTATTATTAATTAATATACATGTGTATGTGTACATAAAAATATATTATAAAACACTTAAATAAAATTCGACATCATATCAAAACTAGAAAGATTATGATTTCTAGTTCAATTACAAAAATTTAAAATCAAATAAATAATGTTCTACTTATCACCTCTTAGAGTTGGTCGAGATTGGCCTACTTTCAAAATCTGAGCTTGATCCATCTTCAAGTTTTGCTGCACTTCCGGTAATTTAGGCTTTTAAAAATCAGTCATTAAAGATTGTTTGCTCTTCCTCTTTATAAAATTCTTGATTGATAGCATAACATAAGCACTGCTAAAAAGAAATAAACTGACGCGTAAGTAATGAACATATTATACAAAACCGAAATGAATAAAATCTAAAAATTTATATGTTCCTATGCATTTGTGAATACTACATATATTTACACTGTAGAATTGATACATTGTAGGAAAGTTTCCACATTTAACCGTGTCGTAAAGGTTACGAGATTTAGCTATATAGTTTAATTGTTGTATTTTTTATTGATACCATAGATACCATAGATACCATACATACAGTCTTTTCTTATCTCGTATCAATGATATTACTGGTAGTAATAGATTGATAGTGTTAGTTTTTAGAACTTTTTTATCTCACCTTAGTATTTCTTTGCTTTTATGTTGTAGGTACCCGCTTTTATAATTTAATTATTTCATTTCCGTGCAAGTAGATCATATTGCACTTTGCTAAAAGGTAAGATGCAATTTAAAGTGGTTAATCAACGTACTGAATTTCGTTTTACAATTCCACTATAGTAAATTGTGGGTCGTAAAAATCATTCGCGCTATTAAAAAAAAGACCCGGAGCTACCTAGTTTAAAGTAACTCTTTAGATGGAAAGTGTAGAGTTTACTGGACCAGCCTAAGGTCAGCGCAATCTCTTGGGCTGCTCTGTCCGAAAACTCCAAACGACGTAATTTGGTACTTGAAGCCCCCAGCGAGCGAAGGTTTCTGCGGAATTAATTGTGAACCTTCATGCTAACCCACTGCAGCGATCCTTGCGCTGAAGTATTTGCTCGATGTAAAGTGCATGTTGGCTGTGGCCGGGTATTTGCAGAAGCCAGCCTCGGGCAATTACCGTGGTCACTAATGGAGGTGCTCTTCGGGAATTGTTCTCGAGAGCCTGGAAAAAGTAGGAAGGGCTCTTATCATTAAGAATGGCAAATAAAAGATAATTAGAGGACTCCCACCCCCCAGCAATCCGAGCTATTCGGGGCCGTATGTAGATGGTGGCTGATGGCTACAACCAAGAATTCCTCAGATATTTATGTTATGTTAATCTGAGATGCATTCTTGCCAGTTCCGATGCGACAACAGTCCCCGATACGTTTCGCCGTCAGCAATCTCATCTCAAAGGATTGCGAGCACAGGTTCCGCCGGCAGACTAGACATTATTTACAACCCTCCGATGTTTTCCTCTAATTAGTCCTTCGAAGCCATAAATCAAACTGCAGGATGCGAATATGCGATTGCATTTAATCACGTGTTTGCACCGGAACCCGAAACCCTGGATGAGCCCGATCATCGTCCTGATGCAGTACCCGGCATGATTGAAGTATCAATTACATTTGCCATAAAACATGCATTCGGCGACTGTTTGCGGATGCATTCGGTTGTTTGCATTTATTGCATAATGTATTAGCAATACACTCAGCATGAACGGACTTATTCACGGCAGTAAATTTACCGTGTAATATGAGCAAGTCCGCAGCGTAAATGGTAAATGGGGGTTCCTGGAGGGGTGCGCTGGTTTCGGTACCTTCAATAAATTTTAATTATTTTTGCGGAAATTATGGCTGGCAAATAAACTCAAAAGTCATTTAGAAGCATTTAGCGCTAATTGAACTCTGCTTGCCCCACTGGTCACTCTGCGGACGCGTGTTAATTAGCCTTTGAGCCTGGATCTGCCCACTTTATGCAATTTCACCAGGTGACTTGTTGGAACTCAACTTCATGAAATGTTGATACAAACTTGTAGGTTTTGATACGATTTTTATGAATCACGTAAATGAATAAATTCCTGGGAATTTTTAAAGAAACGTACTGTGGACGACTAGATGATTTAAGTGCATATACAAAAAACCCTTAAATGTGCATTTTTATAAAACTTAAATCAATTCGATTTTCAACAACGAAATTTTTGTAGTTTCTCTCCGCAATGTGTATTTATTAGTTTGCGTTAAATTATAACTCAGTTTCAGCCATATTCTAATAGAAAATTTAGGAAAAATATTTCTTTTGTCGGAAACAATTTTTCTATCAAATACATTTAAAATAAAATAATAAAAATTAATAATTAAATAATCTCATCGGTGTAATTACTTGATGAAGTTAAAGTCGGATGCTAGTAATGTTAGTAATGCATCTTTTTTCTTTTTTTTAAACATTTTAACCATCAGAAAAAGCTTCCTCTACTCTTAAAAAATACACATCAAGTTAATTGCGAAATGAATTGACACAGGTCGCAACCTTGAACGCAACATACATACATATAAACACATAAATTAATTTATTGATTAATCACTATAATAACGGCTTTGAACTCAGCAAACATTAATATAGCAAATATCAAACGTCAAGTTTAATAGAAAATTATCAGACTCTACAATGCCACCAAAGAAATCACATGATGCTGATACCGATAAGCCGAAGGTATAATATTAGAATTGTTTCTTCATAATATTTTAAAATGTCCTCAGCTTTATAAAGATTGTAAGTTTTATTATCAAAATTTTAATAAAATTGGATATCATCTCACAGGAAACACCCTATGGAGTATTCTTTTTGTATTTTGATGACCAAAAACTTCAAAAAATTGCAGAAAAATTCATTGAAGATTTACAGAAACATTTGCGGATAGCTATTTTTGGTTTAACGCGTGAATCTATTATAAATGACTTTCTTAAGCCAAAACCTACACTGTCCAGCCGTATAGCTAAATGCAAATATTCGAAATTTCACATATTTTTACGCTGAGTTTTGCAGGTAAAGCAGAGGCTAAAGAGAAAGGTAAAAAATCCGAAAAGACATCGCAAGTGTTAACAAAAGTCCCAGAACAACCCCCTATCGAGCCCCAAGCATTCGTTCTTGATGGAAACAATTTCAGTCAGTTCGTGAATACAATAGTAGATAAAATAAATGAATATGTTCAAATTAGCAGAACCCTAAATTTGGTTGTCAAAACCAGAAAAGAATTTAATTTATTAGATCACTGGATGAAAAGTGAAAGCACGCAAAAGGGAAAAGCTAACAAGAAAGCGGAGGAAAAAAGTATAAAAAGTAAAAAGTCAGGAAGATCAAAAGGTGGAGCTGAAAAACTTGCGAAAAAACCGATACCAAAAGACACGGATAATAAAGCTTGCACTATAAAATCTGTGACTTACGCCAAGTTAGATAAGAAGATTTTTTCAAGATTCCAGCCAAGGATCCATAATTTGCCTGTAAAACCTAGGGTAAGAGCAACTTCGATAAAGTTAAAGAAAATGCTATTATGCAAATATTTAAATTTCAAAATCAGTACACGGAAGACCACCCCTTGGAGGCCATCGATACATATATTGTGCTCATTGGAAAATTTGAAAATGAAGTAATTTCTGAGCTTGCAAAGTATGTTCATGTTTTAGGTGAATTCGGACATGTATCATTTTCGCGAATATTGAAATGAAAATTATTTTTGTTAAATTTGACTGCATCGTTAAGTAAATTTAAATAACCCAAAGTCCATTTTTCGAAGCATTTATTATGATCTCAAAGAGGTGGCCACTGTTAATTGCACAGAAAATATAAAGCCAAATTTGGTTCAATGTAAAATGATAATTGAATTTTCTAAATTCAACTTAATTGGAAATTGTATGTAATGTACAAACTAAAAACAATTTTCTGACTATATTCGCGCATTTTGCATTTTCGATCTTTTTTCTTCAATTAGATAATTTTGCAATAACATTAACTTAGGAGAGGGCTTCCGATTCGTGCAATTTCTTATTTTCTGCCAGAACAAATGAGACCTAAGACTGAAATCGAACACAACACAATTGGAATTCTGAATGAAATAGAAGAACTTAGTAGCGCGAATGAATTGAGAAATGTTGGTACAACTGTATTTTACATCGACCAACTGTCAGAATGTAGGGCAACTACGCTGCGAAACGTTATTTCTGATCAACTATCCTATCTTTTTTATGATAAGGAAACGGAGAGACGACAATATGAAAACTATCTCGCACACCTCCTCGTATCTGACGTTTCGGAAAAAGAGCCCTGTTTAACTGACCCTTTACAAATCCTCAGTGAAATGGATTTGCCTATGAATGCCCCAGACGCAATCACTGTTCCAATATACCTGGATGCACTCCTTGACTTGGTTCATGAAAACCTAGTAGAAAGCTCGTCCAACCTGGAAGAACACTCGACTAAGTCCACGTCCAGTGAAGAAGAAATAGATCCATTCATTATAACCCCCTGCAAAACAACTGTGTTTGAATATTCAGACAAACTACTTACAATCACGTTAGCTTCAGATATTGATGTAAGCTACTATCAAAGAGCACTACGCATGTACAAAATAGCTGCGAACCTCGAAAAATTGTACAACACTCAATCTTTTGTCAAACAAACCATACGACCATCCTTGGAAGATGAAGAAATTTACTTTGGAGAGGAAAGAGACGTTAATGTATTCTGTGAGCCCTTATCTGAAAACACATTTGTGCAAAAACTTAAGTCCTATTCCGATGATGCTGATGAAACCGAAATATTTTACAACATCATGGAACGAAGTATTTCCTTTTCGTTTCATCATCTCCCATTCGCCTTTACGGAAAATTACAAAGTGACTATACTACGAACAATGGTTTGTTTTAGGGACTACTTAAAACATGTTGCACCCTCTATTCGCAAATTTATAGAAGATCAGGAAAGACGTTATGATTTGAAAAAGACTTTTGAGAAAATCGAGCAGGATTTCCAAGAGCCACAAATTATTGTTACTAAAAGAAGTTTTTATCGAAAATCTTCTATAAAAGAAAAACTGGCACAAGATGAAATGCTTTCGACTAAACTTAAAGAAAATGATGCTAAACTAGATGTAATTTCTCCATCAAATTTAAAAGAAATTTGCAAAGGCATTGCACCAGAGTTCCCTGAAGATAAATTGATATTTGCTGGCTATAAATTGACAAACGACATCTTACGGCTGCGCGTACTTAAAGCTAGGTATAAATCCTCGACAACTACTCTTGATCTTGAACGAAATATTATGGATTTTGATTCTGAATGGCTCTTCCTTAAGTTAACACATAAGGGCAACACGATTTTGTTCAGCACAGTAAAACCTACAAATCATAATATGGCAAGATTAAGAATCGAGACGCACAATTTGATCAAAATTAGTTTTGATCACATGCCTATGCCATTGCCAGACCCAGAAGATGTAAATGAGAATGAGGCTGAAGAAGCCGAGAATGAAATTGACTACAGCATATCCTACCCACATGTAACGATGACGTGGCCTAGTTTATTAAAAGTGCAAAATGTCTACGATCCTGCAACCCAAACACTTTCAGAAGTCCGGCAATATTCTTGGAGAAAATCGATCACAGAGAAACAAAGATTTATGTGTCCTGATGGATCTATTTTGGTATTTTATTTGACTAAATCAATTCATCTACTGACCGCCAATGGAACAATTTATCAAAGCGGTCCTTTAGTTGACGGTTACTTAGAAACATACCAGGAAGTACCCGACATGGAAGAAGAACTTTTTAAAATCGCACACAAGTTCCAAAATGAATTGGAATACATCAAGCAATATTATAAATATTTGGATACCGAAAACTACTTCCTTACGACTTCCGACGGATACAATTTCAGAGTTCAAAATGGACATATCGTAAGTAGAGTAACTATGCAAATACTATATTCGCCATTCTTCCTTTAAAACTAGCGTATCTTTTCTTGCATAGGCTTATTTATGTACACGTCATCAAAATACTTCAAAGATATACGCAAAATTAAGAACTCGTAAAATTATCTCCACTCATCATATAATAATAAACTACGTCTGCACATCGCTCTAAATTTACTATTACATATTTTAATACTTTCAATCGATAATTCACTAACGTTATTTCTCTATTATACAATAAGAAAAAAAATTAAGTTGCTATTATTAATGTTATATTTTCAACAAATTATAGGTTCAAGAAAATCACAAATACTTAAATTTGGAATGGTTCAACTATGAATTAGGTGAGAGATGCTCTTTAAGAGAAGATGGCGTAAAAACCACAACATCATTAGATAAGTTCGTCTGCTACTATCCTGACGGAACTTTCATAACTACCAGAATAGAAGACGATATGCTTTATATCTCTAGGAAAGACGACGGTATTATCAAATATTTATTCTTCAGCTTTAGTTATTAATCAAATTGAAACTGACTCTTTTAGATATCCATAATTCGTAGTTGTTCTTTGTAGGTTATTTTAAATTAAAAGTAAAATAGCATCTCAAACTACTTAATTCTTTTAAGGATACCCTCATTACCACTAATGAAAATATGTATGGGCAAATTTAAAGAAAACAATTTTTATAAATATATAATATACAATTTAGCATGGAAAATTGTGTTGTTAGTAACACATTTATTACAGATTGCGAGAGGTGCTCTTTTCAACAATTTTAATATTTATGTTAATTTTCTTATGTAATGCAATAATAACAACTGAAAGTTTCTTTTTTGTTTACTGTAAGGAATACCTGATCCCGGCATACGCGGAGCTACTCGCCCTTATTATGAATTCTGCTGCAATCGTATCCAAAGAAGCTTAGAAAAGCTAATTTTGGATAAAAATTCATAAACAAACTTCTTAAATTTCTACCAAATATATTTTAGTTACTGTGCTTTCGTTCAAAGTGTTTAAATAATTCTATGAGAAAAATCCAGTCAAATTATTTTGACGTTATTTAGGTGTGGAAAAATTGATTAAAGTCAAAGGTAAGAATTTTAGGAACTTTAAAGTATTTTTATCCAAAATGAAATTAATATATCTAAGCTTCTTTGAATTGCATTCCAGCCGAATTCATACTAGGGGTGATTATGTAACTAATAAGTATGAATCCTGACTATATTATGATTCTATTATAAAGAAATTAATTATTTTACAGAAATAATATCTCGAGTAACTATGTATTATTATATTATTGAGCAAATTCTTGCGTAAACGTCTGATATCATTATATCGTTGCATTTCAAGCATCCTCCACGTGTTGTTATTTAATTCAATTCTTATTTAATTCTAGGGGCAGAGTCCTTCACCGTCCTACCACAAGAGATCGATGGCCACACAGTGAGTGCTGTGGCTGTGACTGAATCCATCATAAAGGAGGTAAGTAAGAGGTCTTGGGCGTTGCAAATATTTGATTATGTCCCACTGCAGCTAGTAAACATTGCCAGCGATGAGTTGTTTGTTTTCATTACACCCAGCTACTTGATTCAGCATGAATGCTACGCGACAGTTCATTTCATTAAGGACGAAAAAGTTGACATCCGTTCTCCGGGCGACGTGAATTTATCTTTTACCGGGAAGGAAGTCAACTTTGACTTAGGCGGCGTACTTACCCTCTGCTGCAGAGAAGACGAGTGCATCATATGCTCGCTTGAAAAACTCAGAAAGAATGATGTCGGCAAGGATTCAAAACGCGAATGGTACGTTCAGTGTCTGCCTTGGCAGCAGCACTCTCAGTTTTGTATGCAAATTGAAACCTCCTCGAGTGGAAAAGTGGAAGTCCTTCACTTAAGCGACTGAATTGTGTCCTTAATGGGATCATAGAGCTGAGCACAGCGAAGCTGCTAGATTGAAAGTAGTATGGCTAGAAGCGTCTGCACGCATTCTGATAACGGTTTAAAAAGCGAAAATCCCTAAGTTTTCACCCAACATTCTAATATACGCATATATATGAGTCTTTTCACTCCCATACATATTCTTTTCCAGCAACTTTTTACAGGCTTCTATAAGTTTCAAAGAAGACAATGAGTATCTGCTAAACTTTGTCGAAAAGAATAGACAAATCACCGTCTTTAATGATTTTTTTTGGGAGACGTCCTCTACAAAGAAACAGTATATGTCCCAAAAGCCACCGTCAGACCTAATTATGGAACCCACCCTTGAAGGTATCGCCAAATTAGAAAGTACGACTGATTCTGACATTGTTCTCATTTAGGCTTTGAATTGTACACAGAAGATGACGTCATACATATTTTTGGTAAAGCAGCAAAACTAAAAAATTCCATAACCGTTTTAGAAACAGATATTAAAGTCATACTATACCCATTTACGACATTTAGCAACATTTACCGAATGCCTGTCATTGGCCTAAGATGTTTTTTAAAAGAATTTGAGCTGCGTGACTTTATATGCGCAAAAGAGGATAAGAAGAAGAGTAACGTCTGCGATAAACTAGGGAACATAATGACGGTTAGGTAACTAACTTATATCAGCGCTTTATCGATATATTCATTTCTATCATATCTAATATTGTAATTATGTTTCAGATCCTTCTACAAACTTGACAAAATGCAACGTACCATGTACCAATCGAACGTTAACTTGCTCTTTAGAGCAAGCTTAGGACGCACGTATGGGAACAAAAATGTTGTCAACAAAATGTTGCTTATAACAAAAGCTGTGCACATGTTAGTAAAATCAAATACATTATTATATTTCTCGATATGAATTCAACTATTTATGATGGTAAAATTTTACAAATTGCAACTCGTAGAGTATTTCAGTATTTTCATGTCATAATAAGTGTTAAGCAAGAACACTAAACAACAATTGTTATTATTTGTTGTTTTTTCTTATATCTGATAACTAAAAAACAGTCTACTTCAGAGTCAAATTATCCATAGGAACAAATTCAAAATCTCAAAAAGCGCATTGATTTAGTAGATGTAATTAATTTTCATAGCACCAAAAGTTTGTTTTAAAATTATTCCTATTTTTGAATTTGAAAAACAACTTTTTTTCGTGTAAATTTGGAAGAAATAAGATGGGTCATATCAATTTTCTATGGTATGACAAATTTCATCTTATAGGTATACCTCTGTATAAATAAGGGGATGGAAGGACTCTGACAAACAGAGAGAAGGTCGGCCCGAATCCATAAATTACCTATGAAACGTGTTCAAGATAATTTTTAAATGCTCTTGCATTAATATAAATAATGGACTGTGTATATTTTATATCCTAGTACCTAATTTTAATTTCAACAAAAAACTTTATTATTCAGTTAGATTCGTCTAAATGTGAATACTAAATTTTGATATCGATTAGATGCACATGCATGGCCACAAAGCATGCTTTTTATTAAATACATCAAAATACATGTCCATGTAAGCAAATTGCAAAATTTGAATTAAACATCACAATGCATTGATTTCAAACATTACATCAAAACAGAGAGTAACAAATTTTTCTTTTTAGAGCTATAAGTCGCAAAAAACTAGATCCCCACAATTTCCACAAAATAGGAGTAGCATCGTTGCGTGCACGACGAAGCTACTCTATAAGAGAGCAGTTAAAACGAAAGAAGGAACGACAAATCGTTTATCAACGTATGCTTCGATATAAAGTTCTACCTAATTATTGGGATTTTAAGGAATTCGATGAGGATATCAAAAATATGTGTGTCTGCAAATATGCCCAAAAGCTAGGAATAGTCGACGCTACTTTCAAGAATGAATTCATATACCAGCCACTTGTGATTTTGAAAAAAAGTGTAATTTCTAACAAATCTGAATATGGACGTAATTCTGCAAGTGACGATATGGAAATGAAATGTACGTGTGATAAAAAATCAAAATTCTTACCGGAGCAAAAAGAAATAGAAGAAAATAACTTTGAGGCGTTATCCGAATCTTTTGAAGATGGACAAATAGTAGTTGCTCCATCATGTGCTTGTAAAAATTATCAAAAAGGGACTTGTGTGTGCCCAATAGATCTGGATGTTCTTTTCGAAAAAAAATAAAATAAAAATCCTACTGCCTGAACCAGCAATAATTAGAAGACAAATTTCGTAAGATCATGTATTTTTATATAAAGTACTTACATACACTTAATGATTTTTCTGGTGAGGTTAATTATTTTATATAATTCTTCTATTCGTTTTGTAAGCCTTTCAACGCTTAATAAAGAAATTTCAATGGATATTTATACCATAATTTATGAAATTTAATTCTCGCCTGGCTGCAATTGCCCTCCTTTTGATTTATTTTAATGCTGAAGAAATGTTCTCAGAAAATATTGTTTTTATATGTATGCGACGAAGTTAGGAGTTTCTTGCGTAAGTTGTAAATACATACATATGTGCAGTTCCTTTTAAAAGAAAACTGTAACAGTTTTCATCCGCAGTTTATTAACATTTTAAAACAAAAAGCTCGCCAGAACTTAATAGTTCTTTCGCCCAGTTTAAAAAAAGTGTTCAGCCTAATTTTTTTTGAATTTATAACTGATTTCTTGTAAAACAATAGTCGTGGACATCTGCTGGGGAATACTACAAGCAGTCGTACTGCAGATCCTATTGTATGAAGAACAAGCATTAGTCATTTGGATTTCCCCTCCAAGAAATGTCAATTTCATCTGACATTTCTTATTTTTAAGAACATCAGCGCCGAGGACAGGGCAACTGGCGTGTGTTCTTCTGAGATAAATATGTCAGCAAGTGGAAGCAATTCCACGCTAAAATCCGTCACAATTAAGAAAGGACTTATGCCAACCAATGGCATCGACGGAGCCGGGCGCCTGTCCTCGTTCACTTTGCCACGAGACCTAACCCTCGGCGGCGCAGGGCCCCTAAGAGGCCGCGGAGGATCTAACAAGAAAGTGTACACGCCGAATTTAAACGTTGTGCGAAACAAAAACACGTAAGTGATCCTTTCTCAAAATTACGAATAGTATTTAGATTCACATTAAGTGCGGGTGGTGCAATTTTGGGCCGCCAATGGTCTGATGTAACTCGAACCGCTCTGCTGAAACTCCTTTCTTTCAGGAATGTTAAATCTTCTAAAGATGTCTCCCAGCGAGGCAGAAATCGCCCGGAGAGGGGCAAGGCTGACCGCGGGGGCCGAGGTGGACGTGGCGGAAGAGCTGGCCTCATCCAGACGTCGGGCATCTTTTCAGAAGGCGCCGGCTCGGAGCTCATAAAACGGTCATCCAGTAAGTTGAGCTCGAGCACCAGGAATTGTGCTAACGTTAAGATTCAGGCTCCTACAGGTCTTCGTGGGCGGATAGAGATGAGTCGTCGAACACAGTCCAAAAGCCGACTCTGATCAAGGGCGAGGGGAGGATCGACGTAGCGGCCGAGGAGCAGCACATTAAAGACATCCTGGGCGACCGGATGGGTGATGATTTCGACGACAAAAAGACTGACTTTGATGATTTAGAAAATACCCCAGTTAAGCTAAGCGAAGGTAAGCAAATTCGTTTTTTCTGCTCGAGCGAAGGGATATTCTGTAGAGTCGTAGGAGGGTTTATTCGGAAATGTTTTTCACTCCTCAAATATGTTTGTTTTTAACTTCTCAGCTAAATGGAATCCGTTGAATGTGAAGATCGAGAAGGTCGAGGTTGAATGCAAAATCAAAACAGAAGTCGGAGAGGACGGTAAGGAATGTACCGCTTGATAGTTGGGCGCTGTTTGAAGGCATTTCGGGCCCCATTTAATTTAGAATAATCTGAAAGCGAAGAATCGTAATAATTACGCCAAGAGCACAGATTTCTAGGACTACTACATAAAAGCCCTTTGTGCTTGTGATTTCCATTGCCTCATCAACTGAGGCTTTGGGGGTCGGCCCTGGGTACATGCCGCTCTGTTTTTTTTGTCTATTCGCATGTGGCTTGAAAGCAGCGTCTAGGGAAAATTCATTATTGCTTGACTCCAAGTCCATTTCGCTAATTTCAACTACCGAAAAAAACCAATCCAGGGTGTGATTTATTATGCCATTAGTAATACACTAGAAATTCATAATTATCCGTAGTAGCATTTTGATACGTCTTAATATTGTAATTTCTCGCACTGGGGCTTTTTATTGACTATAATTTTATCAGACGAAAATTTGTTTTTCTTTGGGTATATTATATTATTTCAAAACCTTCCTTAGCAAAAGATGTTTTCCAGATAAAAATAGAGTTTTATTTTGTATGTTTTGCTCTTACTTCCAAAATTATAAATATGTAGTGTACTACAAACATATATTTGGACATATATACGCAATAAAATAAAAATTCGATTTTGGCAAGAAAAACTCAATTTATTTGTGCAATGTACATATGCAAAGAACTGCTATACGCTTTAAATCTAGTGCCTGGGTTACTCCAAATGAAAATATAAAACAAAAATTCGGAATTTCCGCTTTTCTCTAATTTCGAAGAGACTAAAAATTTTATTTAGATGTCAAAAAGAAGGTGGTCTAAAAATTATAGAATGATGCGTTTTATATTAGCATCTAAATAAAAATGTTGACTAAGCTTAATCCAAAGTAATTTTATTTATTTTACTGCTCCTTGCTAGTCCTAACAGAGCGAGAACAATTTCGATCATTTGTGATTTCCAGTATTTTCGTATGCTACTTTTATTTAAGACGTTAATTTTGGGTAGTTCAGTTAACTTTTTCCCTCTTAAATTTGCTAAATTCAAAAAATTGATCTTTTCAGGCGAAATAGAAGATAAAGTGAGCGCTCTGAAACTGAAGCCAGACGCATACAGCTCAATGTACCCACTGAGCACGGAAGAGTTCTTTAGTCGGTCCCAGTCGCAACTATTTCTTCTGCAGCTGCCCGACAGTCTGCCGTGCCAGGACGAAGTCCCAGAAAAGGACACGCCCAGCACAAGCAAGGGTAGCGAAGCGAAAAATGAACCAGAGGTGAGATCCTTTTGCAGGTTGCGGGATACACTAACAATTTCTTCCCGTTCTAGGCACAGTTTTGCTCTTCTACCTTGCGTAGCTTAGAAGAGGGACAAATAGGGAAACTCGTTAAATATAAGTCAGGCAGGCAACAACTAGTATTAGGAAACACACGATTCGATTTAGGTTTAGGAATGGAAACAGGGTTCCTCCAGGAGGTCATGTCCATAGAGACGAACAGAGAGGAGCGGAGCGGGAATATGGTCAATTTAGGGGCCATAAACGCCAAGCTAACTGCCATTCCCAACTGGGAGTCTCTGTTAAAGGGTAACTCATAGCATTAGTTCTTACATGCAACGCGTTATGTCCCCTTGGGGTCACTTGATTGATAAATAAAAAGTTGTCGATATTACTTTCATTTTTGTAATTTGTATTTGTATATAAAGTATGGAAATAAAAATTGAATTTAGAGCTTCGTGTTCATCTAATTTGCGGTTAGCGCTTTCTGTTCCTCGAGCTCCTCCTCAGGCGTTTTCGATTCTCGTCCTTTGTAAATCCTTCCCTGGAGATCAAGAGCGAAATTGTAGTCGACAGGATTTGCTAAGGCGTGCTCAATTGCGCTATCCAGCGTTTCTCTAGTAACGAACGTTTTAGCGCGCTCCTAAAATAGTTGCTTTAGCAATTTGGAAACTGTGAAAATTATTTAAAAACCTTCTCCAAGCGAACGATTTCGTCCGCTTGTCGCCGTTGCTCTTCTCGGCGTTCCTTCGCCAAATCCAAGCGCTCCAAGATGTGCTCCTTTCTCTCCTCGAGTTGCTTTTTAAGTCGCTCGTTTCTCTCCTCTGCTATTTTCGCATTCCAAGCGTCGTTTTCAGCCACCAGTCGCTGGAACTCCGACTTCTCTTCTTCGGGCGTGACAACCAAGTGATCGGCGGTGGACGTCTCTCTAATTCGTTGGACCTCTTCCCGTAGGAACCATCGAACAGATCTCATTTGGGTTCTGTTTGTATCAAAATTATTTTAAAAGCAAATTAAAACTATTTAATTCGTTTTTGCAACCTATAGATGTTGTATAATCTGCGTATTTCCTCAGTCTCTCCCGGTTTTTTGGGTTGCCGCTCTGGGATTCGAAACAGCTTGCTTTTCGCAACTGGTAGCCATCGAGGCTTTCTTCTCCACCTCAAGAATTGTAACGACTGCGGATTACCACCGAAAATCCGCTCTGCATTGTGAGATAATCCGCTTCCTATAATGCGGAGCATTTTGAAAAATCGAACGAAAACACGAGCAGTGGATTGTCAAGGTGACAGTTCTATTAAGGTTATGTCATTGGAATTCTTCTAGTGTGTGTAACGAAAAACTAAATATGCGATAAGGTAAAATCTTTCAATGTTGCCATATCCTCACGAATAACAGGTTGTTTCAATTTTAACAATAAAACGAAAAAAATTCCTCAGAAGAAGTCGGGTGGTTTTTACTTTTTAACCAACGAAGCTACTGACCTCACAATAACTTATTATTATTTGTTTTAACTGTAATGGTAATAAGTTGAAATTCTGTTGGCATTAAGACCGTATTAATAATTAAATCTCTCAATTATTTGCCCAAATGTAATAAATAACCAGCCAAAAATTATTTTTCACAAAATCTGATATCCGTTCGGCTGTTTTACCCCAAAGCCAAATATTTTTATTTTTATTACTTTTTAAATATCTCGATTGAGAATCACTACCAATTTGGGAAGAACTTTATTTGACCCTATAAGTTTGAAACCAATATTTTCTGAAGTCATTCTGGGTAATTACACGACTTTCTTTGCTCTGTAAAAGTTTTAAAATGCGTGTTTTTTTGTTTTTCGCTAAAAACCTATTCAGGTTCTAAACAATTTTTAATTAAGTAACATCTTCAATAAAAATCTTATTTAAATCGATCCATCCTTGTAGGCTTTAACGGTCTGTTGCTCTAGTCACTTTTTTTATTTAGAGCGCAGTCATAAATTGGCTCGTCAACCGTTTTCTAACAATTTTGTACATTTTTCAAATTCCATCCACCGTACTAAGTTCAACATAATTTTGTAACATTTTAACTATTTTAGAGTCGTATGTATTAGAAGGATTCGAACACAAAAACAGTTTAATAATTTGAAAATGTATTTACTGAATAAAATCTAAAATATTGCTATATACATAATATTGGTTCAGTTATAATAACTTGAAAAATATTAACAACAAACGTTCGAATGTTCCTCCAAAACTAGAAATACTTTATTGTGCCTCTCGACTCACAACAGTCAGAAGGTTCTCCTGCCTCTACAATCGATCCTCCACGAAAAAGCCTTCTAGCTTCGATATTACGATTAAATAAAAAATAAAAAGAAATACGTCTTACTGAAATCACAGTAGAAGCATGGAGGGCTGAATACTCGCTCCACTGCTGTACGGGGACGGATTCGTTATTTGAGTGCACTAAAATGCTAATAACATAAAATTACATTGCATCATCAACTAATCATAAATACGAGTAAAACTAGGCTGCAACAGATTCAAAGTGCTTTTTAAGCTTTATATACACAAATCAGGGAGACTCCTCTTCCTACGGCTTTGTACTGCGAATCGTCCTATTCGAATAAATACTCCACGAAATTTGTTAGCCTTAAAATTACTTTTAACTTTAACTGGAAGACAAGAGTGTGATTAGCCAAAAATCCTTCTTTCAGATCGAGTGATTTCCAATCGGTGTCCAATAGTAAGTGTGTGGTGTAAAAGTGGTGAATCACGAAAAATATTATAAAATAAAGGAATGTGGTGTGTCTGTCGTCCTCCCTCTGAATTGTTCGTCGATTTTTCTCTTAGAAAACCTGATTCGACGCACTAAGCTTAACTTAATCTTAAATAACTTGCACAGTCTTATAGTTCATGATCAACACTTCTTCACACTTCGGTGCTGTGAGTTTGTATGCGAACTTTTTTAACGCTCCCGTTCCGATTGAGTGGGGGCGAATGACCTGATCCAGAAAATCCAGGATTTTGTATGCCAAGGGCATCGCGTGGTCGAGGTTTCTTCAAGCTGGATCTTAATGGTGAACGAGTGACGGAGTCAACGGTGGATCCATTCGAGACGCTGGTCATCGTTGTACTCATTGAAGCCATGCTGCCGTTTTTAATTCCACTGTAGGGCTTTCCAGAAGCTGCCGTAACCGAAACTCCTAAAATATTTTAAATGGGAAATTTTAAAGAAAAATAAATATATGTAGGTAGTTATTAAAATGTTGATATTCACCGTTTTTGGTCCTTCCTTCTCGGAATCCAGGATTGTTGTAGGTTGTGGCTGCGGCAGGGGATGTGTCCACTGGCATTGTTGGATCCCCTCCACTTCTCCTCGAGAAAAGTACATCGTATACCGACATCACGAAAAGTCCTATCGTTAGGACAACAACAACAATCTGAAAAAATCGTACAAATACTTTAATGTCTGAAACTCCCTAACAATATAATCAAAGAAGATTTTCTTTCACATTTTATTAATTTAATGCACAATACACAACCGCAAGCACATTAGGTTCAATCGATTTGAGTTACAGAAACATTTATCTTTTTAATATAGAATTTCCGTTCTTGAATTGAATCCTTGAAGGCTGAAGTAACTAAGTAATTAATTTGATAATCATAAACATCTAACTGATTCTACAAAAGACCTTCATTACCTGTGGACGATATTGCGATTTTGCAATCGTGAGAAAAATTCGTACTAGCAGTAAAATATTGAATTAATTCTCATTTTTCTTCATCTTGTTAATTCTCGTTCCATATCAGCGATGCTGAAAAGCCTGAGAACCACTTGTGTGAAAACTTCTGGATTCAGAGACAAGATTACAGAGCTTTATAGTAATTAATAGTTCGGCAAATTAAGCGAAATAAAGTTTATGGAGAGCTGCCGATAATATTAATAAGTAGGTACGTTACAATTTTCAATATTGAGTTAATTCAGTATAGCCACAATAAAAAACAAAAATCATAATAAAATTTTTGTAATGATGACGCAATTTTAAATGACCAGGAAAACTCAAGCTAACAATTTTATATCCTTGTATACACAGAAAACTTTGAGATGTTAATACCTGTCTCAGTAAAATAATGATCTAATATTTGGGTTCGTGTTGCCCTTCCCTTGTTCGCCCAGATATGTCATTTATCATTCGAAGAAAGCATTAGGGAAAGTATTAATTTGTAATCGAAATGCGATACTTTGTTTTTAAAGATTTAGGTCATCGATTTTTAAGAAAAATACAGAATAAACATATTATAAATATTGCATATTTGGACCCATGCTCACAATTTTAATGATTTTAAAAAGTTTACCTGAATATAAAACGAAGCTCCGCGTGTAACAACGAAACCATTTGTTGAATCGTCTATTTGCACTGCAAAAAGTACTGCTGCTATAATAGCCAACAGCGCTACAGAAATATTTGTATTAGCAAGTTTAATTATTTCAATTAGTATCCACTCACCTGCTATTAGCGCCAGTGCCAATTTTACTATCACCAGTACGCTATATTTCATCACAACTTTTTCCCGTGACGATATCATGGCAATTTGTATTACACAAAGAATACAAAATATTCCTAGAAAAGTGCAACTGACCACTGCCATAATTCCACTTATATATAAGGCCGCTGAAATAGAATTAAAGTGAGATAGATTTCTATCTTCTATTATTATCTTTTAGAGAACTAACAAGATGGTTTGAATCGGGACACGTCGGGTCCGCATTTCTCTCGGTTAAAACCCAACCTTTTGCACACTTTCCAGGGTCCAAAATATCCTCTGTCAGCATCCCAGCCACCTAAAAAACATGTAAAATTGTTAATGTGTGATATAGTAATTATTGATATGCATATATTTAAATGTAAGCGTAACTCCATTATTTGTCCTGATTAAGAGACGAAGCTTTTACAAAGTTCATAATATTTAAACGAATAAATAAAAGGTGATAATTTTTTCTCTACCCCTCTGGAATCTAGGTCATGATTAGATCAAAATTCAAATTGTATTGTATAGTTTCAAAAATACCAATTCACGCTTCATTTCCTACACTTTTAAAATTAACAAGTGAGTTTTGCTTGCGTGATAGATGCTTTTCGATCCATTAGAGGTGTGAAATTAATTTTCGAAATGAGAGCTAACACACCTGAATGAGATGAAAACATTTCTAAAAGTCGCTTAGACGAAAAACTTTTCCCGGTGGTGCGGTGTTCGCCTTTTTGCGAACTTTTATTATTTTCCAGTCTCCTGAGACATTGCGCTAATTAGCCGCATTTGGCATTTTCATTCAAAGACCTTAGAAATAATTTCGAGGCTCGTTGCACCCGTTCACTTTTCGATGCAGGTTTTTCGCTGGGTTGCAATTGCCCTCATCCGTCGCGTTTGAAGCAGAGTCGAGGATTTCCCATTTCCCACAAAAACTGTCGCTGTACCTGGGCGGTTTCACTTGCCATCGCTAATTAGTGAAAGCCATCGCTCTAGATTTAGACTTAGAGTTCGTCTTGGAGTTCGTCTTAGACTTGGAATAATTACCTGCTGGGTTGTCGAAGTGGCCCCAAATCGGAATGCCGACCGCGGTCGACGCCAGCGCGAAGCAGATGAAGCCCAGGCAGGTTAGCCCGGCTGCGTAAAGTGCGGTTCTGGGTCTCGCCATGCTCTCAGCATAGTCGGTTACATCAGAGGAGGTTCGAGTCGCAAACTAAGCAGCCCCCGATTGATTCGTGCACGACGACATTCATCCTCCGAAAGTCTGTAAATGAAAACATTAAAAGATGATTTATTACACTTTCATCAGTAACGTAAGTCAGACCGGTTGCATGCATAATCAAGTACATAAGTCGCTTTTTGTTAGCCGCTTAAAGGAAGGAACTGTTTCTTTCTTTTCACAAGTTCGGTACATTTTAATTAGAAACATAAAAAGAACTTTAAAGATTATATGCAATATTTCATTTTTTTATTTATAGTAATTTTTCAAGATACGTACATATCAAATCAACATTATACCCCCCGATTCCAGTTTTAGCGCAATCTAAAGAATATTATTTATGATTATACTGACAAATGTCCTAGATTTTATTTTTATCGGGACACTGTATAAAGACAAATCAAAAAAATTAAACTGCAAACATTAGTTAGTAATTAACTATACTTCAAACTTCCTATACAAATTGTTGTTTTTAATAATATTACTTAAAAGGTGGCCATGTAAAATCCGTCATATGAAATTTTTAAACTACAGTACCAGTGGAACAGTTATTTCGAATTGTTAAAATTTGGCATCGAATTTGAAATTGGTAATCTGAAAATCATCATGTAGGGTACGTTTTATTGTAGTATTTGAAAGAATTTTAATTTTAAATGGGTGGAATCCTCACATTTAAATCTCAAAATTTGAAAAAGAAATGCCAAATTCGCAACAAGCGATAAAAAATATCTATTTTGCATAGAAATTGCAGTAGATCGATTTTTCATTTTTTATTCTATAGGAACCTAGAATTTAACGAAAAAATCAGGCTATTCATTTCGGAGTAATCGGTGTACATATGCATTGAACAAATTTAGAAATACACATTTGATTAACATAGTATAGTATAGCTCCTCAAAATGTTTTTACAATAATGCTTTTCGTTTTCAAAAACCACCCTAAATATAAGTAGAAAATCTAAAAATGTGGGTAGAAGTAAAAACGATTTTCATTGCCCAAGTAGTATTCCAATCTCAAAATCTACTATTTTTATTTTACCTGAACTATAGTTCTTCCCAGCTACGAACCGTTAACCCGGACATATACGGCAAGGAGCTAACTGTTAACAGGTAACACAACACCGCGTCGTGCTGGAAACCAATAGCCACCGCGCGCTCTGCACAGCCGAAGACTGCCGCGCCGACGACGGTAGCAGAACGGGGCCCCGAGGGGGAGGGCGGAGCTCCCTTTACTCAGGTGTGGCGTTTCGTTCCAGAAGGTAATCACCGTGCCATGAGATTTCGTGCTGGCAGCCGCGGAGCCCGAAGGTGGAAGAAGCCGAGCAGGTCATGTGAAACTGGGTCAGTTCGTTAACTAACATACAAAGCTACGAATTTACGCCGGCTTCGAATGGGAGGCGGCCGACACGCAAGACTTCTTCGTAGATAGCACGGGGCTCCACTGGGAAATGGGAAATTGCAATCGGAAATCGATACAATTTTCGATTTCCCATTATTTGGGGTTCAGTTGCTGACGGTTTTCATTGGGCCGAATTAAATATTTACGAGTCCTCGCACCCACCGCCCCCTTGAAGGCCAGCGGCAGGCGTGAACTCGCAACGTTACTGGTTTTAAGTTCGTGTTTTTCATTTGCTTGTTTTCATATTTAATCTTTCATAAGATAAACACGATACTTGTTTATATTTGTGAGAAAATTAGCGTCTTACATTTAGCTTTAATGTTACGTAACTATGCATAGCTCTTAATTTGTTTCAAATTGTAAAATTTTTATCTCCATTTCAAGGTTTCAGAATTTATCCAAACTGAAGAAGACCAATTAAAAACATAACATTTCAGTAAAATCATGCATGGATGGGTATTTGTTGCTCAATCTCGCTTAATAGCTTTCTTTGTTTTTATACAAAAATACTCATATGTGTATGTTTACGTTCCAACATAACCTACAGCCTAATTGTGAATCATATAAAATAAGGAGTTTCAAAATGGTTAAGGCAAGACAATTTTAAAATTTAAATCTTAAAGGGGCTATCAAGAATACTGGTTTTTATTGTAGTAAGTGCGAACGTGAATGAAATAGCACTTTTACAATAAAAGTATCTACCTTTCAACTTTAATAACTAGTTTTCGTTTGTTTATAGGGTATTTATGATTGTACTACAAGAAATCTCCGCCTGGCACATGAGTTTTGATTGCTTGTGACTGCTGTTTTTATATGTAAAACATGCTAAAAGGTTAAATTTTCAATTACTCTCTTTTGCTCATTCGTTAAAGTAATTGTGAGAAAATATGCCCACTGATGAGTGAGTTCTGTCGATTACAAAACAAGCAAAGGGTGATAACTGATTTTTTCAGAAAAATTTGATGCATTAAGATGACGCATAAAATATGGCATCGACATTCCTCGAAACTTGAAACTGAATTCAGACAACGCATAAAAAACTAAAGGAACTCAAATTACGCGAAACGTGATAAACATATTAATTAAGTGAAATAGCCCGACCAACTACGAGCAATTTGAATTTGTATGCAATTTTCTGCAGCGGTTTGACTGCTAGAGATTTCACTCCCAAGTTGAGTCGACACGTAATCCTGCAGAATGCGAAAGGGAAGGGAAGGGACTTTTGCATAAATTATGTACGTTTTAGATAGCTATGAAATATGCCAATGCAGCACAACTGTTGTACTTCAGTTACTATTTTAAATCATTGCACAGACAAGTCAATTCAAATCTAAATGCGTTAGTTCAATAATGTCGATCTTAATTACTGTAGAACGTATTGATTTCGTCGCTCAACCAACCCATATTTTTTTTCAATGAAAACTGATGGACTGAAAAATATTTGAGTATTAACCCAAAATTTTATTTTGAAGTAGATATTATATTGCTAAATTATTTAAAGTCATGTTTTTATGTACATACATATGTTTGTATCCATAGATAATCTTACTGTGTTTGGAAATAATCGTAATTAAGTATCTTCATTTTTCTTATTATTGTTTCGCTTTCTAGTGTGCAAATCGTTCGCAACATCGAGTGCAGAGATACATATAAACAATTCAATTAGAGATATGTTCACTTTCTTATTTTGCAATATGGTAAAGAAAAGCGATTTTGATAAAACATCGGACGACGTGAACCAATTTAGTTAATGGAAATTTTCTACTTAAAATTATCTGGAGTAGATCTCCAAATTTTATACTCGTGGTAGAACTCTAAAGAGCAACAGATGCCAGACATAATTTTATTGTTTACACGGAACAATTTTGAGCCGGTAATTCACTACGATTAAGTAACTTCTTTGTGAAACTACCAAGCTGAATAAACATGTCACGCCTAAAATTTGTTGGCCAACCAGCATTCTATGAACAATGTTACAATTTTGGTATACATATCTAAGACGTCAACGATTTTAATACAAAAAACGAAAGACATCTAAATTTTGCTACAGAAAAACTGAAACAAAGCCCCATTGTGGTTTAGCATTAAAATTTCAGAGAAAATAAGGGAAAGGAAAACAGTTTGTATCCATTTTAACAGTCAGTTGCTTCTTACTCTGATTTCACTTAAAAGTTGATCATTCTTCATTACTGTGGGATAATCCGCATAAAAATTATAGGCGCGTTCCTCGAGATCTGGAGATTTATTAAAGGTCAAAGACATTACTCCGGTGCTTTATCTATGGGTTTTCTCTTTTCTGCCTCACATCCCACTTATTGCGACCTAAGAGATGAAATGATGACACCTCTTTTCTATCCCCTATTATGACTATGCCAAATTTTGAGGTGTCTTCAAAATACGTATAACGGTTAACGAAAATTGCGCTGAAAATTCGCCAAGTTCTGGTACTGGCATTCTTCATTTGCGACTGGAAAATGCGGCATGACAAATGGACTTTGGCGCATTAGTCGTCCGCGGTTCATTTCTGATTACAAGTCACTCGTACATTCACGTTTAAGGTCGTAACACTCAATTTTAATTGAACTTCAATTTGATAATTCCCTCGGGCTATGCTTGGGTTTGCTACGTAGTGAGCTACCGCTCCGCAATATATTCCTTTTTTTCATTTTCAACACATCATACCGCGAATGGAACGTCTGCTGAATTACTCATATACTGAGAGTTTTAGCCGTATTCAGTCTATCGACGATTAATTAAATATTTCCAAAGTTGCAAACATGTTATTGATTATTCTGGATGAATGCCAATGAAGAATTGCAGGTGGGTAGTACAGAACCGAAAGTTCTCTGCACCTTATTTAGTAAATCCGCTTTCTTCAAATATGTCATACCTGCCAGGTGTTCATTAATTTTCGTAAGCGGCAAGTCAGCGACCTTCGATCTTGGCATATTCGTTTATAAACTTCAGTAATACTTTAGTTCACATTTCTAGAATTTTTATTTTAGCTCGCCAAAACCTGGAATTCTTTTTTAAAATCAATATCTATTAATTATAATACTAAAATTACTTGAAGTGATTGCTGGTAATTATAAAAATAACGACTTCTTCTGTCTAATCTATCGCCCTTAGTTTTGTACATTTATTCTGATAAATGCATTGAATAAATACAAACGAATAAAAAAACTTTTAACAATTCTTATATAGCCACCTACTTCAAACTTATATTGATACTTTATTCGATCACGTACTTTTATTTATATTTTCTACGTGGATTGCATATTGTGCATGTATACATTTTTTTTATAACCAAGATTAATTGTTATTTCATGCATTCAAAAACTTATTTCGTCAGAATTTTAATCGAGCACGGAGATTAAATTTTAATTTTGAAATGGTTTAACTCTTAATAATATTGTAAAAAGGGTATTAGTATTAGGTATATTTTTATTCTTTATTTTATTGTTTAATGTTTTTTTTTTATTTTAAAAAGACCCAAGCAAATTCATAGGTGTACATAAGTTAAATTCTTTCCATAATATGTGTTTTTCGCCAAGTAATTCATGTTTCAATAAATGTTTATAATCATTAGAAATTTTAGTCATTTTTAAGTTCGCTTAAAAAAAATTATACTTATCTGTAGTAAATTGACAATGTATGAAAAATATTTAAAACACGTTTATGAAAAATTGTGGGTTTATATTTCGATAGTAAAAGTAGTAGCCAGGGAAAAATAGAAAACTTTTCTTTTTCAACAATTACAATTTTTTCCTTAATTTACGATTACAGTGTAATTCATTTCCATTGTGTTAAATTAACACTTTTTTACACATATTAGCTTCGTGTAGAAGGGGTCTATTATAATACGAGTCAAAAATATTGTTGTTAATTTGTTAACTATTGGTGATTGGCGTGCACCATCCATTAGTCTCGTGTCAATCAAACCTCTACTCTCCTGCATTCTGCTCACCTGACTTGCAAAAATAAGTTAAAAAAATCTGTTGGAAAAACTCGCGTTATTGTGATTCCCCCTAATTTTATCGCCATCGAGCGACATCGCCGCATTCCAAATTTATTGATTCATCTTACTGGTGGCCCGGAGCGCGCAAGCAAATCTGACCTTTGGGCGTTTAACCGATGTTGCGTAACGCAGCATCTCCTAAGTGATTCACTCGCGAAGGGTAACGAGGGCATGTGAAATTTCAATTAATCCCACTTAGGCGAACCTCCGCTCCAAGTTGTCAATTTGGCGGTCACCGTTTTTTCCCAATTAAACCGAGCAATTGTGCCGTGCCGAGTGCATGACGTGCTCCGCGCGGAAGCACGGCGACATGGCGGACAGTTGACACGCGGCACGGGCACGCAGAAAGGTACTGAGATTCGACGGTCAGCTCTTTCGGGAAATTCAATTAACACGCCTCGGAATTTTACCGAGTAGGAGGTAAGTGGTGCCCGCGTGGAGCTGGAAGGGCGGTCACTAAATCGCACCTGAGGTCAATGGCCACCGCGCTCCAGGTAGAGATAATCAGAGCTCGAGTGTTTGACCCAACGTTGCTTGGCTAGCTTCCGTTGGTACCGATTGGAAAATGTGTGACGTCATGTCTCTTAAGGGATTATTGATAAATCAAAATATCCTCTTATAAATTTAAATTACTATTGTAATTAAGGACGATGAAAAGATCAAGAATGATCGAGTAGAATTTTTGAAAGTGTTCAGCAATACATAAATACATTTCATTTTAAAGACTTCATAAGGTGTAGGCTATCCTTATACATATTTCAATTCAAAATATGAACTTACCACTTTCAAGAACAAGTTATTTAATCATGCTATCATGTACTATCTAAATATCTTGTACCTATATTATTTTGAAAAAGTATAAAAAAACGCCTAATAGCAATAAACAAAAACAAAAAACAAAAAAATCCCAAAAAGCAAACAAGTTCAACTAGCGGTCGTATTCTACGGGTGCCGTAACAGACCCGTACCAGATTTTTATACACTTTTGCAAATTTGTGAAAATTAATTGAGTGAAAACAAGACTTTCTTAAACAATTGTTTAACAAATACCTATTGATGTACATATGTATGTATATAAAATCTGAAGTTTTACTACATGGATTTGAATTTTAAAGTTTCCGCTGACGAAAAATTAAAAATTATGTTACGCTTTCATAGAGTATTATTTGTAGTCTGAAAGATTTCTTCCAGATAATTACTCATAAATTGTTCGAAGATAAAACCCACGAAATTTCCCGGTAAATTAGTCACTATTTGAAGAAAACGCCATGGCAATTTAATAGCACATAAATCTAGTTCGTTCTCCACTTTTACTCGCCAGGTAACCGAAATGGCCGTTGTTTAGCAAGTTGCTTACTGGCAGGAAATACGCCAATCATTCAACCGATCACTTAGGAGCGAAACGACGCCGGCCGGGGAAAAGGCTGCTTTTTGCATTCGCATCATAGTGCAAAACAAACTAGGTCAGTTCTAGTCTCAGTCTGAGCCGCGCGCAGCATCCATCCACCGTACCTGCGGTCAATGGCTTTTAATTCGAAAGAAGCATCGCGGCGGCTGCTGCAGGAGATCCCAATGATAGTGGAACCGAGCGAATTTAAAACATAAGACAAAACCTCAATCCAGGGAGAATACATTTCACGGAACAATTGCTCAGATGGTCGGATCATCAAACGATCATGCGATCACTCGGCAAGCCAGAAAACGAACAAATAAAACATAGACACGATTTACTATGCTATTGTGCTTCACTGCTGCAGATATAATGTTGCCTCCATTCCTCCGGAGCCATGAGGTACCCACGGGCTTCGGAGTAGGTACCGAAGCGGAGCCCGCGCTGCGAGCTGAGAAACGAAGACGTAATTCTATAGTTGACAAAATTTAGTGATGCATTGACCCCTCAGGTAAAAGTTGTGGGAATTCTTCTTGGCTGCACGACCATGATACCTTCCGTCGAGAACCAGAAGTATGCTAGTTATGTTCGCTGAAGCGGACGGTAGGCTTGTTCTTTTAGGCTTGGGGGCTTATGTGGAAATTTGAGTGAAACGTAAGACGCGCAGACAGGTAACTTGTTTGCAAAACTAGTTTCAGCGCTTTGCTTTAGCGTAAACAGAAACGAAAGATGTGGCTAAATATTGCCAGGTAAAAATTTCAGTTAGAGACGGCTTGTTCATCTGAAATTTGAAGGGTACTTAAAATAACCGTAGCAAATAGGAATAACATTTAAACTTCAACGGACATCATCACCATGTTGCATATTTCTTGTACAGTATTGGTTATGACATGTCCGAGTGTTCTATAATAATTCCCATTTATTGCCTGTAATTGTTGTGCACAAATCTTTTTTTTAATCGCATTCTTTACATAACACGTAAATGGAATATCCTTATAAAATGTAAAGAAGGGCAATAAAAAATTTGCAAAGCATTGAATATTTGGAATTCCGAAACTAGATTTACTATTAAACTATTTATTATTTATAAGTTCTTAACCTATTGTGTTTGCTATACTTAACAAAAATGTACTCAACCTGGTTTTATGTGATACATACTCGTATGTAACTTAAAACTTAAACTCAACTGAAAAGTCAATCCACTTATAGTATCAATTAGACGATCACATCTTTTACAAATAGTATGACTAACATTTATTTAACCAAAACAAGTAACCTGTGATCGGTTTTCCTCCAACGATTTGAATTTAAAGATGTAATTTGTAATGAGAAAAGTTTACGAAATATTTTCATAAAATTTATATAAAAGAACATGTTTAAAAACTATATTAATTTATGCCATTTACATTCATGTTGTTCTTCGTTGTTTTTACCACTTAGACAAGTCTATAAATATTTCTAATATTTTGAACACATCACTTTGCACTTTTTAGAGTTACTAAGTAAACTGATAAAATGAGTCTGCTGACTATCCAGAATATCTAGCAGCTTTAAATACCGGGGTTTAGCGGTGCCCGATCTTGTACTCTATACTTTCCTCTTAGTCTCTATATAGTATATCAAAAGTCAGTCCATACAAATCCAATTAGTTACCCCTTTCATGTATAGTAGTCATGTGTAGTCTTCTCTAAGTATTTATGTATAGTTTCTTACTTGTGCAATTTTCCACGGTTTCTGCTAACTTGCGAAAATTTGTTAAATACTCAATAAAATAAAGTTTTTTAAATTTTTGGCACGAATTCAAAAACAATCTTTTTACACATTTTTTAAAATATATTGTTTTTTATATAGGAATATGATTTAAAAATTGTTTCTATCAAATATCAAGCTTTAAGCTTACAATATATTTTCCTACTGATTGATGAAATGCTAAATCTTGTAGGAATAATTATTTCATTTCATTGCGAAATAAAACAAAATAATGACATTGTTTGTAAATAAATGCTAAAAATTCATAGATAACTAGAAAAGCACTTAAAAGCCAATTGGCGAGAAAAAGTAAGGTAAACATTTCTTAATTGACTTCATGCATTTCAACGTAACTAGTAAAAAGTAATGCACTTGAAGTTTTATGCGGGCATGTGCAACATTTTGAACATTCCTCCCCTTAAAAAACGTGTCATTCATTTATCCATTAGACTTCCCGTCATCTGACTGGTTTATGAGCAATTCTTTACCTTGTGAATCGTGGAAAATAGAAAAAGTTTTCCCATTGTTAGTCACATTCTCGCCATAAAAGTTCGCTAGTTAATGATGAGCTTAAGCCGTGGAACTGCTTCTAATTGTATTTAAAAGCAAATCTGGAAAATTGCGTCCCAGTTTGTACCACCGGATTAACTCAACTTTGCATTGGACATTTTAATTTCTTTATTTTTAACGCGCGAACTTGCAATCAATTACCAAAGCTAGTCAATAGCCGGCTCTGTTCTGTTTCTGTTTGCAGCAGCGCAATTTTATCTTTGGGGTCTTTTGGCGGCGCGGTGAAAATGTAAGTGCTTCATAACATGTTATGTAAACCTGTTTTGCAACTAAAATTATCCAACACTAGCGCATATCTCCAATAGAATATACTTAATTATTTATTACTATACTACTATCACATTCAACGATTCAAAACTAGTCCCTCATTTAATAAATTCTAAAACTATATTCTTTTTAATTAAAGTTGATAAAATATGCAGATTTGCGCAGTTGTGCTGCAGTTTTATTGGGTATTTTGCAATTTTCGAACTACTAGAAATTTCAGTTATTCGTATACAATTCAAAAGTTGAAAAAAGTTCTTTGAAATTTATAATTTCGTATATGTATATGCTTTCTACATATGCGAACATCATTCCAAAATTATTGTGTTATGTAGTATACAAAAAAAATTTTAAAAATTTATCTTAAAATGATAGAATGTAATTTTGTAATGTACATATATTGTTTCCAAAGAGCATTATCAAAATGAATGTTATAATGTTGTTTCGCCTTTCGAAAAATATGCAAGTTGCTGATATTTTTTGAGTTTAAGCCGATCATATGTAAGATAAATGCAACAAAATATAATAATAATAACCCTAATAACTAATACAGGTAAACCGAATTTTTCATTCTAATGAACGATAAATGAGCCGTTTATTTTGAAATTGGCCTAATTACATTTTCCAACAAAATTAAACTAGCTATTTAAATAATTACATTTTTACGTTATCTTTACATTTTGCAGCAAATTGTACAAAATTTGTTTTAAATCATTAACATTTTTTTATAACAAATATAAGTTTATTAATAAAATGATAAATTATTTATTTTGAAAACGCAAACCCTTAAATATCTAGTTGTACCATAAATGGGATTAGGCCACTTTCAAAATAAATGGCAATAGCACGTAAAAATATATTTTTCGTTCCACTGCCACAATAAAGATCGAAAATCAATTTAATTTCAAATGTCTCGTAAGAATTTTAGAATTGTTTAAAGCAGCTTAAGATTGAGATGCATTTATATAGCTCCTACATAGTTTTAACGAAAAGGTGGCAGCTCGATCTACGACTATGCGAGCCGTTGACTCAAGAATTTGTCACTGTACGCAAATTAGTTTTGTGGTTACCTGCGAAGGTGCGTCGGGTTGGATGCCAGGGTGGTACCGCGGACTGCAAGCCAATACTTCAGTTTTTAGACCCTGACAAAGTGGGCCGCAGACGGTCTTAGAGCGTAACAATTTCTTCATTTATCGAGCGAATAAATGGCCGAGCCCGAGTCTGGGACAACTGATCTCATCTCACCGAGCCCGTCTCAATTATGGCTGCCCGCAATATCAAGGTTACGAGTAATTAAGCGATGAAGCGAACCATCCATCCTACGCGGAACGCTCGCGAATCGGGTGCTAAGCGATGGTTTTACGAGGAAATGGGCGGGGGTTGCAGGGGCACCAACAGCCCTAGAAAATTTGGGTAAGTGACTGTTTGCTCTGCTACTCACTCCCTTTGCGTTGCGCTGACGGACGTTACGTAACGCTTCAACTTCAACAAAAGTTGCCCGACATAGTGCAGCCGAGCGACAGTAGTCACCGCCTAATGATGGATATTTATTTTGCATTTAGCTCAGGTCAGGTGGAAAACGAGTTCCTTCCAGAAGCGAAGGTAAAAGGTGGAAAATGTCGCACAAATAGAAAGAAGTTCCGATTACATACCGGGAATTACTTGTGCATGTTTTCCACACAGTTGAAAAGTTAAACGAAATGACTGGCTTGTTGGGGGTTCCAATAATTGCCACACTTTCTTGGGTACTTGGGCTTTCCTCCCTACAGGAACTAAATTGAGACAGTTCTCAGGCTTTAAATAACTTTAAATTGATTTTGCAAAATGATGGCATGAATTTCATTTTAGGGAGCAAGTTTTATTTAAAGATAAATATAATAATAAACTTTGTTATGGATAAATTCAGAATTAATAATGGAGGTAGAATGTTTATTGTTTGCCTTTAAATCGATAACATTTTCTTGGTTTAACCTATATTTAGCTGTTTATTTATACAATTTAAATTATCATTAGGCACTTAATTGTGCTCATAACTATTACAGCCTCACCAGCTTTAATTTATTAATTGAATGTGCACCGTCATTGTCACTAATATTTGAATAATATTATCCGCGTAATTCACTATCACTTCACTTATGTAGTAATAACTTCATAATAAAAACGAATGTAGATTCCCACTATTAGTGAAAGTATACAAGTACTTATAACTTTTCTGCACGAGTAATACTATTAAAATAATGTAAAAAACCTACTTTTACTTTATTCGCGAAATACTAATGTTTAACGATTTAGTCATGACTTAATAATTAAGTGGCATTAAATTTTCAAACAATAACACGCAACACCCACATAAAAATTGTTAGTATTTTAATTTTTCACAATGAAATTGAAAAATTGCGAAGCCTAAATTTAAAACAGCGAAACAAACATAAAAAACACCTCACTTTTACAGAATTGGGACGATATTGAAGTAGATTATCTCTTGAATTATTCTTTAAGATTTTTCAGCAAGAGCTTGATACTACGTCGTTTTGCTTTGGAAAATCGAGAAAGACTGAAATAATTTCTAAAGTATTAGAGTTTGAAGGAGAAATTACAAAATGTTTGCGAAAAACATTCTTTCTTCAATTCATTTGAAATTTGCGAAGATTATGGCATTTGAGGATTTTCTTGTTAGGAGTATGAAATTTAGGAGTAATTATATCAGAAAAGTATTGATATTAATAGTCTGCTGTATTTATTTAGAATAAAATACGTGAAATTAAAGAGCAAGTGCTTAAATCATTTTTATATGTCCCCGTTTAGGGAAAATATGATCGCAAATATAGATACAAAATTAATAATTCTATTATAGCTTTCCATTTTCTGTGTCCAGTACTTGATGAGATAAGATAAAAATATTATTCGTAATACCACAAAAATTTAAATTTCGATGTATTTTAAAATGAAGTTAAGTATGCAATATTGCTATGTGTGGAAGTCGCTGTAAAAATAACTATCCATTTAAAAAAAAAAAATAAATAAAACAAATAAGAAATTCTACCTTTCAGATAATACTAAAAATCGAATATCAGATATCCAAAAATCTTGGGCACTGCTTTCAAGAGGTGTTAATTAACATTAATTAAAAAAGAAAAGTGAAGACAAGCAAACATTATTCACTTAGAGTTTATGTTATGTATATACAATATGTTTGTAATCAGATACCCAACCCAACATCCTACAGAAAAAAAGCATATGGTCATTAACCTGCAAGCATAACAAAAATCATGCTGTGGTAGTTATGCTTATGGAAGTTTTGGCTCGCAGATAATCTTGTAAAATTTATGATCCGACTCAAAGCCGAAATTAGCATAAAAGCTACAACAATCTACATAACAAAATAAAACTTGTGTGTGACGCCTCATTTTGCGAAATACATACATATATGGACAGCTAAAAAAATATTCATTTAAAATTGGAAATCTTGTTTTCGCTTTTTAGTCAATATGTATTATGTATTTCTATAAGAATGCTATGACATCATAATAAGAAAATTCAAATATTTAAATATTCGTTTAAGGTTTTCTTCTTTCTATCAAAAAATGGATGGTTAGGGAACCTTCACATACCATCAGTTTTTTGTGATGTCTGGAGCTTATTCAAAATTATAAAGGTTTGGACTTTTTTAATCGATATAATTTATTTAGATATGCTTAGGTAGATGGGCTAGTTTGGGTAAAAACAAACGAGATATTTTCTGATAATGGGTCGTATTCTTTAATTTCAATTAATTTTTTCATGAAAAGTCGATAAAATAATCCGATTTTAAAACAATCGAATTATTTTAACTTTGTGTGCGGAAAAAGTAATTTAAGTCAAGGGCAACTAAAATTATATTGCAAAATTATAGCAACATTATTAAAAAATTTTGTAAGTATTTTTCGATTTGATTCGAATGGATTCAAAATTAGGGCCCATTGTATTTGTTTTAAATTTATGGACCCTTCTGAGAAAGGAAGAGTACCTGCTTTGCTCTGGAAATTAAACTTCCATTTCTTGTACTCAATAGAAAGAGGGAAACACCATCACCTTAACTTTCTGATTGCGATGTTATTTGCAAAACCACAAAGCAATGCGGATGGAATCTACGGAAACACATTATTTTTAATACATGCAAATTTTATTATTGATTCTTTTAGGCATGTTGAAAGTTTAAAAATTTATCAATACCTAATAATAAGAATGAAATAAACATGAGTAACAACAATGTACCTATAATTTCTCTCGTATGTATGCTGAATTTCAAAATTGTAATGTTATTCAAGACCAGGAGCTCCGACAACCCCTAAATTTTCGAACGTTGAACGTTATATTAGGTCTATCATTTTGTTTCCTAATATGTTCCACTTAAAGGCTTTATGAGCATAATTTTATATACTAATACGATTGTTTTAGAAGCAGCTCACACTAGTAAAAACAGTCTGCAATAGTCGGTTTTCTTTGTTATATTACTGCCATAGAAAGAAAGGTCCTAACATTTAAAGAGTTTTTTGACTATGATTCGCTTCAAGCCGAACGTTGCCGCGAATCTCCTTAAATGAAGAAGAGCCGATTCGCGGAGGTATTCAAATTCGATGTAACGAGGTGTGGAAACCTGTTGCAAGCAGTTGCTTGAAATGCTTGGCGGATGTACGGGCGCAGGTTTTCCCATAAGCCAGAGCGAATGCGCCGCGTAGATGCATCTAGACGGGAAATGCAAATGGGACGGTGGTGTTTTAATCGGTTTAATCGGTTTAATCGGTTTAACCGGGTTGGTACACGTGATGAGCAGCCAAGGCCCGTTAAATAATAGTAGTTGATAGTTAAAGTGAACCAACCTCCGCCGTGCCGGTTCGGGAAAGCTTCATTAGAGGTGAATGCGTCGGCCGGCGGAGGTAAATTGGCCATTACGCGGGGCATAATGGAATTTTCCTGGCTCGGGGCAATCGAAGAACGCATTATTTATGAAACACAATGGGCCATTGGCGTGGAGTCGCGACCTGCTCGAGTGCGTCCGCGAAAGAAATGCAAGCGCGAAAAACAAAAGCGAACCGCTTCCACTCATCTCGCTCTTGTGTCGAAGATGGGCGCGAGTTCGGAATTTGCATATTCCAACGATAAAAGCAAAAAATAGCAGATTTCATGTGAACCTCGGTGGTGCGAGTATGCATAGGGTGACCAATATTTTATGAGTGTTCAAATGTCTTTTAAATTGTTCATGTATTCTACTTGGATCAGTAGGTATGAAGAGATATAGAACTTAAAGCGCAAGAAAACAAAAATTATTTAAGCAATAATAATAAAACAAACCCAGTAATTACAATCCCTTAAGTAGACCAAAAAAACTACTAACAGTAGGACGATACATACGTAGTATTTAAAAAGGTATTCTGGGCCAATACTTTATTTCCATTAAAGCAACTAACATAATTTCCCTGCGCTTGAGCAAACAATGAATCTCTACTATATGCATATGTAGTTTTATAAAAGTCTCTGCCAATCATAGATTTCTTTTTCCATTATAATAAGAATTTGATCTTTTTCTTAGCATTTAAACTACAAACTTTTAAATACTATTTACTTCAAATCATTTTCAATGGGATTTTAAAAGTTTTTTGTTGTAGAGATTTAAAATAGCTCGTTTTGTCTTTTCAATTTACCTATATTATTATCTCGAGTTCGAAAATAAAATTGTGACTTACCCTGTTTTTTCGTAGTAAATTTCAAAAAACTATAAAACAGGAATATATTCACTACAGTCGTGAGTCATAAGACGTGAGTTGTGAGAATCTTATGATCGTAAAATAAAAAAGGTTAGGTTGGTATTGATTCAAACTCAGTCTGCGGTATGCATTTTAAATGCAGTGAAAGCGCTTTTTTTAGTTTTAAAGAGGCATTCAACAGGGAGGGAACTTTATGCTTGACCGCGATGAGTGAATTGCAGTAACCAATTTAGTAAATAAATTTGTTCTCAGAACAAATGCAGATATATAATTTTCTCACGTCTCACAACCTGAGATTGGTGTAAAATCTATCGTAGAAGTTTTGCCCCTTTGCTTTCGATTCACGTCCGCATAAAGTGCGCTCAAAATTTCGTTTGCACTTCTTTAGTTCTTTAATATAGTTTAGATTTCTGCAGTATTAATAAAAAATTTTGCAAAGCAATTAATTTAGTCAATTTTGTCACCATGAAAAAAATGGAATAGTTTTTATTTATTAAAAGTCGTCTCTAAAGAAGATAATTGTTTATTTTTATTTTGAGATCGTAAAGTTTATCCATCAAAATGAACGCTTTGGTATTTGCATCTCCCGCGTGAAAATTCACTTAAAGAATTTATAGTTAAGTATTTATTAGGTATATTTTAATGACTTCAATTCCAACTCAACTTAAAGACAATATTCGCAATAGCCTCCTTGCTAAATAAAATTGAAAACGATTTTCTGTTTGATTTGATATACTTTCTTTTTTTTAATCTACTATATGTATAATAAACAAAATTACTTAACGTGAAAACTCAATGTTCTGAGGTAGTTTGGTATAAAAGGTGTCAATGAAATATTTAATCATTACATCGAAAGCAAACATACACTGAAGTCTGATTATGCCATATCGCTGAAATGAAAATATTTTCTTTTTAACAACACAAAACAGATTTTAATAATTCAAAATAGCAACGGATTTTTTCTTAGAAAAATAAATAAATTTTATAGCAACGGACGCAGTTGTGAAAGTTTTCACACCTTATGAAAGAAAAATACCAGGAACTGGTTAATAAAGCACATATTTTCGTTTTCCATGGCAATTATATTTCATCTCCTTCAACAAAATTTCCACTTTTCATAGACGGTTAAAGAAATGGCTTTGACCACCTTACGAGCATTTTTGCTGTGGATTTCTTATGGACTGAAAATGATAACGAGGCTAAACTCGACTCCAACTTAAACAGCAGCCGCGAAAATGTAAATAAAAGAAACTGATTAAGTAAACACGAGTAATTATAAATGAAAGCATTTTAAAGTACAAGTTGCTGTGTTGATATTGAAAATGTATAATATATGTATGTACATATTACTTAAGTATTTTTGTACTAAAAAATATAATATTTGATGATGATTGCAAGTGTCATAATACGGAGTTTTGTCATTTCGAGAGAGAAAACAATCTCTATGTTGATTTTTTTGTAAAAAGATTTGAAATTCAAATCAACAATAATCATTTTAGTTAGTAGTACTAAATAAGTCAGTTAAATACATACTGAAAATCGACGATTTCGTTTAAATAAGTAATGAATATGACTAGTTCTTTCGGCATTTTGAGTAAAGACATTTTTCAGTGTATGCAACGTTCATGCTCAAATGCGCTGGAACTGGGTGTGTGCTTTTTTACCTGGAGCTGGGGTCTCAAAGAATTCTGTTTAATCCGAGCGGCCTGAAGGCGGGCGTAATCCAGGTATTGCAGGGCGACTCCTCGGAACTTGATCGCAACATAAAATTTTTCATAAATATTCCACAGATCGCGGGCACTCGCGACGGCGCGCTAATTCGGCGTCGAACACAGCCGCTGGGGGCAAAATTACGCGATAAATTCAAATCCGAAGACGACTGGCGCTGCCGTTACGTCGATCGAGCGGGGCGCGCACACACGTGCAAACACACCTGAAGTTAACCTGTTTGCGTACCGGAATGAATCAGTTGAGATGAGCTGGGACTGGTCGGCGGTGGCTCACCTCTTCGCTGCTGGGAACTTGTTGAGCTGCACTGCGGTGTGTTGCAACCGCCTTCCGTTGTTTAAAGTTCTTCTCGGATTGTTAGGAAACAGCGAGCGCCGCCACAAACAATTATAACTCACTTTTGCGAATGGCAAGTGCCGTCGCACAGGTGTGCATTCCGCGAAAACCGAGCAGCAAAACGAGTGCCGGAATAAAGTCTTCTCATCAACTTGTTTATTTTTTTTTCTAAATTCCCTCACCTGGAATTAGGCACTCTTTCGCACGGTTGCGTCCGGCCGAGGGTTGGGCTGGGGAGGCTGCGAATTCGCGTTCTGAAGCACTCGAAAGGGGTCCGCTCGTCGACACACGCGATCTCCTCCGTCCGTTGCGGCTGGTGCTCAACTGGCGCAGAGGGGGCGCTCCGCTCGGCAGAAGCTTCGAAATCAACTCGCGTTCCGTTCCGCTTCCAGTAGACAAAACCAAGCTTCGAACGGGCTGAATGTGGGTTGTGGTGGGCAACCGACTTTACAAACTCAACTGGGTTTCCGCTCCCCTTCCACCTCCTCCTCCTCCCTCCGCCATCATGGCACAGACAGACAGTTCTCGCGGGCGGTCGCGTAACTGCGTTCTTCAGCAACCGGTTGTTTGGCGCTCACTTGGGGGCTGGGGCACGCTTGGGGCAACCGGGAGAAGCTTGGGATGAGAAAGTTAGCTTTGTTTCATGCCTGTTACTGTTATAAACATGGCGGCCCCAGTGAACGGAGGTAGAATTTACTGGAGCTAAAGAGGCAATTATCGAATTCGGTTTGAGACCACAGTAAAATCTGTAAAAGCTTTTTGTGAACGAATTTAATGCAGGGTCAGGGTACTGAAGTTGATTAAACTTTTCTAGACTCCCATATTTCACTAATCATAAGTTATTAAAATATGGCATCAGAATAAAGTGTTCACTCAGTGAATCTAGGGTTTTGGAGGCCCCAGTACATCAATTCCGTAGAAAATTCTAAGGGACAGGTTTTTAAAACTACATCTATTAAAAACGAAAATTATATAGATACTTTTAATGTACTTATAAGTATATAGATTTATCCAAGAAAATTCTACAATTATCGACTTTATGCATCCTTTTGAAAATATTAATATAATAACATCTCTTAAAGAACTTTATTCGAAATGTCGCTCAAAGAAATGATAAAAATCGGTGAGTGCAAATGTAATTTTTGAATCCTCAGTTTCAAACAAAAATATTTTTGTATATAAAAGGAACAAGTTTTGTGAAAGCTTTGCTTAGGGGAAAAGAGAAATTTTGTTTAAAATGATACGTAAAATATGACGTTTCCAAATTTTTAAAATTTTAAATTGCAGAAAACGTCGGTACAAAGATGTTCGTGAGCTTTGAACTGAGAAATATGTTTCCATAATTTCAGTATACCTAAAACTCATAATCAAATTCAAATGTTGGAAATATATTCTCTTTCTCTAATTGTTTTTTGCTTGCAATTTTTCATCAGTCTTTGGTCCTATGTTGTTCACCTTGTAGTAATTCTAATAACAAAAACCTATTTTCACTTAGTTCCTCATAGTCAGCGCAATATTTTTTTCAAAGATATCTAATTTTTAGGGTTCTGTACCCGAAGGGTGTTTCCGAGAGACAACAAATAATCCTGGAATCTTACATTGGCGATTAAAAACTATAATGAAGGTGTGTGACAATAAGGAGCTCGATAGAATATTTTTAAATGATTTAAGCCTTTTATACCCATGCTGAGCTTAATACATAGTTGATAAATTAAAAGCTACTCATATCATATAAGAGAATTTCGTTGACCTCCTTTCCGAACATGGTTTTTCAATTGTCAGTTTTCAACTTGTTATTTTTTAGTCGTAGAAGCCTTGAAAATAAAATATTTTGGAGAATGCCAAATAATAAATAATTTCCTCGATGTGGTGCTGTTGTTCGTAAATGAAATTTTTATATATGTTGTGTTTTTGTTACTTCTATTTGGAATTAATTTAAACAGTATTTTGGCATAATCATGGATGAGTAAATAATTATTTTTTTTTACATTCGCAATATAAATAAATATAAAAAATTTGCAGGGAAATAACCGGGGGCAAGAAATGTAAGCAGTTCTTCTCAAATTACTGGAAGACGTTGCTGGTCATTATTACACCATTAGTTTTTTTACCACTACCGATACTCTACCCAGGAAAGGAGTTTAAATGCATGTACGTTGTCCTTTGCGTTGCGGTGCTTTGGGTAACTGAAGCTATGCCGCTGCCGGTAACATCGATGATTCCAATTGTAGCATTTCCACTGATGAGTATAATGGTACTATGAAAATTCAAAGCATAAGATCTGCTTCCGCAATATAATACAATTCCTTTTCAGCATACGGACGATGTGTGCATGCAATACTTCAAAGGGACGGTTGTCATGTTCATTGGTGGTATTATTCTTGCTTTGGCAATAGAATATTCAAATCTCCATAAGCGTATTGCTCTCGGTACTATTCTTATAGTTGGGTGCAGTATGAGAAGGTACGTTCACATATTATTAAAGCTTTATTGCCTTCTTTTTTAATTATTAAGATTTAAATCACGTCGGCAATGTAATAAAGAAGGATGCATTTGAGTATCCTTTTTTTAAACGTGATAATAATTCTACTTCCAGCCAGCAATCCATCTGCCATATTTCTGTGCGACGAGGAACTATCGCCCAATATTTTTTCCTCGGCTAATTATTAGTAAACTATTTGAAAGATTAGTCGAAAAATCGTTGTGAAATATTCACTTTTAATTTTTTAACTTCCAATATATAGCTATACTAAAAGAAAGTGGACGCGAATAATCTTTAAACTCACTATTTAGTGGCCCCAACACTAATGCTGGCTTTTATATGTTGAAAACTTGTTTTTAGAGCACTTATCTAGGCTTTTCATTTGGAAATTATTTAATATTTAAATTAAACCTAATTTATTTTAGAGATTTGTCCATGAGCTTTGTTTGCTTACAGATTGCACATGGGACTTTGTGCAGCATGTACTTTTATGTCGTTCTGGATTGTTAACACTGCGGCAACAGCTATGTTTTTGCCTGTAATTAAAGCTATATTAGAAGAACTTGAAGAGGTAAATAATTTTTACTTTTATGGTATTATAGTTATATGTAGTTAGCATTATAATTTATCAAATATCATAGTAAACATTTCAAATTAACATCGCTGAAATTTCCGAAACTAATATATCTAAATTGACCTTAATATAAGGATTTTGAAATTATGATATATATGTATTTCTAAACCGTTGGCTAATTGCTATCTAAGGTTATAATATATTATCATTACCCTTTGTGTTCAAGTCCGCTGTCTAGACAGAAAGAGTTATTATAATATTTTATAACAGATTAAATTCCTTTTTGTTTTTTCCTTTCGTTTCCTTTTCTTGCAATTACAACACAAATTTTATTCTTAATTGAACTGAGTTATATATAAATAATAAAATGAATAAAAATAAAACAATAAATTAGTTTATATATTTTAAATTCACATTCAAAACATTAATAACCATATGTAATACATTAAAATATCATATCATTCAATGAAACATACTTTGATTAAATTATTAAAGATAAGTGCTTTAATTAAATAAAGTTTTAAACATTAATCTTTTACATTTTGTGATTTACCTGCAGAACAATATATGTTCATTGTGGCTCGATGGGAGGAAGACGCCGACAGAGGAAGAGAAATTGAAAGGAGACGAGTAAAACAGTTTTAAATGTAATAAGGCAAACCAAAATTTAAATTTAACATTATTTCAGCTTACCAGTACCCTCGAATATATCGAATTGTTTTTATATTTCAATGGCATTCTCCGCAACTGTTGGGGGAATTGGAACACTAATAGGCACTGGAACGAATCTAGTTTTTGTGGGGCAATATGAAGAGTAATTATAACAAATGGCACAGATATCCAATTGTTCATTATTAATGCAATTAAATTGTTTCCAATAATACTTACAGGAAATTTCCTACTGAATCGATAGATTTCGTGAAATTCACCTCCTACAGTTTTCCGTTGGCCGTGCTAATGGAAATTCTTATTGTAATTTGGCTTCAAATCTTATACATGGGTTTACTTAGGTAAGTCGATTTAAAGCCAATTAAATTTGTTGTTTTAAGGTTATGAAATTTTTAAATTAAAACTTCAATTCAAAAGGAGCATTTATAAGTTATTTTCGATCATTTGAACGACTACGAGTATAGCGTCGTTAATTAGGATTCTTATCTAAACATTTTTGTAGACCTAAGAGTAAAGATGCAGAAATGTTCAACATAGGCAAAGACGCCGAAGAGCTTGCAATGAAAATTGTAAGAGAGAAGTATGCCGAATTAGGCCGAATGAACGTTCACGAATACACAGTAGCAATAGGCTTCACATTGTTCGTCGTCGCACTTATGACTAAAACTCCGGGTTTCATGCCTGGCTGGTCTGAAATAAGCGACAAGTAAGAAATTTAAACATATAAATGTTTTAATTAAATTTTTATATTTTTAGAAAAATCGGAACAGCGGCATGTGCAGTTATGTTTGTAATTCTTTTCTTCATCTTCCCTATGAATTATGAATGCTTCAGATTTTGTAAAAAATCAGGTATTTACCACTTTAGCGTATATAGTGCAATAAAATGGGCCATATAGCAAACAGGGATCATTTGTACAGGGGAGAAAATAATAACACGGCACACGAATGCTATTTCCCAAATGTTTTATTGTATATGAGTAAGGATTATTAATTGAACATAAGTAGTTTAATTATTTTATCTTTGTAACATCGAGTTACTATTTGGTTTTTCTTCAATAATTTTAATTTCATTAGTATGTATTGTTGTACTATATTCAAGAGGTATGACACAAACATATTCACATCAGAAGCCATCAGGAAATATGGGCAGCATACTAATTTTATGAATTATGTAATTACATAAAATGAACATTATTACTGCTAAAATTAAAAATGCAAATGTATTCGATTTATCTAAATATATCAAATAGGATTAGCTTGAAAACGATGAAAATACATAAATTTAAATCTACATAAGTAATATAATTAATGAATTTCAAATGCAGAACTCCCCCTCCCCCTAAAGGAAACCAAATCAGCGATGGTTTGGGGTGTTGTTCATTCAAAGGTGCCATGGGGTTTCGTATTCCTGCTTGGTAAGTTTTATATTTATATTGAACTAGTTTATATTAAACAAATAAAGAAAGCAAAGATAGCGGCGATTTGTAGTTGCAGTGAAAACAAAAAAATTATAATAGTTATCGGAACAATACTATCTTTCACTTAAAATTATCTAAATAAAAGAAACGCGCAAACATTGGTAAAAAACCACATAATTATATATATATAATATATACATATTATGTATATATATTATATATGTACATATTTGTTGCTTCCACCTCACACTCATTTCATATTTATATATTGGAAACAGATTTGCTAAAATGATTTGATTTCTCAGGTGGTGGATTCGCACTTGCTAAAGGTGGAGAAGTATCTGGAATGTCACAAATGATTGGTGAGTCCTTAACTGTTCTGAAACCTCTTCCACATCCAGTGATTTTGATGATAATGATCATCGTTTCCGAGGGCATGACTAATCTTTCGGCAAACGTCGCAATTTCGAATATTGTATTACCGGTTTTGCAAGAAATGGTAATTGTTAACAATTATGTTTAACACGCAACAAATTAAATAATTATGTATCAGTCTCTAGCTATAGAAGTTCATCCTGTGTACTTGATGTTCCCTGCATGTCTGGCTTGCAGTATGGCATTTCTGTTGCCTGTCGGAACGCCCCCAAATGCTTTGATTAAAGGTTTTGCATTAATAAGGACAAAGGATATGGTGAAATTTTGCATAGTTCATGTTTCTAATGTCATTAATCACATCCTTGCAGGCAACAGCGGGCGCTGGTGCAACATTTATATCAGTTATGCTGCTATGGGCTTGGGCAATGTCATTTGGTCTGATAATATTTCCTGGCTCCGACAAATTTCCACAATTTGCGAAAGATCTAGTCAAAGCCAATACGACTGGCTAAATTTAAAAAGGAGTACAAAATGTGTTATTTATGTAACTAAATTATAACATTATTAAGTTAACCCAAAATTTATGTTTGCATACTAATCAACAGGTTTTTTTCACTATTTTACAAAACAAGTGATCAATAATTTGACTAGAATTTTTCTGTAAATTACCAATCTATACTAAAATATTCCAGAATACTAAACTTTTGGAAAATAAATCAATTTTAAATAAAAATATGTGTAAAACTGACTGGTCTATTATGTTTTTCATATAATTCTAAACATCTTGAATTTAAACGGATTTATGATGCTCCTGCTCGAGCTCACTTATGCAAAATTTAGTCCAGGAAATGTTGATTGAAAACAACATTTCAAAATTTGTAAGAATTTAGGATCCATGTTAAAGAATTTTTATCCAATTTTCGTAAGCTCTTTACGATACATTTCGTACGAAAGTCAAAGCAGAGGTCTTAAATGAGCTTCAATTGTCGTAACATCAATTTTTGTTGTTTTCGACAAATGAGTAATTTTTGAGATAATTCATGAAATTTCACTTTTCACTCGCTAAGTGAACTGACGGATTAAATTAAGCATAAAGGCTACAAATTTTTCTTTTTTAAATTTTTATTTAAGAAGACTAAATGGGCTATTGACAAAAACATTCACTAATGCAAAATTTCCACTAAATATTTGGTTTGTTGAACGTATCTTTCTGTTTATAAAAAATAAATCAGGTTTAAGTGAAAGAACTATATGAAAAGAACCACTACGCCAAATGAATACTTAATCTATTTATTTCTCCGTACATTCATTACATGTTACAAAAATATCAGAATTTATATTACTTTTCACTTTCGCAGAGGTGGACAAAAACGCAACTGAGTTTTTGTTTTGGAATATTATATTAAAATCCGTAAGAGACTTACAACTCCTTTATACACTAATATCGGTCCTACTTAAGCCTAGGATGTGTATAAATAATTATTCGTCGGCGAAATATACAGTGCAAGATCAAACGAACGCTCCTAAGTAGTGATTTTTTACTGGTAATGACATAAATACAGCTATTAAGTTAATTAAACTAAGCTAAGGGCATCTTTTATATTGACGTCATGTTTTTCATTGTAGCCACAGTTGCATTGGCAGCAACACGGGTCATGTTGGCCGCAGCCTCCTTAGCCCAATCTGGAAATGTGAGGATTTCGGGGTAAATGATCACCCCCCATGTTGGAGCAAGTGCCCAAATAACCAACAAAGTGAAAATTGATGGTCCGATGCCCGCAATTGCCTGGAAGTGAAGATATTTTTAATTTTTTGTACTTTTAGAACTGATTTAAACTTCGTACCATATCTCTCGTGCGTATGTTTGCAAACCCTGCAATAAGTGCATTTGGAGGTGTGCCGACGGGCATGTGAAAAGCCATGCTGCAGGAGAGCGCCGCTGGAAACATCAAATACAAGGGATGAAGTCCAATAGCCAACGACTAGAAAACAAGTTCTCAATTTGAATTGTTCAAAAAACAATTTGCCTTATATTACCATTTCGGCCAAAACAGGTAACATTATGTTTGCGATTGCTACGTTCGTTGTGAATTCTGTTAAAATTTGCGCAGTAAGGCACATGATGAAGAGCAGAAGCAATGGATGAAAATCTTTGAGTACAACGAGTGCATTGCCGATTAAAGTAGACATTCCAGATACCTTACCACCCTCCGCAATTGCAAAGCCCCCACCTTAAAACAAAAAGTTTGTTATATTTGGAATTATTAAACTCAATCCAAACATACCTAAAATGAAAACTAAACTCCAAGGTGTCTTTTGGTGGATGTATTTCCATGTTAATTGGCCTTGTGTTGGCTTATCAGGCAATGTACCTACGAATGAAAGATTCAATTGAAACAAAGGATCGCAAATTATTTTCCAATCTATTCAAAATGAAGTCACAATTTTATTTACCAGGATTCTTTCTGAAGAACTTTAAGCATGCCCAGTTAGCAGGAATTATAAAGAATAAAATAATAACAATGATAGCTGGAGTTGCATCTTTGATTTTCCTGAAATTAAGTTATTATAAAAATCAATTAACGCTCCACAATTTTTTATAAAAGATTTAAAGAATAATTGTTCTTTTCATCCAAGTTAATTTTTTTTTGACTATTAAAAATTTGATTTTAATATTAAATAAGAAGGTATAAGATTTTAATGCGGAAGTGCGATAAATCTCGGGTTTCAGTATACTTACAGCTTGCTGTAGTCTGCCCAACCTTTGAAGATTCCAGGGGATCGAGTGAAAAAGAGCGTAATGGCGAAAAGGAAAAGAATGACTGTACTAATTTCATGAGAACTCATTGGGCCCAGTTCCTTAAATCGTTTTTCAATAACACGTCGAGCTACAGCTTCACCCTCCTTACCAATGTCGGCATCACGTGCTTCGGCACTCTTTGGCCTGGAATATCAGAAAATTATGAATTCACATTATTTAAGTAAAAATTATAATTCCGACTAAACATCCAGCGAGAAATTACTTTCATACGTAGTAAAACTAATCAATTATTGATATATCTACTTTTAAAACCAAACGCAAAAAAGTTGTTAGTTATAATTTTGAAGTAACGAATATAATTTTGCAAGCGCATAAATATTGAAAAAAAAACTTGTTATTCATGCTCAAAGTACATGGGTAATAACAATGCTATAATTGCTTATTTCTGAATGTCTGATAAATGATGATTTTCTCAGACAGGTTTTACAACAGATGAAGAGTTTTGCTCCAATGGAAGTTGAGTTTTATTCACATGCTAAAATCGACTGCTAAACTATATTTTTCAATGGTTTGATAAATATATGTTCAATTTAGTATGTACAAAAATAAATTCATCTCACCTAAATAAGCCCATATATAACCACTGTAAGTACAGCCACGTCAGGAATGTGTAGATCATCATTCCCGGCACATTGTAGAACATCCATCTTGGGAAATCAATACCTGGTGCGTTGGGGAATCTGCTCTCGTAAATTCCCTTGAAAGTCAAATTTGTACCAGAACCAATTATAGTACCACAGCCTCCAAGAGTTGCAGCATACGCCACAGCCGTATAGTAACAAATCGTAATTTTTGATGGATACGGAGGTCTAAGAATAATAGTAGAATTAAAGCAAGCTTTAATCAAAGCAATAATTGGTCTTACTCTTCATCCGTTTTTGTGATCATACCTTCTTCTTCGTCAGTCTTTTTGTGGTCTAGATACACCTTACATAAGCCTTCCTAAAAATTGGGAATATCTCCATTACAAGGTTTAGTTACATTATATAGTAATTCTAGCCTAATTGCTATACAAAAATACTCTCACGCAAGTTAAACCTGCAATGATCTGATTATAGCCACGATTATTCATTAAATGTAATTTTCGCAAATTACACAAAGCCTGACTTGGTAAATCAGATCAGTGTTATGTAAATAAGTTAGCAAATGAGCTCTATTTTGTCCGGTGTTATAATTTAGAAGCAGTAGCATGACAGAGAGCTGCCTTGTCGAGTATGTTAAACTGCGTCAAATAATTGCAATGATTGTTATTTAAATTTGTAAAATGTGCAATGAATGCAACGCAATTACATTCTAAGCACCTTCCGCAGTTTTTGTGGTCAATTTTAATATACAGTTTGGGATAAATTAGTTTTCCTTTTATATGACTATAGGTAGAGTAGGAATCATTCTACTGGTATTACAAAATTATTAACTCACCGCCTCCAGCTCCTCCAGAACAGCCTGAATAATTGGGCACATCATCGCAGTTACGGCAGTGTTTGATATCCACATAGAGATGAAGGCCGTCACAAAGACAAGACCAAAATGCAATCTGTGTTTTTGCAGTAAAATTATAGTAGCATTTGAAAAATCTTTATTTTTTTAAATTTTACCTTCTAGGACTGCATCCAATAATTGAGATTACTTTTAAAGCGACTCGCTTATGTAAATTGCTATGCTCGACAGAGAGAGCTATTATGATACCACCGATGAACATAACCACGGTTTCCTTGAAGTACATTTTACAGGTTTCGTCGGTATCCTGAAATTAAAGACTATTATTAATAGTTCTACCCACAAAACGAGCTCAGGCTAACTTACTAAAATACCCATCGCTGGAAACAAAACCATTGGGAGCATCGAAGTGATAGGCAAGGGCATCGCTTCTGTGACCCAAAAAACCGCCATTAGAACCACCACGTACATGCATCTATAGGCCTGCAAGAGGACAATTTGAATGCATTAAACTCAATGAATATTAATTGTTGTGAAAACTGGTCTGATTGGCAGTCATTGAGATTTATGTGTTGAGATGCTATCATATTAAGTTCTACGCGAGCAGTCGTTATTTAACATAGGTCTGTGGACAAGCTCCCCTACGTTTCTCATGGGTCTGAACAATTATTACGGATATCATGACCGCTGCATGGCCATTCAAAATCAATACTATAAACATGATTAAAAAGACAGAACAGATGGTATTGAACTTGTAATTAATTCTAACGCGATGTTATTCTAATCTATGATTTTTTTTTGTAAACTGATATTAACAATCACTCGTTGTTCCTTCTCATAATTTGGACATTTTCGACCAATTTGTCCCTTTCGTGCATACTGTAGTAAAAGTTGTACCCAAAACAAGCAATTATTTATACTTTTACTTTATGAACTTTACGCCATACGAACTGGGCACTGATGTAAAATTATTGTATTCACTAGTTCAGTATAAATTCAGTTCCAACCAGTTTCCCAGTTTTGATATTTGAAAACAGCGAATGCTCATACAAATTGCAATAACTATCACGATTTTACACTACTGCATTAAATATATAATTTTGATTGATAATTTTGGCTTAAATCGCTACTTAGATAATAAATATATTTATTTAGTTTTATTATTAATACACAAATTTCCTCTGAGAAATTAACATTCAAGTTGATTATAACTTCAAAAAATTATTTCTGCTGAAAGAACATATATTTTTAATCAAAATTAATTTACATTTTTTAACCTTCCAGAAAGTCTTTCTGTCTATAAATTATAGGATATACTTACAGGTGTGTTGTTGAGCACAAATATTGGCAAAAGGATGAAGGGTGCAGTTAATATCACCATTGTCTTCCAGTACAATTTGAAAAATAAACTAATACGCTTCGAACAGGTTATCGAGCGCTTTCCACTGTTAAGAATCATAAATACGTTAATAACCATAAATAGCATATAAATTTGTGTAACTTACGGCATTTCGTCTCTTGGCTCCATTGTCATTTTAAATCATTCTGAAAGAGAAATAGAAACATATTTTAAAATCAGTGCTCCAAGGTCGGAATAATATGAAGGTATGTACTTTAAAAGTTGTAAAATTAGTTTAATCTTATATAAATTGAGTGTGCGGCATAGTTAGACATTCGTGACGACAAAACATTTGTTTGCATCTTACTTGGAAGGAATCGGTAGTCCGCGGTAGCATCGTTTAGCTTTCTATTTCACATATTAGGTACTATGCATAAATTTGAATAAATGAAACCTGATGCCGATAGTTTCGCTTTAAAATACCAAAATGCGTTTCCAGTTAAAGTGGATACAATTACGCTAATAGATCAGCACAAAGCATTAACACTTTTGCGTGTTTTCGACGATTAGAACTAAGATGTGCAATAACCGCAGTAAGAAATAAATTATGCGGTATAAATCAATTTGAAATTGTATCAAATTATTATGTAATAAGTAATTCATCTTTTTAATTCGAAAATAGAATACATTTTTTGTATACATATAACAATATCATGAAGCTTTAGTAATACTTTTAATACTGTGGCTTTTTAAGATATTTGTGTGCTGATAATTTAGATTCCACTAGACCTAAGCTTACTGATAAATATTTCATAACTCCACCGCAGTGATAGATTTCTTCAGATTTAAATCGTAATACTTTCCAATGAATTATGTGTATGGAATGGGCAAATCGTAATTTATCAAAAATTAATAAAATATATTTAAAATATATGTACATCTTTTTTTTCTGAAAATTTTTGAAATTATATATTATCAATTAAAAATAATCTCTATACTATAATTACAACAGTTGAGGAGATTATATTAGAGAAATACTGCTTATAAATATAATATTCTTATTTTTAACGAATTATCTTATTAGAAGTAAGTTCACGTTTGTAGCAAAACAAAAAATTGATTTCAAACCATTAATCTTGAAATAGTTCGACATTCAACTAATTTAAAACCACCAGGTAAAGCTTATTGAATTACTACTTCAAAAGGATTTTCTCGCACATTAGACATTTTATAAATTTCGTGACTCAAATAATTAATTACTCTGCATTAAAAATTCCTAATTATATAACTCTACGTCAAACTTATGTGTATTTTCCAACACTATTTTCGAAAAGGTCATTCTCGTTAAACTTATTCAAGTGGATAATGGAGTAAACTAAACCTTAAGAGAAAACTGTGAAAAACTCTTTAGTACTAAGCCAACTCAATTATGTCGTTTTATGAATACAATGCAATGAATATTAATTTATTTGTTGTGGACGTGTCTGTTTGGCCGTCTTGATAATAATTGCAATTCTTGCTTTTTTTTCTATTAGTGATAAACTAGCAGCTTTATATCGTTACGCAATTGTTGTTTTTCTTATTAATTAAGATTAATGATGTTATTAAAATATGTTACCCAGACATGGTTTAAGGTGTGTTCGAGATCTAAACTGCAGCTTGCATTTAGGATAGCTCTAAAAGTGATTGATCTAAACATGCAAAGAAACATTTTTGAACACTTAAAAACGATATGACCAAGTGTATCTGTGTAACTCACCCATTTGTTAGTTGGACATTGGAGTTATAAGATCTTTAAAAATACAAGTATGCTGTCCGAAGTAGTTCTTCATCCTTTTATGTTCATATTACACGAAATATTTTCATACGCATATTCTTTTGAAAAGATAATAAAATTAAATTAGTTAAAGAACTTTCTTTACACCAGATATTAGCAGACAAAACTGGTTATAACAAATTGACGACAATAAGGTGAGCGGGAATTGAATTACACAAAACGAGCTCGCCTTCGGAGAAGTTATTGACTTCGTAATTGTTTTGTGCAGACAGAAGTTAATGAACTTTCATTTGCAGTGCGAATGTTATTGAAGTGACCTTTGGATTTTTAAACAATTATGCAAGAGGGTTTCGCCTATGTGACAGTAAACGAGATAGTTGTTTTGCATCACCTTGACCTAGAGAAATTTCGCACTTGTTTCAAACATGACTAAAAAGACAAACAGAAGGTAGACCTAGGGAAGACCATTTATGGTAGCTTAATGGAATTTCGTCAAACAGCTTAAAATTTAGTATAATTAATAAATAACTAAACTTAAGATAGTTTTATTCCCCTGGTTGATGTCTTGGCTGTATTAATCCGGTGTAAGTACGATAGAAAATTGTTACACTAATAATAGTAAAGTGCTGATAAAAATTACAATTACAATTTTTACAAAATGACTAAAAACCATTGTAATATTTGAGAAAGAGCAATATGTTGACTGATCTCAGATTAAATGAATTTAGCTGGCCAAGTAGTCCGAAGAAGTTATAGAATATAGTACAATACTTCTATTGATTTATATGCGACTAGCAGCATACCTGATGAATTTCCAAAAACGTTGACACAACTGGCGTTTATGTATAAAAAGAAAGCTAAACATTTAGAAAATATCTATGTATGTAATTTCGTTCTACATTAAGTACATTTAAATAATTTAAACCAATATAAGAAAGCTTTTAACAAATCATATTTATCAGTTGGAAGGCTATATCTCTGTGTGCGCTGTGTAGCAATTTTTTTTAGATAAAAATACCGGAAATTTAATCAGCCATTTATTTATTTTAGGCAAAAAAGTACCCAAATATTAAGTGAATTCAAGATAATAATCTCCAGTCACTTTTATCAAGATCATGACACTTTAAAAATGTCTGTCTCATTTAAATTGAAAATTGATTTATATTGGTAAAAAATGCACGCAGAATCAATTAATCGGCCAGTGAAAACAATTATTTTATTTAATCAAGCGTGTAATGTACAACGAGACACTTTTATATAATTTTTCCGGTAAACGCGACGGTATGTCAATGTAAATGAGCCCTGTCCAAATGATAGAAATAAATTCATTAATTACTTATGTCGAAGTTACTAGAGAGTAGAGCATATCATATATCTATGTACCAATTATTTAAAACCAACGATCGACGCTTTATGCTATATGAGTTACCTATGTATACGTAAAATTAAAGTTATGTAATCACTAATTTTCTAGAAACATTAGCATAAAAATAAAAGTTAGAAATAGAAAATAAAAAAACTCTAATAATTCTGATAAACTTTAATAAAAATTGTCCCACCACTCATAAATTTCTGAATGGTTTCGTTGTGCCTGTTGTGTAGATAACATATAAAAATTATGCGGAGACGCGGCGCGAAAAATTATTAAGCAATTTTAATTGAAGCGCTAATTCAATTAAGCAGAGCAGTGATAATTTCGCGGTTGCGACGGAAGTATCTTAATTTTATGCGTAAGCTTAACGCACGAAATGTCTCAGGGGGCAATTGACGAATTATTTATGTAGTCATTGGCATGGTTCAACTTTCGAATCGGTTGGATTTTGTTTTCATGAACAATTTCGACAAGTTTTGCAGATATGCGGAAAATTTTACCTTACAAACATTTTGTAGATGAAAACCACGTCTATGATCAGATGAAGTGGTAATATTTATGGGATTGTGGAAAATTTACCAGATGGTAGAAAATTATACAATAATGTCAGGTATACATTGGGAAATATTCCAACGATTGTTCAATTTATTTCGAAAACAAACAAATAAGCTGCTTCCTTTCTAACTTGCATAGCTTAATTTAGTGTGTGATTAGAATAAAAAATACATAAGAACCAGTTTAACCAGTCGTAGAAGTTCGAAGAACAAATTCTGCTCTTACACAATCCAGAGCGTGACTTCCTTATTTACTTTTTCGTTTTAAATTGAACTTTGTTTAACATTGCTTTTATCACCATCAACTCAAAATTCACCTGTTAGGATGCTTATTAATATTATAAAGCAATTAGTAATTTTAAATTCTACTGCCGAAAATAAATATAGACTCAGTGAGCAAACATAATATCAAGAATCAAAAACGAAGAAAACAATAAAACCAACGAAAGTAAAAATTAATCAATTGATTGATTTGCAACCCACATTTTGCAAGTGTTCTCAAATTCAAGTAGGGTGTCTTTATCTTGTTACGATGGGCGACCTTCGCAGTTTACCTAGTTTTTAAAAAGTTACCCTTCAAAGCTTTTATTTTTACGCCTCAATTATTAATCGGGAACATTTGAAGTTGCGTACAGAATTTGTATGTTTGTTACTACTACTGCGCTTACATGTATACGAAATCGCATTTTCATTGATAAATAAAACGTGTGATTCTAACCAGTTTAGTATTTATCTTGTTGGGATTTGTTTCTTTATCAGTAGAGAATTTTATTGTAGCTAGACATGCACATTCATTGAATGACGAAATAAGTTTTTTCTACTGCGCTGGGGTTTTTTGATGCTTAAAAACAAGTATTAAATTTGTTTTTGTCTTCTGAGGATAACATTTAATAATAACGAATTTTTAAAAATGAAATAATATAACAAAAAAAAGGGGTAACCCTGATGTTACAATCTACATGATTTATCTTCACTCACAAAAGGTTTTAAATATTATCAAAAATAAACGACAAAATATCCTTTCCTGCAATGAAAAATTTAACGAAAATTAAAAAAATCATTTAAGTTTATCAATTACTGCAAAAGAAATATTTAATTGTTGACAAGAAACAGGTGCTTTTTCGCACAAAACTTAATGGCGTCTTCGATCATTCAGTGCATAAATAAAAACAATTTAAATGTTTTAACATTCTATGCACTTTTTATGAGTTCTTTTGTTCTTAGCCATTACGTCATGTTTTATGTATTTATTTTGGGTAGGATTACCCATATGGTGGGCACGGCGACCAAACGATATTTTTTGCCTTACATCATGTTTAAAGGATATATTGAATTTTTGTTAGTTACTTAAATTTATATGGGAAAATAATTGCATCGTAAAACAAATAAAGGATGTTAAAGAAATATGTGTTAACATCCCAAATCTAGCAATAAAACTGTACTGCGATAAATTTGTCATACATAAGTTATCACTAATTCACGTAACATCTGTTTTCTTTTACGATTATTCGGTAAGTAAGTCACAAATATATTAAGCGTGAATATTTAATAGATATGATCATTCGATATGACTTCTTCAAGGTTTGCATAAATAAATAATGTCTCTATGAACGTTTACATAAAAATATATCCAAAATTAGATCGTAAACGATTGCAATATACTTGGTGATATATCATAATATAAATTTCAGTAAAAAAGTTGCGTAAATTCTTATCTAAAGAATTATAATTTACCCATAAAACTTCCGAAAACACTTTAATAATTATTATCGTCTTGTGGAAAAGAAGTAATTTACCATTGTTATATTTTCAACAGATTAAATCGGTATGAAATTTTCAAAATCAGGAACTACAGTACATGTTTAAGTACATAGGTCCACGTTTTCGATTCAAGATCACGATAATCATGATAAAAGTAATCAAAAAGTTACGTGTTAAGATAAAATAAATGGAAAGACTTTTATTTTGTTTTCACTGAATTGCTGTACAATGTAAAGATAAAGGTTATTGCTCTATAAAAATAGTTTCGTTTTCTAAATTGGAATTGGCCTTAGAAAGAAGACTGCGTGTATAAAAACTCATATATTTTCTGATAAAATTATATTTACCACACCCCAACCGATTGTCCTATTGTAACTTATACCATCATTTTATTTTTTAACTGTGTATTACTGATAACTAAACCACGAAAAGCATTAAACATGACTCATGATCTCGCTTCATATCTTTCCCGCTTATCTTACGGATTTTGTGATTTTTAATATATTGTTAATTTTCGTATAGATCTGCAACGTTCAAAAATGTCCATTCATAATAATAAGCTATTACTAAATCAGGATTATATAAAGTAAATTTTAAAAAAAGCATTTATAAACGAAACGGTCTTGCACCGAATCCATTCACTAACTGCAGAAAATATGTCGTTTTCATTCAACTTTTGTTTTCTTTAGGGGTTTGCTGTCGGCGGCACGTTCTGGTAAACCTTGGCATTGTGCACGCCAAGTGTCAACTCAATTGACCGATTTTCCTTTCGAATTTTGAAAAGCTGCTCTTTGAAGTGGATCTAGAATGAATCGCTTCTGTACTCAAAGGAAAATGCTAAGAACATTTGTTATCTGGATGCTGTTACAAATTCCACGAACTCTAAAAATAATTTGTTTAGACTTAGAGGACATTGGAAATTCTAGTCAGCAAGGCGAGACAACATAATCATATGTGGATTTGTTTGGCCTCTTAATAGTTGCATTGATAAAATCTTCTGTTTGTTCTTGGCGTCAGCAAACACGTTTTGTGCAAAGTCGAACTTCTGCCATTGAACGCAGATCAGCTAATTCCATGCATTCGATTTTATTGTATGCTTCGTCAGACAGTTAAAAATATAATTCAATAATTCAATATGTCAATAAATTCTGTCTGGATTGTAACCCAATACGTCTACAGTTGTTGAATGGAATATTCCAAACTACGTAAATATTTATTCACTGTCTACATTTGGAGCAGTTCATAAATAAACAAAATTAGAAAATCTAAACAAAAAATAAAACACGCAGTATGCACTAAAGTTTAGTGAACGTTTTGTGATAAGAAATCGTGCGACAATGCGCCGATGATATGATTCACACGCTGATAAAAAGAAGCGCGTGCGAAATTGGAAGTTGATTAGTTTGAATGGGTAAATTAGCGCATTACAACGTTTTACGCCCCACAAATTGAGAATCAGACAGAGTAATTTGTCATCGTAAAGTTACGCATTTGTTTTTAGCCCAGAAAGATTGTAAGCTGATCAGATGAAATAAATTCTTCTCAATTTGAGAACCATAAAACTATCAAAAGCAAAAACTGACATTTATCGTAATGAGACGAACAAAAGGTCAATGAATTTAAATTAAAACATTTAACCATTCTCCACCCCTAAATTCTGATCCTATTGCAAATATTCGAACCAATGACGTATGATAAAAATAGCATATCCATCTTTATTGTTTACTTACAGAGCTAATTGACTCGTTATGCGGGTACGTGATTTTTTTTCCGAAAATCACAATGACCATTGGCGTTAATTAAGTTAGCAACGGCTACGAGAGTAGATGGAATGTTGTATTAATAAATGCACATTGCCTTGGTTAAAAAAGTCGGTGTCTGGCAATGTAACGACAAAGAGAAGTGAATGGCGCTGGTTAATAAAGAAATGCTTAGAAAATAACATTCCTTTAAAGATATTTTCCGTGGGAAGTGTAAGGTTCTTGAGCTACTCATAACAATTCGCCATTCGAGACGTTTATCAATTATAATTATTCATTTAATTTCTTATTTTAAAAAAACCTTGTTATTCTTTTTGGGATCGTAAACCATATGCAAACAATCTTTAAATTTTACGATCTTATATATATAGTACTAATGTACATATATTCTATTGTATGGTATTTATAACTCGAGGCTCAACAACTAAATTTAATTAATTTAGATGTATAGAAGTCAAACACAAAGTTGACGCTATATAAAAATATGCCGGCAATTTTTTCAATGAAAATATCAATATTTATGAAAGATAATGAACTTTGCATTTCACAAAATTTCAGCCTACCAATATCACAAATTAGGATGTTCTTGGTAGATTCAGCTAATAATGGCCTTAATGACCTTAACTAGTGATTCATTTGTTTGATACATATAATTATTTTTGAAATCGAAATTAAAATAACCAATTTTGTGTATTCGATGATTCTACAGATAAGTGCGAATTTCATTGAATTAAAGATAATATTGTGAATATTTGAAATGCTACAGGAATGCTAGAAAGATATTTGGATAAAACGATAGATAATATTAAACAATATTAAATTTACTACACAATTTGAATAAATCTAAATCTATAACTACACATATCTCTGTATTATATTTCTTTATATAAATTGAGTTATTTTATTTATTGATTTTTCAGAATAACAATATTTTCAATTTTTGCTTTTTTTAGGTTTATAGAGGTCATTAAACTCGGGGTTAATTGTTTACAAATTAATCGTGCAGTCGTGCACACAGACAAACTAAAACCAAAGATTGCACAGTTTGCACAAACAAAATATAAAACAGCACAAAAGGTAGCATCAGCATGGGTAGTTTTTGTTTTACATGCGACTCCTCTGAGCTTTCTGGTAGCAACTGGTTTGCATACAGAGCTCGCTTATTTAGACTGCGCATGAAATTTGTATAGGTATAGTCAAATTACACTACCTTTTTAAATACAAAAGGAGTTGCAAAATAAATAGACAAAACAAAGAGCTAATTGGAATCAAAATTGAGATAATACCCAATTAATCTACTCTTATTTAGACAACAGGTATTTGATAGATTTTCTTAGATAATAAGGTAAAGAGTAAAGTCTTCTCTGAGTAAGCTTAAATTTCTTTCTAAATTCTTGCATTACACGATAGAGAAGACTATACATTAAACATAGTTTTCATTATTTATATTTCTTAAAGAAGAATATAATAAACTTATTGCTTAGTTTTATTTTCAGTGGTTTATTAAGAAATCGTAAAACTCAAATAGATGATGTGGTAAATTTCGATAAGAAACAGCAGATAGACAGTCGTGATTTGCATTTTCTTAGTATCCCACCTCTAAACCAAGCCGCTGAATCGCACAACCCTTGAGATCAGTTGTTTATGACTCGACTACTGAATGAGATAATAAGTAAGCCACAAGTTACACAAGACGTTCTTGTTTATTGGTAGCTAAACGTTATTCGTTATAACTTAAGATTATAAAGTGCGTTTTCTACGATATGTAGTAGCTTTTGCGCAACTTTTGTTTGTTTGCCGCATCTAGTGTTTAAAATGAGCTTAACAATTTTCAGATTTTATTATTCGTATACAAAATTTAATGCAATGCACCTGTTTGGTTTCTTGATAATTTTATTCTGGACAGACATTCTCAAAAGTAGGTATTTAAATAAAATTCTAGAAAATACTTAAACCATAGCACCTGAGCAAAATTCTACTGAAATGAATAACACGCAATCTCTTCATAAATTTTAGTAGAAGATACGAAAAATACTTTTAATCCTTTTCAAAAACTTCCTGATTGTGATTCATTTTCTCACCTCAGCGTAAGTTCAAAAGTATGTGTATATTTAAATTAATTGCCAGATAAATTTCAGTACGTGCCTTACTAATTACTATCAAAGGTCAGGGGAGTTACGACCATTTATCGTTTCAAGTTCACTAAATTTAATGATTCGATTGACATTCAACCGATTACTGAAAGTGCTGTTCCGGCATGCTGATAAGAATACTAATGTTCTTCCCACTCGATTTATTTAGATAATTGTTTGGCGCTTTACTTTCTTTTGTAGATTAATGATATTGAAATATTGAGGTCAAATTAAGCTTTGATTTATAGTTTTCGAGTTGCCCTAAAAAGGAATTTAAAAAACGTTCAGAGAACTAATCAAAATAGAAATAAGCATATTACAGGTGAAACAAATATCATACACTATATTTTCTTCGATACTGAATCCACCGAAAAATAAGCTTATTTTGAGTAAATTAATACATTTTAAAGGAATAAAAATAAGTGGAAGCAGACATGCTGCTTTTTAAACTGTTTGTAGACAAATTTAGGAATAATTAATAATAGATATTAACAAAAACCACCGAAAGATCCAAATTCGATGAATTTCTATATACATATCAAAGTATTTTATTAAGTCTTAAATTAATATTTTTAACAAATTTAAAGTTAAATTCACAAGTTTCCTAAACTCTGTGTCTCTAAGAAACGTACCTATGGATTCATTTTTGATTTAAAACAAAAATTACATAGAAATTTTGTGTTTTATTTCTTCCAAGAATAATCGATTCCCATAATATACGTAATAAAACAAGTTGAAATTCTATTTAAAATTAAAGAAAGAAATCAATTTTTCGTCTAACGAATGCGACGTTAATTGGAAATATGAGTGTGTGTAAGTGTACATTTTGAAATCGATTCAATTTCCGATCGTATGATTAGTTTCCCAGGTTATCGCAGCTTCATCATTTTGTAAAAATTCATTTACATAGATTAGCTGTCGTTGCCTTGGAACAATATCACGCATAATTAGAGGTTACAGGTTTGAGATGACAAGTTTTGTTAGTTTTTAATATATTGCTAAAATGCTATCTGGTTTAAGTACACTTTTCTAAAATAAAAAATAATCCTGCTTCAAAAAAAAGCTTAGAAGGATACATACATACATCAGATTCCTAAGTATTTTTCTTTGAAATTTTTTTATGGTGCCGTACAATTTTATGTAGTATCTATGTGTTGTAATATTTTAACATTTATTTATTAATATGGAGACAAATAGTAAATATGAGACAAATATGTTTTCAAAATATTAAAATTCTTCAACATTCTTGTCGTATGTGAGCGGAACAGCAGACAGACAGTCCCATATATGTACATATGTATGTACATAATTGTAAATATCCTGACGTTGTTCTTGGCTATGTTAATAATTACCTTGGTGATAAGTTTAGATTTTCAGTAAGTTTTAAAAATATTTTAGCATCAAAGAAGTAAACTTAGACCCTAAAATTTAGAGGGAAAACTATCGATGAAATGAAAGCGCCTTTACTAGTCCACAACGAACCCATTTTCGGAGATACAACCTTTTATGAAGTACAAAAGTATCTGTGAAATAACCATCATAAAATGGTAAGCGAAATATCCCTTTTACAGTTTTTTTATTAATCATATAGGTATATATCTTTATCTGTTAGCTTTCGTTAATAATATATTCGAGCCATAAACCAGCTCAGCTGTTAAGAAAGTCATTGATCTCATCTTGAAATGACAACATTCAATAAGTCCAAAAATCGAAACAAGTCTTTGGACAAAAACCAGACGCCTTTCTACTTCGAGTCTTTCTTCTTCTTCAAGTATTTTCAATATGCAGAAGAAAAGGAATATAAATTAGGATGATCCGCCACATTTGGCTGCAATGGGGACAGCCGCGTACATGAGCGCGATGAATACGTCGGGTATATTTAAAACATATTCGTCCGGTAAGAAGCCGATTTCAGGACGAAACGCGGGAAGAGCGCGGGTTTAGCGCGCTTACAACCGAAATTTCGTTTTCATTCCGAACGAAGAAAACTTAAAAATAGCCAAGTTTTCTCGGACACCGGGGGGCGCTGAAGTTGCTCCACCGCGCGAAGAGTCTGTGCCGGCGGCGGCAAGATCAACCTATTAATTTATCAGGAAATGTTTCCGTTGAGAACTTACCACACTCCGTCGATAAATTAAGCAAAACGCCCAGTTTCAACAGTACACCCCAGGTACCCGCCGGTTTAAAGGTGGGATCTTGACCATTCAACTGTCGCCGAAACTTCGATCAATAATACAACAGACACGCAGGTAAATTAAAATTATAATTTAAATAGTGGCGAACTGCTCAAAGTAAAACTCCTCACTGACCACTTCACGTCACCTCACACTCGTGAATATTCATGCGAATCAATTAAATAACTGCTCTGGGGTTCGGCGAGGATATCCCATTACGGCACGACAATTCTCACTATCGAACCGATCGAACTTTCCGAGGGTACCCCAACTGCAGCAAATTGGAATGGTGACCGTGACGGGAAAATCGTGCTATCTGAACACGGCGAGGCTGAATGCGCGACTGAGTGAAGCAACGCGGACTCGAGTGCTTTATTAGAATGGATCGGCATGAAGAACGCTGCTTCGGCGTAAAGTCTACATTTCTCCTATCGCGCGAATATGTTTTATCCCAATGTTTTTCCACTATCCCTCGAAATTTCCCGGAATTTCCGACTATCTCGGAGAAAATGCGACCTTCAATTCTTTGTGTAAGATAAAGAGAAATTCCTCACCGTGACCAGTGTAGCATAATTAACAACCTTTTTTATTGTATGGGCAGCTGTTCCACAGATACTTAAGTTCGTCATCTGTCCGCAAGAAGAACTGCTGCAAACCATTTAAAGATTCACAAGTTATCTTCAGTGCGCTCAAAACGAAGCGCTATTAAACGTCGACACACATTTATGCGCAAAAGGCGGGAAAAGGCACTCCGTCTGAACATGGAGTAGTGTTTGCTTTTTTCGTTTGGTTGCACTTTAATTGTATTTTGGATCATTGGGGAGACATGCGTCACAACGATCTTAAGAAAATCTCTAGAAGTCACGTATGCACCAGCTCGAATGCAGCACGTGCTGTAAAAACGATCATCATCTTTCTGCTGATGATGGGTTGCATGCCATCAAATTCCCTTAAGAGTTGCATCTCTGGGTCCACGAGCAAAACCACTGTGCAGGTGATCATAGGTAATCATGACTTCAAAGAAATTATACCTGAGACCGGTTCTAAACGCGAACACTTCGAAATTTTAAGACGGGAAAGCCTTGCCAACCCTGCAGTAAAATGTGCGTATCGAATTTCGAACAATTTTTCAGCGGAATGTGAGATTTCAAAAATATTTGCACAATAATTCCAAATAGTATATTCTAGAACATTACTAGCAATTGTTTTTGCCATAATTGTAGCGATAAGCTAAGGTTTGCAGAAAGGTGTGGAGCTGATACAAAAGAATTAATCATCTTTCGGCATGTAGTAAAGCAAATGTGAACTAACATATTTGGAAACCGTTGGAAACGTGTCTGTCCATTAATAGCAAGGCCATTCGCAATATGTTAAACTACTATATCTTTAACAGTCATTTGCAATATATTTATCACCGCAAACCATTCACTGTTGTTCATTTCGCCCATTAGATTAATAAAACTTTGTGGTTAGTAATTTCATTTTGTAGTTCAAGTTCCTATGTCTATATTATTATATATAAAACAGTTCCTCTGACTGCCTGACTGATAAACGCCCAAATCAAATCTTAAATTAGAAATTAAGAAACAATTTGTTTTCGAAATTTATTTCTTAAAAGAATGAAATAAGGGATGAAATTGTGTATGAGTATACCGTCATTCCTAACCACGAAAATTGGTACTGGTTAAAGGTTGATTTTCCTAAAACCTTTTAAGTGTGTTCAAACCATAGTCTTTATACCAAAATAAATTTAAATCTAAATTTTAAAACCACGGACTTACAATTGTTATCACTATCTTATCTATATAATATTACTATTTATTTCGAAATCCGAGCAAAAAGCTACTTTATATTATAAATTCATTACTTGTAAAACTACTTTTGAGATAAATACGTATTAATTAATTTCAATTCAGAAATATTAACGTAGAATTGATTTTATTTACGAAAGTCGGCATAAGTCACACAATTTAACAGTAACAACCTGCTATTAAAAATATAGGTCAACAGTATATCACACCGCATACGAGAAAAAGCAGTTTCTCAGATAAAAATTTCTTGTCAAAAAATTTATTACTAATCAAATTAATATTCATGAAAATAAAATGTATGCGATAATCTCTTCAGATTTTTAAGTCAAATATTGAACCACGTAAGAGAAAGTGGAAAACACTGCTATCAAGTGGGTGAATCAAAAGTAAATGTGTACAAAAACAAAAAACCGAAAATAATTTAGATCAACATTTTTACAGAATAATTTCAGACAGGTAAAAGTAGATATTATAAATTTTACTCTTTTTATTTATCATCTTCTACAGTATATACGATACGATTGCTCGAAAAAGACCAATTATGAAATGTGCGGTCTAAGTTTTGTGTTGATCAATTTAAATCTTGATAATAATATGATTATATCAAACATCGCACAGTATTCATTTATCACCAATAAAAAGTATGAAATCTTATACCATTTTTACACATTCCGAGAAAATTCCATTTGGTCAAAGTACAATATGTCATATTTTGTGTTAGTAATTCTAGTCGAAAAGATTTTAAATTATTTGCAGAAAAAGACTTCTTGGCGACTATCCAATTCTTGAGCATGAAGAAAATATACTTTTTTCACTTCTTTGGAATTACGTTGTATTTTCGTCCCAGTTTCTACGACAATTCTTAAATAAACGCAACATATGTATATTTAGTGTTAAATAATCATAAAACCGGTAAACGTGTGGAACGGCAGCACGCTTTCCTATGATTTGAACCACATCACAAAGTTTTCTATTATTAATCAAATTGAGGCAATTCACCATTCCGATTTTTTTTTTTTTTATAGGTGTGAACGATTTTCAGAATAAATTTTAAACGATTTTTTGTGATTTCGAGAAGTTTTTTTTTATACAAAAAACAAATGTTTTATTAACTTCTTAATACTAATATAATCCAGATATATCTGCTTAATTAGGATTCACTTTAAGTTTTCTAGAGAGCTTTATACATACATGCCCATTAATAAAGCCTCATAAAAAAAACAAGTTTTGCTTTATTTGATTTTAATGCGATGGCAATGCAATAGAATATCCTTTTATTTTGATATTCGCAACGCACATCATCAAGTTTAATAACAAATAGAAATAATAATTGGTAGAATGCTCGTATATACAATCTTTGACCATTAGTGTAGCATAATTAATTCTTTTGCGTACTTAAATTATGAGGAACTTTTAGGAATATAGGAAAAAATAACTTTTTTCTAATATATTAAAATAACGAAAACTAATTAAAACATTCGCTTTTCAAATTGAGATAGCGGAAATGTTAAAACAAGATATAAAAATAAGTCATTAATGCCCACAAAAATAGTAAAATATATTAATAAAATTTGAATACGATTTTTACGATGCAAGTATAAACAACTACGTAACTACGTTTGATAAAGACTATGTTTATGTTAATTAACAAAACTAACAAATGCACACACACTCCCCAAAGAATGTGAACCATTTCTTGATGATGAAATTCGTTATGAAACTTGCTGCTCATATTGTATTTAACTGTTTTATTAACTATAATAGAAAAACTTTAGTTACAGAAGGTAAAATGCAATAAATATATTTCTATGCTTTGACCGTGTATTCAAAAAGTTATTTTAATTGAAAATTATAATATCTATAATTTTACAGATATTAAGAAATCAAACAATATTTAATGTATACAGTGAGTGAGAAAAGGTTGCGAAGTTCTGAATATTCCCTGAAATACTCATTGAAAAATAGGAAACAATACATGTCAATTTTTTTTTGAAACCTATCCAGTAACACCAAACTCGAACCCCAACTTAGAAAGAGTCCGCCGAGGGTATCTTTGGAATCAGAAATGATATCTATTTAATTGTCTGAGGGGTGTGGTTTGCATAGCGTTTTAAAAACTATTTAATACGCGCTTTGCTTTTGCACTTTTTAGATAAAATGTTTACTTATTTTACGAGATATTCGGTGGTCCTGAAATTTTTATTAAATACTGTTTTAGTTTACTTAAGTCTTAATTTTAAATAAGACGAATGAAGAAGACGTTGGCATGCAGTCGTGGCCGAGCGGTTAAGGCGTCTGACTAGAAATCAGATTCCCTCTGGGAGCGTAGGTTCGAATCCTACCGACTGCGAAGAAGTTGAATTATCTTTTGTTTTTTTATTTTATTAAATAATTTATTTGCCTTACATTTTTTCCAAAATGTTTTCTCTACCTCACTATGCAATGTGCGCTACACTTTAACAATAACACGTCTTAAAAAGGAAGTAATCAAATTTGTATTGGAACATTTTCTTGAAACTTAATACCTTGGACACACTATCTGTCATTGCGACAATAACATACATAACATCAAAAAATCGTAATAAAAACAATATGCTTAATTTATAACAAACATTTGATTTCTTTTCCTATTAAAACATTTCGTTGACCCAAGCTTAAAAGCTGTTTTAGGCTTTAAATCTAAAAGCCACTTTAGGCTTTAAATACGCTATGGTTCTCATATTTGATAACATGCGTTTATCCGTTGTCATGAGCATAAACTAATTTGAGCACAGGGTGTTTGTAGCAACATGAATTTTGTTCACAATTTTTGCTGATGTTATTCAACAAATAGGATGTTATATAACAATATTAAATTGATGTTTTTACAAGCTGGACCGAAAGGACCTATGTAGAATTTTAATATTAAATTCGTTTGATACATCAGAAAAGGAACGAATAATAAATATAGTCTGCACCTAAAGTATCAATATTTTTTTTTATATGAAGAAGTCCATCCGAGATTTAGAAAAAAACACATGCAAAATGCTATAAGAGGCAATGTATGTTTTTACACAAGCATCCTTTAAAATCATAGAAGAGTTTCTATCAAAAATGTCGGTTTCCTACCCGCAAGCCAAGAAATGTGTATCTAATGGTTTCTATTAGGCTTTCGTTAAAAAAGATTAGAAATGGAACATTTTAAAAACTCTACTAAAACCTACATAATCACCAACATGAATTCCCCAATATTTAAATTTTTTGAATAAGTAGTGAATTACCGGAAATAATTACAATATTCATGTGAAAAAGAAATTATGAAAAATAAGTATTACAATACTGGGGAATCTCTGTTCGGCGGCTAAATATATTATTTGAATTATCTCAAGGCGGTGTACCCTTCAATATATTGTTAATTCGTTCCTAGCAATTTATTGCCTTTTTAAATTAATGAGTTATGTCTTTTAGATAATTAAATAAGTCTGTTTGTGGCTAAAGTGTATATTGAAAGTTTTACTATATGCATATTAATTCTTATTGTATTAGCTCCTTGGTGAAGCTGAATGTCTCAAAATAAAGCAAATGTTTACCATTCTTTTATTATCAATGAAGAGTATTGAAGTAAATTTACCAATTTTTCGCAAGTTGCGCAATAGCACTCTGCTCAGAACGCGTCTGATAAAATCAAATGTCCTTGTTCTGTCTGTCGGCACTCGGCACCCCAGGCCCTTTAATCAGTCCGCAAGGAGTCCAGGAGCCCGGCTTTCCTTCCGATGAGTTCAAATTACTTTCCTGTTTTATTCGCACGACTTACTGCGTATGGCCGGGCTGAGGCATGTGCGCATGAAATTTTGCGTCTGCGCTGCTCGCACAGGGCCAAAGGTGTGCACACCCATCAGAAAGGGGTCCAGCGCCCAAATTAAAGGCCTTAAAAAACGACGGAAAGGATAACGTCGACTACAACGACAATAACGTGGAATTGGCGCGATGGGATTAACAAAGACGCGCTCACGGAAGGGATAAAACACAAAACGCAACGCAACAATCCCGGCAAGACCGTTCATAATTTGATGGTTGAGTGTGCTGCTTTCAGTTTTCACTTCCCCTAGATAAAGCTGCGTCAAAAGGCATTCAATTACGTTTTTAACAAAACTTGCGAACATCGCACCGAACAGTACTTTTCTCTTTTAGATTTTCCGATTCGATAAAATTCTCCCTGCGTATATATTTGGGTCAATGTACTTTGACGATAGCAGGATTAAACTTAAAATTTTCCCAATTGAGTAAGTTATAGTAAAAGTGCATAAAACGCATTTCTAAATTTCATGTATATACACATATAAACTAATTATTTATACTACCTACATATTTCTATCTTTAAACATATAAAAAGGAAATCTTCCAAATTTTGCAAGGGTAGCTACTTCCCCCTTCTTGAATGTGCACTTTTCCAAAATTTCGGAAAAATTGTGATTTATGACCTGCGTACGCCTTTACATTCTGTAAAAATGAGGGCAAACCTTCAAATATTTTTCTTTGCTCTTCAACAATTACTTCCAGGACAGTGGTTTTGGAAAATCGATGTTAACTACAATAATTTTAATGAGTGGTAACACTATTGATGGATGATTCAAAAAAAGGGAAATATTATATTTTCTTTTTAGCTTTGGTTTCATTTTCATCAAAGTTAATAATGTTATACCTACAACACATTTACGTGAATATTTTGTTTCTGGCGATTTGGTGTTATTACTTATTTTACTTTATTTATTAAAAATGTATTTCTCTTACGTAACAAATAAAATTAGTATAGAAATATTGGTTGAAGTGGACTTGTAATATTTAAAACAAATTGTTTCTATGAGTGTAATAAGTTTTTCAACTCGTTTCCAACACTTTAATACTGCGAGCTTATTGTTAGATAGTTTTCATTTGGATTAATATACTATATCTGCTGAACAATTTTCTGACACATTCATAGAGCGATACATATGCATCGTATATTTCAAGGATAATGCACAAATCATTTATACAACAAGAATTTTATAATTAGTGCCAGAATCTTAGTGCATTAATTTATAATATTTTAATCGTAACCTAGCAGAATTACTTTTGAATTTAAGCTTTAGATTTTGGAAGAAAATTAGTCTAGCGTAGAATAACCCAATGATCTAGGACGTACATTTTTCGCAAGAGAACATAGTTTTTAGGCAATCTTAAAAAATATCAACATAAGAGGACAACAATTTTAAATATTAGTGCAAAATTAGGCTCGTCTATTTAACATGAAACTTTCATCACATTGTTGCCCATACCTTGGGAGCTTATGATAGCGCTGCTTTCAAATTTGCCATCAACCAAAAATTGTCAAGTCAAATATCAAGCGCAAACAATACCTTAAGTTTTTTAACTACATAATTAGTAATATAATTTTTGTTCATATGTAAAATAACTAATTCATGAATTAATTTATCAACCTATCGAAAATTCATTGAGAGTTAACTTCTTATGATATTACATATCTCACTGCTTCTAAATTTTGTCAAAATTACCAATTAATTAATCATTTGTATAGAAACAAGGGCCTGCAATAGTTATTGAAAACCAATATGAATCAAGTAGGAGATCTTAAGTAAGTCAAAAAGCAGTTCAAGGATCAGTCTCAGTTGCCTTTGTTTCGCCATCCCCTTTCGCTAGCACCGATGGCGATGATCTTGCAACTGATCGTCGCGCGTCGTGGATTTCTTCAAGGTAATTCTCAGCAGACAAATTTTCATATGGCTCCGAATTTGTTTGCCGTTGGAGAGTGACTTTTAAAAAGATCCCAGAGGATCCGCAGCTGATGCAACTTCTTCGACGTTAAAAAACAAATAGTGCGCGCGAAAAAAAACCGTTTCAAAGGTGCGTTCGGACCTGGTGCGCCGTATGTTGGGACACGGGATGACGCAGGGATACACGAATTCCTGCCGCTGCCAATTGTACGATATCCGTCTGATGAAGGGGTGCGTGAACCTTAAATCAAAATACATAAAAAACCGCCTGAACCCGTCCTCTTCCTCCTGGGGCTGAATCAATGGGTAAAAAATATAAAAAATATCCCTTGAGTATGCGAGCTCAAAGTATTGGGCTAGAATCGGTCTACAACAACAACCCGTTTCTGATGATGAAGGGATGATTTTTGATTTAGTTGAATTTCGCACCCCTTAAAATTCGGTCCTAGAATTTTTTGATTGCGTGCGCATTGTGCAAGAACTAAAAAGAGACAGAGGCCAAGGAATCGGACTCTAATGTGCACGGAAAGCTTTTCCGCGTATTTTTTCCGTGTTTTGTGTGTGTATTAAACGGCTTTTGCGCCCAAACCGTGTTTTCGCGATATGTGCAATGTGTCCGAACTTGTAACCTCAAAACTTATTAAAAATTTAAAAAGTATTTAAACTATCCTATTCTCGTTCTCTAACCAAATAGTAGTTCTTTTAATAACGAAGGCCAGGTTTTCTTTGATATAGTGTACTATTGCTGGAATGTTTAAGTGCATATGAAGAGTTCCGCGGACATGCAGTCAAAATTTACTAAAAGGCAATCTAAGGATTTACAATTTCACACCGAATTGGTTAATCAGCACGAAAGGATGATTTTCTTAATCACGGATCTGAGGAGATATTCCTATTCGGATTTTCCAATAATAGAAAGCGACTTACCCTGTGAGAGTTTTTCTTGGTAAAAGCCTTTGATATCATTTTCCTGTCTACATTGCTTAAATAACCTAAGAACAGTCAATAATCAGTTGTATTTTAGTTAAAAGAATCGTTTGCAATATTTAAGAAAGCGGCATCTGCAATTCGGCTTTTTATATCGATGGGAATTGTTTACGTAGTTTCCAACATGGCGGCAAGCTCATTAAAAGGCCAATAAAAAGTTAATTCACAGACACTGTTTTCACAAAGGTGTAAAACAGAGAATTGTTCAGGTGCTTATTTACTAAGACGAAGCGAAAAATCGAGTGAATAGTTTCAAACTATCAAACAACAAAAGTTGAGTTTACAAGGCTTTGATATGCATCAATTACCAGTGCTTCAACTTTGCATGGAGACAACAAATTTAATACCTGTGCTACCTACATTTCGTATCAGATTTTAGAATAACAAAATTTTTTGATATTAGGCAATATAGTAAATATACTATAGGTTGTGCTTAAACTACTTCTACAACGATTAATTTAATCCTTTGTGCCCACCAAGCACTTAATGTGTTGAAACTGGAAATCCGAATTATTTCCTAGAATTGAATAATGTTCCAGTAAGTGCATAATTAAATACGAGAATATCATCTGAATACTGCCTTACATATTTCAGAATTTCGAAAGGCAGATATTCAGTAATTTAGATGTAGATTGTATAGGCGAAATTTAATTCTTAATTCTTTCTACTAAAGTTTTTGCTCTGCAATTTAAGAGGATTATCTATATATGTATCTATAGGGATAAACCCTAAAATTAAAAGTAATCTATTCAATAAATGAATAATAGGAGAGCCCCTTTTTCTTGAATAAGTTTTTATTATAAAATAAAATAATATCTCTCAACCTGTTAGCATTGAATAATGAATATTATTATAAATTTAATCTTTTGCATTTGTTCTTGCAGTCGCTAATATGAAGAGTCAGAGCAGATAGATTTTGATTCAGTTTCTGCCAAAGCACAGAAATATTTTTTTTAATTTTATAGATTTCTTTAGCACAGCATAATATTTGAAAAGAGCTCTGTATGATTTAGATATTTTAAATTTTTAAATGTTCATTAGAAATATTATGAAATGAACTTGAACCCCATTAAATCTGCTCGCAAAACGAATAATTAATTATTTCGTGCTGTTCATGATAAAGTATGATTAATGCATTCATTCGCGTTTTAAAATCTAAGTAAACTGAATTGTTTAAATAAACTCCATGAACTTCAAATTTATAATGCTTTGGGAAAAACACCCTATTTATTTGCATAAAGTTCAATGTTATATTTTTTTATTATTTTAGTAGTATATCACTATTATTTTTGTTTTTCATCGGAATGACTACCGATTTCATAAGGATATTGTTGCTCCGTCTTAATGCACACTTGCTGAAATCTTACTTTTACTCATTATAAGAACAATGTATCGAATAATTTCTGGTTTTTACAAAGTTATAAATTAATTTATATAATACCGATATTATTTATTATTATTATTTATTATTTATTATATTCATCTGTAACGTTTGATAATGCAGGCATTATAATACATTTAATTTTTGCTCTTCTTAGGAATCTTATATAGACGTCGACTTGTTACCTCCACTTTTTCCCTCAACGCCGAATTTATGCACAACCTTAAATCCGTTTATGTTAAAGTGCAGTATTATTATTAATATTAATTAGTATTAATATTATTACACTTTCGTACAGCCAAGTTTCGCAAAATACCAGGATATTCACTTGCGGGTTGTAACAATATTTTACAAATATTATTTCATCCTTTTTATTTGGTATGCTTCTTAGCAGCCCTAACTTGACGAATATATTCTGAACAATCGCCTTTATGGCAACCCTCAGAAGTAATATGTTTACTTATGACTGTTTATGCTACTCATCTTCTCGAATTTATAATTTTTAGCGATATGCCGACCTCCGCATTTGATTTTGCATATATTTTTGTTTCGCTAGCAAATTTGACTGATGTGTGATTGTCCTCCTGTAACATATAGCATTGTATTTTGTTGGTCTTCTTTTATATAGTAGCTGCGCCATGCTATCTCTACAAATTTATTAACGAGTTTTGAATAAGTCGCTTCAGTAACCTCCAAAATGTTGTTCATTTTTGTGGCGCGAGTTCGCAATGTTTAATTCGTCGCTTTGGTTTATACTATGATTAAGTGCTATAAGTTATGTGTTATGTTACCAATTCCGCTGTCAAATATTTCTGATCTAGATTGTGGATGATAAGACTTAAATTTTTTCTTTTGTTTTTACAATATTATAGTCCTCGTTGAGTTTGGCTGTTATTTCTCTAAATAGTTTATCATTATTTTGCTGTGAATCTACTTTTAAAAGACTTCCACTGTTCTGTAGTTTTTTCATAACTGTGATAGGAGTTTTAATTTGATTTGGTTTTACTTCTGATTTGGTTTTATTATGTGTCCGCGTTTTCCTGCTGTGTAGTAATGCCCTCTACTAAACACTTTCGTTGTGTTAAACTTGTAACGGCCTGACTATGTTTGAGGACCGCTGCATAAGAAATATTTTTTTTATTTTCAAGTGCTTGTCGCTGATATTTGATCCTAATTCTAGTAAAAATACTTCTAGTTGATAATTATGAGTTCGATACAGTCAAAATCATTTTTTAATAAAACTACTTCATACATCGTAAGAAATTCTAACAAAGTAAAGTAAAAATCAGAAAAATTCTCAAATATTTTTGATTGATTTTCCATTTTAAAAATGTAAAAAATGAGCTCCGCCATTTGCCGTAACACCTACAAAAATCCCAAGCACTAAAAGTACCAGACGGCAAACGCTCATTGGTCTGGCAAAAATGACCCTCGTTACAGTTAATATTGAATATCGCCCTAATCGTCTCCCTGACCACATCCCCTGCATTCGCCAGGACTTCATTCGTTCCGTGCGCACGCGTGTGTGGTGAGTGGGAAAAGGGCAGATGAATGAAAATGACCATGAGAAAATGGTGAAATAGTTCGAATACCCAATTTTAAAAACAATTATTCCACAATCAATGTTTTATTTATATCTTTGTCTATATCCCTTTTCTTCTAATATAACCATTATAATATTTTTAACAAGATTTTTCTGAAAAAGGTTGAAGTTACTTTGTATTCTAATTTTACAAGCAAAGTTTATTCTATCGTGATTTAACATTTCGCAGTTAGAAGATTAGAATTTATATAAATATAATACATTTACATATATATATAATTTTAATCTTTGTACATAAATAAATACATAATTATAATAATAATTTTTATACTCTTCGATTATGGATTCCACTTCCCTAAAAAATAAATTTTTTTAGAAAAACATTTTAAATGACTTTGTGAAAATTGGACACTAACCATGTCTAAAAGAAATCAAAGTAATTTTATTCAAATATTTCTAATTTCAAGGAGCAGTAAACGAATTACTTTGAAAATAAAATGATGTCATATTAACACCTATAAGTATACAGTATATTTATAGATTAATACTCAATTTATGTGGAAGTAGATTATATCTCATACCTACCTAAGTAATTCATTTTGCAAGTTCACGAATTGTTTATAATTAGAATACGTGAAACTATACGAAGGATTATTCTTCCGACTCCAACACTATTGCAGTTTAATGTAATATCAATTACGGCAGGCGACAAAGTAACTAACCAAATTGGTTTTAGTGATAATCGAAAATGATGTCACTGAGTCAATTAGAACTGAATAACGGAGCGCATTTGTGCATTTTATGTATAAGCAACATCATTGTGCACTTTACGTGTCCGTAAAATATTCACAAATTAAACAACAAATCGAGAAGTGCTAAAGCACTCTACGTAAAATATGCCACCAGAAATGGAAATTTCGACGTGATAGGAAATGCCACGCGACCAGGGAAATCCTTTTAGCTATCCAAATCTGAATCTGCTGGCATTGTCAGAAGCCTTAATTGAATTAAAGCTGGAAGGATAAATTTAAACAGTTTTTTCACTTTTAGAATCTATTAAAAATCAATATGCATTTTAATGAAGAACAATATTTTTCATTTAGTTTCCTTTTCCAGTTTGATCGCACTAATATAAAGCTGCAATGGGATTAATAATGAATATGACTTTGGCTTTGCTTAACTGTATTGGATTCTAAAATTTAATATATTAAATATTTTCATATTTATAGTAACTTATAAAATAGAACATAAATAATACAATGGTATAGGTACCTCCTATATTTTTAATTAAATAGGGAATTAGAATGCAAAGCTGTTTCAAAGAAAGAAGTGGTTCATTTGACTATTTATTTCTTCAAGCAATTGATTTAATTGCTTTATAGAGGTGTATGTTTCATTAATTTGAAATGTTGACATAATTATTGTAATTAATATACTGAAAAATAGATAAGCATTTTTAAAAGAAAATATTCTAATATTTTACAATACATATATAGGATGCACACTCAATTTATTTGTTTTTGTCGATTTCAAGTCAGCGTTTAATAATAAAACGAGGGTTGTGCGTATACATAAACTAGGTATTGTAATGTATAATATTGAAAGTTACAAGAAAAAAAAAGGATTCCAACATTTATTTAATGCACACAGTGTGAAAATATCTGACAATAAATGCTTAGAGGAAAATAAGCCAAATAAACAAATGCCTCTGCAAATTGAAGTGTCACAAATTGAGACACGAACTGGTTGAAGGTTTACAAAGTGATGCAAATGGGTATGCCCCATGTGCCCAAAAGAGCATCCAAATAGATTAATAATGCACAACACCGTCAAAAGGAATCAACCTCCAAAATGGTAAGACGTTTCCATCCGGTGAAAATTTCTTGTAGAGGGCGGCTTTAGTTTCCATTGTTCAAGCTGATGGAGTCAATTTACCATTCGCTACTCGCTGGCGATACTGGTAATGAAGTAATTATGAATGATGCTTAGAGCTGAAGTGCACTTTCTTGATTTACAATTAGTTACATTGCATATCTCTCAAGGAATGAATAGTAACGATCTTTCTACGTAAATATTGCATAATTCAGCAGGAACCTTTTGTCGATCTAATTCAAAATGAACTCTAGTGCCTCGCTTAATCACTACCTACTATCGAGGGACTCTGAGTGAAAAAGCAATTTCCTAATTGTCTTGGAATGTCACTTTGTATTCTTGAAGCAAAACAATGAACTTCAAGACTTCACTCAAACGAAATTTTTTTTTCCGAATTTGTAAAATCTTCTGCACCATTGAGAGAGTTAACAAATGTTTAAGTCGATTCAGCAGGACGGTAAACGTGAGCTTACGAAACAGAGCTCATCTATCATTCAAAAGTCCTGCACTGCAAAACAATCTAATTTTTCAAAATAACTTTCTTTAAGTTTTTCTTGAGACAGGCAATTAAAAAGTTGGTCCTAATGCTTTTGGTGCATTTTTAATGCATGCTCGGCTTTGACTAAGTTCCATGGAACCTAAGAGTTCCCATCTTTGGAATATTTATTATTTACTTGGAAATTAACCGGATGTGGGTAAAGTTAATTAATTGAGAAATTAAAACTAGGTGAACTCAATTATAGGAGTAAAATGTGAGACAGCTTCTTATTTGGGAACAATTGAAAAACGAATTGCGATCCAAATTAAAATACTCTGTCTAAAAAAGGTTATTGCCTAAAAGTTTGCCCGGATTATACTGGGTTGACAGGTCTAATTCGATAAAGGTACTATTAGGGCATTAATAGTTAATTCAACATCTTCGGGTTTAGTATACCTTACCCCTACGTAGATGAGCCCGTGTCGCATATTCATCCCCTTTTTTAACATCTACCCTGGCGTTGATGGCTACCAACTTGGTTAGAACTGCTTTAAGGTTCTGTTCCCATTAAAATTTGTTGATAAAACGTCAATGTCACGTCAACCCCATTTCACTTTTATATTTAGGTAATAGGTACAAATGGAATTGTCGCGAAACGTCGAATGGTGACAGAGTTTTGTAATGCTTTTAAGTACACACAGCATCATATGTTGGAGCAACATAGATACACTAAACATCTTTCACAGCATTTTGATTATCATCAGACAGCATCAGATTTGAATTACTACGTATATTAAATTTATGAAGTGCTATTGTCATGCTATCTGGATTGTTTACCCATGTATTTATTATTCATTGTCTAAAAGTAAATCAAATATCAACGCTTTAAATATGAGGTATAAGTCTTAAATTAAACTCATCCTGAATCCTATTTAAATAATCTATATAAATTTATAAATAAAACATAATATTGGGACATATTTTAACATAATATAGATACATTGATAAAGTTATTATTTTAAGTATTTCATTTCTCAAAAAAGTTTCAGTTCCAGGCTACTTATAAAAACAGGAGAAGCACCAAATTCATCTTCTTAAATTAATAAATTTTTTTATATTAACACAAAAAGAAAAAAATATATATTTGTCTTTCATCCTTCTTAGTCTCTTTAATGAAACTATTCAAAATACTATTTATTATTTTCCAAATTTTGTCTGTATGCGATTTTAAAGTGGGTATGAATTTATGTTACAAAAATTTCTCTATATAAATATAATAGTTTAAAAAATATAGAGATTATAAAAGTGTGCTCGAAGAGTTCAGTTAAATGTAAAATGCACTCCAATATTTCATATTTCAATATGTCATAAATTGTGCAATTTAAATGTAACACCATTGAAAATAACTCGCAAATCAGTGACTGAATTTCGTATTAATCCGGTGCATTGTGACCGTTGCTATCTTTTCAGCCCAATAGAAACTGCGGCCGGAAAAGCTGCTGCACATCGAGCGCATCCGTAGCTCCTTCGAAACAAAGGTGTTAATGCAGCTTATTTACAAACCCCGCGATTGTGCATACGGGGGTATCGGCCTGGAATAATTGGTTAATCCACGAAAGGTAAGCGGCGCAACATAAAAAAAGGACTCGCTCGGTAGCTCGCACATCAAAGATATCGCAATTGTTTATATTGACGCGGGAAGGAAGGCAAGAAGCCACTCGCCGGCAAAATGCGCGATTGGCCGACGGTGCGACAGGTAGGCGGTGTCGTCGAATCCCCGAATCCCCGAATCCCGCCAGAAACGCGGGACTCCGGAGCGTGAGACCCGGGAACCGCTCCAAAAAATTACCTTTCACATCCACTTCCACAGCAGGCCCACCTGAGAGGGCCGACGAAGTTTAAGGCATAGTCAAACGAACTGTGGAAAGGACGTGATATCCGGTCCGCCATATTCCCCGCATTGGCAGAAGGAAGCGAGCATAATCCGAAAGCTCCGGCCGAGTCGAGTTGCGAATCAGGATAAGATTAAGCAAATCGCAAGCTCAAGGCCCCCGCACCTGAGGATGAGTCTGGGAAGCGCGGAATTTCGGCGGCAACAGTCGGGAGCGTGCCAGTCCAGGAAATCAGTTCAAATAGTGCAGACGACCGGTGGCCATGTCCAGAGGTGATGAGTTCACATATTTCTATTAAAAAGTTGCTCAAGTGCCGACAAAACGGAAAAAACCCCAAGACTGTTCTAACTCCGGAGTTGTACCTGCCCCGCCCGGAGATATCTAATTAAACGTGCAAATAGACTCTTCCAATTTCCAATCTTTTTGTGCTGTGTCAACATTTGCCCGCGCTCCGGATGCTGCACACCGGTGTTCAGGACTCAAATGATACATATATAATTTTGATTGTTGCTCAGAAAGCCCTGTGCTCGGGCGGCTTTCGAGTAATAATTAAAACCAAATATGACATCATCTCTGCGAGCCCTGGACATAAGGACACTAAAGGTAATTACGTACACAAACGGCGGTACTCCCAGTTAGGCATGTTTATGTAATTCATTTGCATGCACGATCAAAAAACGCATTGTAAATATATCGTTAAAAACGATAGTTCCCTACACCCAAGAAAAAATGTTGGAAATGAATAAAAATACATGTGAAAATTAAATAAAACGTCATACACAATTTTGTCAAAACGCGCGGTTTTTCCTCAACATTTTATTCTCTTTGCACTTAACCAAAAATCAAAAATTATTCCACAAATTTGACCAATGTTCGACATATGGAGCATCAAACTACAACGGAAATCGCAGATTTGGTACTTCTAAGGGGTCTTTTGGTTGTTGATACCTTTTACCGAAAAACTCATGTAATGCTTTACCGCTCCACTTGTACAGATGAAACTCTCACTATTTTAGTGTATTGTAAAACATTTAATCATGGAAAAATTCCTATATTACTTTTTTTATCTTGACAAAAATTTAAAAAATCATTTCCTCCTATATTTGTTCGTAATAAATTTTTATGTTTTGTGTACCAGATTTAACCCTTAATCAGCCCCGCGTTTTTTTAACTTCAGTTTAAGCCAGTTCAGTCCTAGAACTCTCAGCATTGTAAAAGCGTTCTACGTAGTTTAGTCTAGTTAACTAGTTCTTTCACAGGACCCGCGAGTGGCAGTTTTGTAATGATTAGTTACATAAAAATGTTATTTTTTTTTGTATTAATATGTATATGTAAAAGAGAAAATTAATTATGTACCTATGTATATAATTAATAGCTTACTTACATAGTAGCTGGGGTACCAAACGATTCCAGTGTGGTAGCTATTCTATACTGGAGCGGTGTAGCTGCCATCTAAGGGTTAGAGTAAAGTGAATATGTTAGAAAGGACTTTAGATGAAAATATAGCTTAATTATTTTTGTAATTAAATAAGCATCTATCCTGTATGACTGTTTGAAAAAGATAGTAGAAGTATAGTTCGGTTATTGGAGAATTTAGTTTCCCTTAGGGCATCTATTTTTTTGGCATACCTAAATATTTTTTAGGTAGTTTTTATTTTAGATTCACTACGCGGAAAATACTAAAACCTAGTGTTCACGACACGGCACAGAAATAAAAATTAGTTTGTCGTCTTAAAAGAAGTTAAGAATTAAGTTGAAGGTGCTGAGGAAGTTGCTGGACCTTTGGTATTTATGGTATATGTCTTATTTCTCCATCCATAACGCTTCGAATGCAGTTTTGTTAGAGTGAAAACAGAAATATAACTCTAGGTTTGTTTTTTTTTACGCAAAGCTATCGTATAGTCAAAGTTGCATTATTGCCTTTAATCTATTTGGAAAAATATGCACTATAATTTTGTTTAAAAACGAAAGAATTTCAGCTGAGATATGTTTTAGTGTAATAATTTTCATACTTTTGTGTAATTTTGGTTGGTTTCGTTTCTTATGAAAAAACAAATGTTTGTTTTTAATCCATTCGAATCGAATCGAAAGCAGCTTAGCCCTTTTTGAATAAAAATTCCTTAATAAATAACATTTTCATACATAAAATCATTTCCGTAACCTTTGATTTCAGTTAAGTATTGCGTTCGAAGCGGTTTAAATAATCCAATAGAAACATCTAATCGAATTATTTTGACTTCATGTGTAAAAAATTATCTGAAACTGTGCTGATTATATGTATAGCCTTTATTAAACAAATAAATTTTGAAAATGCAATTTTCAACCACTAGTAAGTTTATTTTATAAATTTTAAAGGACTTTCCTATAATTTCAAGACTTATTTATGTAAAACTGGAATCACTATCATTCATTCAGGGCATTTTAACATTTATTGCAGAAAGACAAAATAGTATATAATTAATATTCCTGTGTGTGTACTTTTTCAGTTTTCGTTGAACTTTATGGACCGGATCATCTTTCGCAGTATTTTATAACTTTTAATTACAAATGTTAGGTGGCTCGTACTTTCAATAAAATACTTATCTGAAGAAATTTTCTCATATGGTGGCATGTATAAGGGTACGAGAAGAATGCTGATATAAATATATCCTTGTGAGTTATATGCAAAACAGAAATTAGAAAATTGTTTAGTTCATTTTCAAGATTAATCAGTGAGTGAGTTAGTGATTCCAAAAGCCCCACCCAGAATTGGGTGTGGATCGAAATTTCCGAATTTTATATTTTGTATGCAGATAGGTTGTCTTTATTTATTATTCCATTAAAATGACGAAAATTATAAAAATATGTAATTGAATTTGTAATAAAATCTGTTCTTCTTTTTTTACTGACTTTAGTTTTTTAACCATCCTACAATACTAACAATATGTATGCTACTTTAAAACACATTTATGTAATTTCTATGTTTTTATAAGCTGTGCGTCGATTTTGGTGTTACTAAAAATTGTGCATCGATTGCTGCTATGTGAAAGCTGTCTACCAAAATATTTACCTAAAAGAAATTCAATTATCTGCGTTTACAGAGATCGCTGTTTTTAGCAATTTCTGAATTCGTCGATATCCTTTACTTTAGTAGTAAAACAATTTTTATTAACAATTATTAACTTAGATGTGATTTCAACGACCTCAGGCATAGGCATATACTATATGTATGTATATACATATGTGAACAGTTATTGTTTTATGAGTTAAAAATGTTGTAACTGAAAAACCATAAATCATCATATGCTGTATAAAAATAACTTCTATATTTCCCCTGGAGTCGCTGGGCTTGTAAATTTATTGAGAAAATGACCTAAATACTAATAAATGAAAGACCTTATAATACAGTTACTTTTAAAGATTGATTTGAATTAAAACCAACTGCACATCATGTTTTACTAATTTTGAATAAATTTCTTATTGTTAATGTAAAATAAAATAGATACTAGGTATGTAGTCATAAAAATTCAAAAATATTTTTTTTAGCCTTTTTTTAACCTAACAGAAAGTAAATTATTTTTAATTCTGTTAATTGAAGCTCCTTTGTCTAATATCCTACACAAACAGTGTACGTAAACTATCACTTAGTATTAATTATTTATTTAGGTCCGTCTGTCCACGAAATACTGCCAAAACTAATGATTTTAAATGACCAAATTCTCGTTCTAAACTTTAAATTTTGAATATAATTTTAGGTCCCTTTTGATGACTTCTTTTTAGTTCCATAAGTCGAGAAGTTCCTTAAAAGTAAGTCATAAATTAGTTAAAATCCTGATTTCTTTTGTTTAAAGGTTTAGGAAAAAGATAAATTCGAGGGTTAGTCAGTGTACCTCATTTTAAAAACTATCTAGAAATATCTTAAACTTCAAATTTCTGTGTTACTTTGCATATAGTTTTTAGATGCTTTTTGAGTGTTTTTTTGAGATAAAAATTCAATTAACTCAAACGCAATTTTGAATTTAGAATTTTAGGGATCACGATAATTTTTGTTTATAAGTTATTTTTTGAAACGATGAGTTAGTCAGATTCTGTGAAAAGTAATTTTTGTCAGGTTATTTATTTTATTATTACCCAATTAGGAAGAATTTCTACTAATCACCATTACATATAAAATAAATAATATTTAAATAATTGTCATCAGTTCCATTTAAGCAATTCCCATCTTTGGGAGTTTTTAAAAACGATTAACGTCATTTTTTTAAACTATATTGCGTTATTTTACAGAATTCCCCTGCGGAGCGGAAATACAAAACGTCAAAATAAAATGACAACTAGGCAGCTGACAGTTCATTGATAAACATTTAGTCATTTGTTCCTCCGAGCTGGTTTTAATAATTTCATTTGAATTTTTCTGGCGTTCTTTAATACAAAATGATTAAACTTCCAGTGGTCTTAATTTTATCAGAGGGTAAAACAACTCCGCAGGAGATCATAAACAGTGAGTGGGCTCAGCAAATGTTTTTTTTTCGAAGTAAAATATGAGGAACTCTTTCCACAGACTTGAGAAAAATTCCTGAAGATGAAGAAAAGGAAGTGATATTTTCAGACAGTCCAAAAAGTATTAACGGCTACGTGCTCCACCTTACGACGAAATATTACAAGGCAAACTTATATCTCGTTCCATTCGAGGGCGACATCAATTTGGTACCGCCCCAAGTTCAGGAGAGCACAGAATGCGTCCTAATATTTTTCGATTCTGGGAAGGTAATTTTAGTAGTTCCCGTATTGTTGGCGACTACTAATTTTCTTTCCTAACACCAGAGAAGCTTTTCATCCCGGATTCCAATGTACGCCGAATTCCTGAAGGACAATGAAATCGAACTGGGCATTCTGCTCTGCGGACGGCTGTACGACGACTCCAACGAAGGAATCACCTACAAGGACGCAAAGCAGGCGAGCAGATTCCTCGACGTGATAGAACTTGACCGCACACGGGACGAGGACGAGGAGGACGACCCCCACGACCCTCTGGGGTACGACGAGCTGATGCAGGCCCTGCGGGGCTTCATATGGTCCAACGTGACCGTCTGGCTAAGTACTCAACGCACCTCAGTTTGAATTCGCACAATTTATTTATTGTGGGACCTCTTTAGGCAGTGGCAGAGGCTCAAACGCAGAAGAATCACCAAAGGACAACGTGAGCAAATCTTCAGCCGACGGCGACGATGAAGTAATCTTTGAGAAGCTGCTCACTGAGGCAATGATGTTCAAAAACTCTGCATCCTCGTGGTCGCGAAATGAGAGACTTGCGTATGCTGAAACATTTGCTGACAAATTCGAAAGCCTCATTGGTGATGGAAAGTTGAGTTCTGATGAGGAAGGTGTTTAAATAAATTATTTGAGCATATTACTGTAAATTAATACTATTCAGCTTTATAAACTTTTAGCTGAATAGCGATTATTACAGCAATATGTTACTAAACTAAATTATATATAATTGTATAAAAATAAAATTCTAATTTAGTGGGATTTTAAGTAGTTTTTGTTCTAAAGCAACCTCGATTAAGCATAAATTTCTCAATAGTATTAATTGTTGAAGCATGTTAACCGCCATTGATACAGCTATACGGAGGATTGTTCCAAAATAAAAAGGCTGAACCTAACCATCTTCAAACAGAAAGTTAGTTTGAAGCAGATTTTATTATCGTTGATTTAATCTCTTATTAAAACTGAACGGGTCAAACATTTAATTTGAGCAGAGTTTCTAAAATTATTGTATGAGTTTTTGGGGAGCTCATTCAAAAATCGTCGACAATATTAAAATAAATCGCACTAAATTGAAAATTGCTGCTTCGGAGTTTTTAGATTCACATATGTACATGAATTCTGTTAAAAAACATCTTAAAATCCAACATATGTGAAATCCACCATATTTTTTGCATTACAAATTAAAAGTAACCGATCATCCTTAAGAAATTTCTTCCATATAAAAAGCGTTTTCTATTTCTCGGCTTTATCATTGCAAAGCTAAATCTCAATGCTAGTTACGAAAAGCCAGAACTATCTATTAAAAAAAATAAAAATACTTTGGATTTAAATAGGCAAGAAAGTAATGTGGGAGTTTAAAAATTCGGTGAAAATATTTTATTTCGGTGATTAAAAAGATGATACTTTTAAAATGAAATATAATGTCATCTTAAATATTGTATAAGAGCGCTGTACATAAAAATGAGTATCGATCAATAATTACAAATATTTATACTTAGAACATAATTACCTAATACAATAGAAAAGTTTTGTTTCAGTTTGTTTCATCTTTTTTGGTAAAAAATCTTAAAAATTTATAAATTTGTGAACATAATTATTTATATAGACTAGATTACCTTTTAAAAATATGTATATCAAAGGCTAAATTACATTAGTTTTAAGACGAACAGTAAATTATTCAGAACGTTATCCAGTACTTGTGCTTCGAGAGATTTATATATTGTTTGCTGCTCTTCTTTCACTTTGTTTTCAACAGAAGCCGTAATATTACACATTGACGTATTCTATATTTATATATAATATATATATTTATTTAGCGATCAACAGAACGGAATATGAAAGTTTAGGAGTTCGTCTTTTCACTTGGCGTTTAAAACTATAGGTATGGCATTTTATTGTTTTTATTATTTTTATTCTCACTTTGCTCGACAGGTTTAATTATATACTTCATGAAGATTATTCGGATATTTAAGAGGACTATAGAGCTTCCTACGAGTTTGAACAAAAACGTAATAGGGCAGCACAATCAGTCAGAAAAATAAATAATTATAAACTTGCTTCACTTGGGGCGTTATAGAATCTAATATGGGTATATCTTTTAATTTGATTAAATTATATTACCCCTAAAGATATCCACTGGTACTTTGGCTCAATTATAAATTATATACTGAAATCTCGCGCCTAATAAAAGCAACGAGCTATTATAATTTTGTAAAACTATAAACCATAATTTTTTCGCGTAGAATGGAGCCAATTCCTAAATAAATAAAACTTAAGTAAAAAGTTGTAACATTTTAGAACAATCGCTTTTGTCGGTTTGATCTGTTATCTGTACTAAATTAATTTCATTTATCGCAACGAAGTAAAACCCTCTGATAATTTAAAAAAAGCCCGAAAACTGTTGTAAATAAGACGCTTGCTAAAAGGAAATCCCGTAGGATATGGCACTTAATTTTATCATTTTTAAATTTTTTATTTTTATAGCGCCAGTTTTGAAGAAGGAATAGTATTCAAAAATATCTACGAAACACACTAAGTACGAATTTATGAATTGTTGGTTATTAGTTTTTGTGCTTTTTTTATTATTTCTAAGATTTGAAGTCATCAACAGATCAAACCCGAATTTAAGAGATCCCCAAAAAGTTACCTACGAATTTTTGCATTAATAAAGTCGCACTGCAGCTGCCCTCCTTGAATGGAAGCCCTATAGCAGTTTTTATAAAAAAAACAATTAAATTCCTAAACGTTAAAAGGGACTGTACAAGTAAACACATCTTGTCAACACATAAAAAAAAATAAATAATGTAAAACATTCCTAATTCGCTATATTAAAATCAAATTAAGGCATAGTTTCTTTCATTATCTAAAACCGAATATAATACATCTTCAATGAAGCACCTACATGTCATTAAACTGGGAGCTAAAGTGAGTATTTTTTTGTTTTACTTTCAAATTCTATAAGCATTGGCAATATAAAAAACTAATTAATGCAAGGTTCGATTTGCATCAACCTCAGTTAACTGACACAGCACGCGCGGTAGCGCAGTCCATTCCTGTTCTCCGCACTTTAAACATGACCTTTGGTAACTTAGACGAATACCGAATTCGAAGCATGAACTGATTATAAATATCACAAAACTGATTGTGCCTTAAGTAAACGCAATGCTTGTTTCGCATTTATTCGGTACGAAAAAATAATAAAAAGGCTCTCCCAAATAGTGATACCTTAACAGTCCGATGGTGAGTCCGTCGAAAGTTTATGCAGGTCTGCATAGTTAACAATGGCGCGATGAAGGAATTCGTACTGCGCCTAAATAAATTTTAATAATTCAGTAACTATTTTTTGTTTTCAACTTTCTAAATTTCGATACTTACGTATGTGTCTAAGATCATACTTCGTTGCGATCTTAATTTTCTCGTTGTAGTGCAGATATCAATTTTTCTTTCAATCCGCAGCTGTTGAACTAAAATGCACATGGCTACAAATATGGAGCTCCTATCCGTTCCAAGACTAAAGATAAAAAGGGTTAAACTGCGATTGTCAACACCTCATTATATAAACCTTACCTGCAGTGTACAGCTATTGGACTAGGGGTCGAAAAATTATTTTCTGCATCGTGATGCTTTAGAGCCTGATCAACAAGCTCGATGATTCCTCTACAAACTTCAGGAACCTCTCCTTCCACTGTAGGCCAACCGTTATATTGAAATTGCGTTACCTTAATTGTATCATCAATTTTGCAATTTGTCACATTAAATTCTCTTCGTGTGTAATATGGACAGCTTTCGCTTTGCATATATTTAACTAATACATGATCATATTGAATTTCATCATCTGCCCAGTACCGGGGGCATTTTCGAGGACCATCACCGATCTAAGTTTTGAAAATACCCAATGAGAATGCAAATCGTGTTATACATATATCATGCATCTTACCTCTGAAATCATAACAAGGGTAGTAATACCTTGCTCAGAAATCATCCTCCAGAAGTCCCCTATTGTGTTCTCCATAGGATCTTGGGTTATTATGAATGATTCTGAATTGTCATAACCCTCGATGAAAGATGCATTTATATAGGTTGAGTGTTCCCTGGTCGGAATGGGTGTCAATATTACCTAAAAACAAAAATTTATATCAACTGCCATAAAACGCTAAAGCAGATCCAAAATCTTACCCGATTGCGATCAAATGGGATAACAAGCTCACTACGATTTTTACTCATGTTCTCATCACCACCTCCTACCGACCAACTCTTATTGGTCTCATCAGGAATGGATTTGATCTTCTGTATGAGTAGCATAAAATTAGCAAAATAAAAAGTAGAACAATTCCTTGAGTATTACCTCAAACTCAATCTCTAGCTTACACCTTTCTTTACTATCGTTCGACTTAATTTTCAAGTTCTCCACTGCAGCACTCAGTCCTCTTGCCAGGAGCTCTGTATTGCCAAATTGAGCAATATCGAGTAAAGCTCGGTATAAGAAAATATATTGTTTCTAAATGGATCGTTCATTAAAGAATAAATCCTTCGTCTTTCTAATATATTCATCTTACCAGAGATTGAACCAAAAAATTGCGCTGATGGCGCAAGTCGCAAACAGTGTTAAAAATCGAGACTTGTCCTTCCTCTTCCAATTGTTGCGTAAGAGAGTCAAGCGCAACTAGAGTTCCAGTGCGTCCCACACCTGCACTACAATGTACCAGTATAGGACCACGTTGCACTGAATAAACCGCGTTTATTTGACGAATGAATTTGATAATTCCGTGTGGATGCTCGGGTGCCATAAAATCCTTCCAAACTAGATAGTGATACTGTGTGATTTGGCGCCTCTCTTCTTCATCATCGCTGTTCACGTATTTTTTACTTATATCCAAATTCCGTACCAAGTAGTCAGAGTATCGCTGTTCAGATGCAAACGTGACTGTTATATCACCGAATTGCTTTGAGTCCAAAATTTTCTCGGGCCAGTACTTAGCGCACTTGGCTTTATTGTACTCCTCTAAATTGGTGAGCATTACAATTATCTCTAAATGTTGTTCCCAAATCATGCGCCAAAAATCAGTGATTGTACTGTCCATAGGACCCTGAAATTAAATCGCTCACTAATTGCAGTCTGATAAAATTTAACTAAGAATTACTTGTGCGCAAATAAATTTCTTTCGTTCCTTGTATCCAATTACGAAGTTTGCGTTAATGTAATCGGATCCTTGCATTGAGTTTAAGAGAGAAAGTTTTACTCTTGTCTGGTCGTAGGCCTTAATATCGGGATAACGATTTTTGTGTGAGTTTTCCTTAGCATCGGAATTTTTAGTAGTTCTGTCGTTAAACCGATTAGGAAGCATTTCATACTCTCGTAAGAACCCATAATCGGTGTCTTTGTGACGATTTATATAAGCTTGTGGTAGATCTTGCTTAGAAATTGGTCCAATATCTGCTGGTTTCGCCAAAGCAGTACCAATTAAATGACGATGATTGCTAGTACGGCCGCCACATAGAGCTCGGCTGAAATTATTCACAAATCCTCATTGAAATTTTTATAAACGAATTTGTGATTCATTTTTTTAACTCTGTTGTAGTTTTCGAAATATTAGATTGTTTTTAGGATAACGACCAGTCAAGGGTCTATTGAAACTTTTTGTCTGCATATGGACAATTATGAGATGTATTAGATATACATCTAATTTATATTTCGATTCATTTCATCAAAAAATTATTAACAAAAATGACAAACTAGTACACTAAAGAGATATGCGCCAAATTAATAGATAAATAAATAATAATGAATCAAATAAAATACTTTTTCAGTATGATAAGTTCTTTAACCGAATTTTCAAACGTTCCAATATATCAAAGTTCTGACATCTTGTAATTTGAATTGCTCCATAAATAAATCTGTTAAAATATAATAAATAACATTGGAAGTCGCATCGTTTTCGAGTTCGATTAAATTAAATTCAACAAAAAATTGAGACTTTAAATTAATATGTATGTTGAATATTAAATACAAATTTCTAATTTTTAGGAAATTTGGCACTGATTTTTAAAATTAAAATTATGATAATTCAAGAATGGTAGGGTCTGCTTTCAACGAACACCAGAACTTACCTTAAAGAATCTCTCAAACTAATGACCTCTTCTCCCTGTGCTGCATGTTTACTGTAATATCGGTGCATAATGCATAAAGCCGCTAGCAAGACAAGCACCAACAGAATAAGGGCACACAAAACTTGCACCACAATATTTAAAATTATCGACATATCATCAACACTATCGAGACTTTCAGGAACCGCTCTTGGTGAAATAATTTCAAAGTAATTTGTGTACATTGAAAGGACCTTCTCGTTACTGTTACGAACTAAAAAGTTAATTAACATAAAAATGAGATTTTGTCGAAAAAATAACTACATACCAATAACTTCCAAAAACCCTGTGTAATTGCTGGCCATATTGACTTCACCATCGAAAATTTCATCTTCCATATTATTCTCGGTGAGGTACTCTGTAGTTGTTTCAACAATTTCCTCTTCATAGAATTCCCTCCCATCAATAGACAATTTGGGGTTCCGTTTGCGACGCTTGCTTTCTAGAATTTTTGACGCAGCTTGTGTGAGGTTTCCAGCCTTGTTAAGTTGCTCTCGTTGGGTAAGTTCTGGTAAAATTGGTTGTACTTCTAAAGTTATCATAACTAAATAATTTTAAATTACAAACTTTTAGAGATATATATACCTTCAGGTTTAGCAGTCGTAGTGGTCGATACAATTTTCTTTTTAATAGTCCTCCTAAATGGGGTTCCTTCCAGGCATTTCCTGCATATTTCATCTGCACGTAATTGGCTTTCTCTATCTTTAAACATTCTCCTTCCATCTCCCAGAAAAACCTCAGGATGATATTCATAACCAGGAAACATTTCCGCCAAATAAGCGCCACCCTTTGTGTTGTTTGGGGCGTGAACTTCGCCATAAGTAAAAATGTCTAAGTTATCTGGAAGCGGAAGATCCTTGTTGTACTCATTGATCCGAACGAGATAAATTCGATAGCAGCAAATTGGTCCGTTACGCTCACTTATGCGAGGCAAGTATAATTTGAAAATACATCGATCATTCCCTGTTTTTATTTTACTCCAGACTATTTTGCCTATAGTATCGGGGAGAGTAACCGGCATCTCGCAAGATGCAACTGCAGCCACACCAGTCTTTTTGTTCCTTGTTATTGCAGACACTGTCGCGGTATAGTTAGTGTTAGGATTAACATCTACATATGTCGCTTTCAGACTGTCTTCACGGTTTCTTTTAATTTTAGGGCCCCAAGTTTCGTTTTTCATCATCGTATCCCCTACTCTATAGGTCGCAACCCCTTCCAACTGGATTTGATATGCTATAATCTTGCCGTTTGGAGTCTTAGGCTGATGCCATGTAACCGTAACGCTATTTCTTCGTGAAATATTAAAATGGGTACATACGGCCCGAACATTTAGGGGCTCGCTGGAGACTCCATCCATTGTAGTACCATTAACCACTTCTGACCAGGGTCCACACTCTTTGGTCCAGTCGCTGCAGGCTCTAACCTTAATCTCGTAATCAGTGGCAGTCTTTAAGTTATCGAACATGTACGGCAGGTTACCAGTGTTTTGGGGGTGAATCGCCTCCGCGAGAATTTGGGAATTTTCGCCAGCCTCGGAAACAACTAATTCGTAAAAATGTACAAAATCTAGCAAATCTGCCGGTGGTGGTGACCAATTTATTGTCATAGTAGACGAAGTGCTCCCAGTCACTTCAACCTTTGGGATAAATACGGGATCCTTCTCTAAGGTGCGTACCCACTGGTGATGGGCGTATTGTGGTCCGTCCCCAATGCTGTTTTTAGCACCAAGTTTTAATTGGTAATTGGTATTGGGCGAAAAATTCTCTAAAACGTATGAAGTGTTCCTTCCTTCGATCTCATGGTTGTAATATGTAAAAGCTGGATTTCCTTCCTCCATATATTTTACGAAATACTTCTGAATTGGATCGTTGCCATCATTTACAGTCCAATTCAAATAAATCTTACTTGCGCCAACTGCTTTTACATAATCAATGCTCACGTGGGGCAAATCCATAACGAGAAGAGACACTTCGTAACGAACCACCTCGTCAGAAGTAGCTGCAGTTACAGAGCAAATATAAGTTCCATTGTCTTTTTTCGAGACATCAAACATTTCTAAAGTAGCATTAATGTGCGTCCCATTCAATGAAATTATTTTCGTTTTATTTTCCATATTGGGAATTGATCCTTCTTTTTCCCATTTGATATTCTTTAAAAACATATCTACCGGATAAGCCTCGATAAGGCAGTACAAAATTACAGACTGGCTTGTTTTAACTTTTACAATAGGCGAATTATGGCCTATAATTTTAGGAGATATTATTGGTTGAAGGAAGTACGATGTTTCTTTGAGATTATCCTCCTGGAAAGCATGGCACGTAAAATTCCCTTCGTCTTCGGACTTCACATCCAAAATATTTAATTTGTGCGAGGCTAACACTGGATCTGAAGTTTCAGTCAATGCGTTCATATCAAATTCACTCAAAGGTATTGCCGTCCGCAGGTATCTACAATTGAAGGATTCCCGATAGGTATTTCGTCATTAATACGGTTCATTTGGTCCAATATTCAAAGTATAAAGTGTTTACTTTCATTTTACAAAAAATACACACAAAAACGCAGGCCTTAAATGCCTATTAAAGCAAAATAATGTTTGCTCTTGCAGTTTACTTCGGAGGCTTAAAATTGTATTTGATAAGTTATCATATCTAAACACCGAAGTTGAGATGAAAAAAATAAAATATCTTCTTTAGTGGGCTTTATCACTGAAAACGTTTCAATTGACTGAAAGGAACTTTTGAATAAAAATTCCTTAATAGTCAATGTCCGTAAAACTTTAATAACACCACTTCAGTAACCTTTGACTTAAATTAATGTTTGCGTCCAGTGTTAAAATAATTCGATTAGAAGTTTACAATTATTTGTTCATTTGTATAAAGCTACCTGCTTAAGTGAAAGGTGACTAAATTGAATGTATGACAATTTTAGCAACTTTTTTAAGGAACTTTTGCCCAAAAAGGACTTTTGAGGTCTCCTTTAGGTTCGATTCGAACGTTTTCAATGATACAGTACAGAAATGTTTCCTGCCTTTTTAAAATTGTCATTTAGGACTCCAAATCTTACAGAATACATAAAATTAACAATAAAAACCGTAGCGCTACCTTCTTTGAAAATGAAGTACTAGACGAGCATAAATTAAAATTATTCAGAAAAATCTTTGATAGTACCTAACAATAAACTGACCAGATAATCACAATTTAAACAGTATAAAGAAGTAGATTTTAAATGCTCTACTTAGTGTTCAATTATTGCTCCACACCATTTGATTCCATAATTGCAAACTCTTTTCCGAGATAATCGGGCCCCAATTTGTTAAAATTCGTATTATTTTGTTGAGGAAATTCTTTAAATATATTTGTTTTATCGTTTGTTCGTTTTAAAAGAAGTTTCCAATCGTTGATGACAAAGCAACGTTAACCATATTTTTCGCATTGAAAAAATAAACATATCCTATAATCACACTTGCTTATTTGTTACCGTATCAGGCAGCTATTATCATAAATATTTACCTAATTGGAAGTGGCTATCTCGTATTAAAAAATAAACAAGTTGGTTTTTATTTTTTTCAGGTATTTAATTAATGCAATGTGATGAATGTTTAAAGTAACAGATAAAGCTGTGGATAACCATTTTTTAAAAGAATAACGTCAGCAGTCATTGCAATCCTTTTTTACTGGACATTGGGACAGTCGTTTCACAAATTAGTAAAGAGCCATGAATCTTGATGTACAGCTGGGATATCAGAAAATGAACATTTTTATTCCAATGAATTGTTGATAGCTGAAGAACGACAAGCCTCTATTCTACCTAAATTTATAAATTTCCAGAGATTTTTCATTGTAATTTAATTATAAAAAATTACAATCGGTTGTTAATTTTGAGCTTTCTGAGACTTAATGAAGAATCCTTATCCAATACAAAATATTTTATTTGGTTTTCTTCAGATTAATAGATCGCGCCAAATGTTTGAAATTCTTCATTTTTAATCTGTCGTAACTATTCAAACATTTTTCTTTCATGCATATTCAGGATTCGTTAAGGAGTTTATTTAATTTTTACGTACTTGTAGTCTATTCTCGTTTTGTTAGTCTGACTTTTCTCTTTAATGCATCTATACCTAGTTCATACATGTATGTATATTTGTAAATTTTTAATTTATTCTTGCAGCTAAGATTTTAAAACCAGGAAATTCTAGCGCATTCCTTCTAAGGTTACTAGTGTAAACTCAGGACGCAATAGTTATAAACTGTTTCGTATATGCAGCTTCAATTAAATGGAATTTTAGTATGCACATTTCTTCTATTCGGCGGCTGCCGTGCAATATGAATTCTTGCGGCCAGAAACTTAAAGTTGGCATTGGTTGGAAATTAGTAGAGCCGGTGTCCGGTGGGGCTCAGTGGGACGGTCTCCTCTGTGGGGCCCGGCATTGAAAGAACTAGAGGTAAAGTATTTACCTGCCATCCCCGATTGTGATGTTCCTCTCGTTGAACGTCCACCACACGTAGCCAGTCGGCGAGGTGCAGCTCAGGGATGCATTCTTCCCAACTTCTATGAATACCTCTTCTGAAATGCCAAAAAGCATAAATGAGTGACGGGGCGACGATATCCACCGGAATAAACAATTTGCGGCAGGTGAGGCCGAAACTTGGGAAGGATTTATCGATCATAACCTCACTCGGGGCAAAAGCAATTTTGCTGTATGAATTTCAGTCTATTTCATATAGGATATGATTGAAAAACCCTCGCATGTACCTTGGGCGCTGCAAACTTTTATTTGGGTCACTAAAATAAAAACCACAGTTGAAAATAAAAAACACCGCCCTACTGCTCGGCTGCCCGTCATGGCGTAAATGCAGCAATTAAAGCGACTTGGAGCTTCACTGGTCAGCGATCATAAAAAGCACTAATTACAATCGGAACTTAAGCATTTTCCATCGCGAACAGGCCGCTTTATTTTTAAAAATTTCACTCTTAAACAAGTGTCTAACAAAACAAAGATTCGTCGATGCACTCTCGCATTAGCACACACACACACACGTCCGAGAATTGACAAGCCCTAAAGATGTCAATGGTCACCTACTCTCCCCGACGACATCCTGCGGCCGATGAACGCAGCGTGGTTTTCCTACTAAATTCAAATATTCTTCGCTAAGCGTTTAGAGCGTCATCTGTTTATTCGTGGCAGGATGCCAATCAATGTCCGCTATTAATAAAAATGTAAAAATAATTCCTAAATGAATCGAGAACGATTAATTTAGCAATTTCTCGAAAAAACAAATAAAGTTATTCTTATTTAAAGTTATAAACGACTAATCCACATGTGTAATATGCAGTTTTCGAAAGGAAATAACGATTAAATAAGAATAACTCGTTCGTTTTTCTTGAAAGTTTCACAATATGGTTTTTTGTTTTTTTAATAACATGAAGAATTCCTCAAAAAATATAAAATTAAGAAGCATCTCTTTTCCATAAATTTAGCTTCAAGCATTTTTCAGAAATATCTATAAAACTGTTCATTTCAAAATTTTGAATCAATTTATTTTTAAATCCTTTACTATCTCGTGAAAGTCATATATTTAAGACATAATTGTTACTGTTTCAGTTTTCCACCATTTTAGAAACATCAAACAATTATTATTTTTTGAAATTAATCACTCCGCAAAGTTATCATTTGTTAATTTTATAGTAAAATTATATAGTACTTATAAATTAAATTTTCTGTCTATGAACTCAGTTACGCTTATTATGTTTTTCTAGATATCTTTTTTAACCCTTTAATTTACTGCAAAAACAATGTGTCATCTTTTAATGATGGCTGGCAGAAAAACATTTCAAAATGCTTAAGTGTAGGATTGTACCTTCAGGCAATTTTAAAGAACAATAATATGTATATGGTATCAAAATGTTTATTTGCTATTTTTTGAGTAAAATATGTTAATACTTAACAAAGCATTTATGTAAAAATTTTAATTTCACCATATTACAGTGTCTAAAGTCGGATCAGTGACCTTTCCAGCAAGGAGCAAAACACCGATAGTCTCATCTTCGATGAAATACGCAAACGGCCTATTTGCGATGAATTCATTGACTGTGCTTCCTTGTCTTACATTTATAGCATCGACATTCCAAGCTTCTAAATTTTGTATATACATATGTTATTCAAATTCATTAAATAAGAGTACCTGTTGCCTGGTAAGCAGTGAGTCCCTTCTCACTTACAATCAGTCCAGTTTTTTGAATAATGTCCGACAAAGGGAGTTGCCGGTTCCGCCCAGTTAGCCCTATAAGAGATGCCCTTGTTGTGAAAACCGTTTTAAGACCAAGCTGGAAATATTAATTTAAGTTTGTAGTTCTTTTAAAGATCTTTAAATTCTCTCACCGACTGTAGAAATTCCTTCAAATGAGCAGTGTGGTCAATCTGAAATTTTGGAATTGAGACCTTTACTTTGGTTGGGTTCATTAACCACTGAAGCTTCTTAAGACCGTCGCTGTTCATTTCGCGCAGAACATCGTCTAAAGTTGTTTCAGGATGGGGCAACAGTAAGAACATGGAGAATTTGAATCCCTGAAAGAAATAAGCTAAGTCGAATGTAAAACATGGTGTCCAAATCAACTCTACCTTTAGCGGCAAACGTAGTATCTGTGCTTTGATTTCGGGTGAATCGGCGTAGTAAAAATCTTGAACCTGTGTCATGAATTTCGCCATCACCTGCTTAGATCGTTCAACGGAAAAAGGACGTTCTTCAGTATTCCTATCTGGAAATGGAAGTGTCCACTGGCCATCGAAATAAATAACATTAACAACGATGAGTGCAGAATTTCGTAGTTCCTCTGAAAGTTTCATTATTTTAAGTATTGTGTCGATCAGGGTTAGCGAGGTATAGTAATTACCAGCATCTACTAAATATTTCAGATGACTTTCCGTCACGTTGTCTCCCCAATCATTAATTACCTTTGCCGATTGGCCTACATTTTTAAAATCTAATTTTTCAAGATCGGCGTTATAGTGGGAGTTCAAGATTTCAAGAAAATTCTGACGAGGTTGGAATCGCTGATCAATATAAACTTTTGTTGCGGCAAATACATCGTAAAACGTACTGTTTTTCTATTATTAGATTGTGTGTACAAATATTTGTATGTATATGTTATGAAGCTAACAACATAAAATAATAAATACATAGTTACCTTTAGCGATTCAAGAATTTCTTTGTATAAATTTCGATTTGCAGAAAATGATTCCAAATCTGGAAGAATTTCGTCCCATTCTTGTCCTGCTTTAGAGCCTATTCCCGTCGTTTCAGAAAGGATGGTGAGGTCCAGTTTTGCAAGAACCGGCGAGAGAATTACATTGTCGGACTTATTGTGAAGGATGGCCTAGACAAGTAAAAAATAAGGGAAAACTAATTAAAATTGAAAGTAAAGATAAATATTGCATTAAACGAACAAGATTCTGTAATCGTACCCCAACTTTTCCAAACTTTTGTTACTTTAACTTTGCTTAAAATTGGTTAAATAAAATTACTTTTATTGAAAAATTCATCGGACAGGGAAATATTTGAAAAATATCCTATTTCTTCCTTTATTTTTATCGATGACATTTTTGAGACTTATAATGATTGGTATGTTATAACTTTTAATATAACCATAACATACAGCACTTAATTTTAACGTTTATTTTATCATTATCTTATCTGCTCGGCACGGAGTTGTCAAATTAGTCTATTTAAGATACACAGATTTTCAATTCACATTGATTTAAATAATTTAATCTGAATTTCTAAAATACATACCTATATGTAACTACGCATATAAAATTGTTTTCAAGACAACATAATTATTAATTCAGCATTGATCGTTTTCTTCTTTATTTTTTGTTGACATGTTTTAACACTTTCAAAACGAATGTATAGTTAAGAATATGAAAAGTTCAAACTTATTAACTTTTTCGGTCGAGGTTATATATTATTTAATACATATACAGGTTTTTGGAGTTCAGTCACTCTTAAACAACAAATTTCAACACATTGAATAAAGTTTCATACAAAATAAACAGAAAATATTCGCAAAAACAAAACTTCGGAACTATTGCAAAACCACTGCAAAGCACTGCAAAAATACGTTTGTATACGTTTATTTAAATTATAAAGCAATACACATTTTCCCGTTCCATGCCATTGTATATAATATACATAGTTAAAAAAAATAAAGAAATAAGTTACTTTGTATGTGATTTAAGCGCAGAATATATAGAAACAAGTTTTTTACCATTATTCCCCAAGATACCGAACTTTGATGCTCTAGTGATGAGGTGACTAACATGTGCTTCCCAATAAAACCGAGCTTTCTTTTGTATATCATTAAAATGAAATACATTAATAATGATTGATTTATTGAGTGACATGAGGTAGATAGCCATGCTCTATAATTATAAAACTCCTAAGTTAAGAAACTTACTTGCAGCAGCTTCCATTCCAAACGGTCATGACCAGGAGCGTTGAAAGGAGAATAGGCAAATAATGACCAGATCCAATCATTTGAATTACTATCGCGTCTAGTACGTCTACGACTGCGTGCTAGGTCAATCATTTCATAAAACTTAAACTCTTCTTCACTTTGATTAGATAATTCGTCGATTTTAGCATTATTCACAATTTGCTCCTGTTTTCGTCCAGGACTGAATATTTCCTCTACTAATTCATCAATGAAAAGTCGTTGTTCATTTCTCTCAGATACATTGTAGACCTTATCATAGCTTACATCCTGCTCCTGCTCACTTTTAGGATGGAATACTTGATCAATAATTTCATGGACACTAAGTGTTTCTTTGGAGTCCTGGCAAAAACCACTAAGGATTCTTTCATTGGTTACAGAAACCAAGATGAAAATAAACACTATTCAGAAATAATGAACAAATTCCTATGCAATTTCAAATAATACATATGTACTTACAAAAGTTAAACATATTGAAATTTCTCTAAAAACCCAATGCCTAAACTATTGACCAAACAATTTGTAGAAACGAAAACGTCCAAATGGATTAAAGAGCTTCAATTAACTGAGAATTTGAAGATTGGGTATGTGCCTCCCGGCAGGAAGATAATTATTGACAATTAGTTTTCTTATATTGAAGATAAATATACAGTATCTACATTTGTTTTAAAAACTTTTTTGAATTCTTAGAATTGAATCGCATCTTATTATATATGTATTATAAAAAATTTTAAACCCGTTCTACCACATTATAAAGAAGCACGTCTTGTCATTCGTCAAAACGAGTCGGTTGAACCACGTGCAAAAGAAGTGTTGGAATTGTTGCTAATCCTCTCACGATTAAATGGGAATCCCATTTTCACTGGTCAAGAACAATATTATTATTATTCGTTTTTTATTATCCTAAAGCGGGTACACAAATATGCTCTTTAAAGCATATGCCAATCAATGTTCGTACAATTTCACAAAAAAATTATTTAAAAATTATATTTCAGTTGAAGCATAAAATCCATGGTGCTAAGTAATATACCTAAGTTGAAATTTCTAACCGGAAGCGAATAAGCCAGTCTTGTTGGGAGTTCTTCGTCGTAGCCTCTCATACTAAATCGCAAATTATTTTTATGTATGAAAATTCTCGCAAACGCATTCACATAGTTAACCGGTTAAGCAAGCACTAAGCTATCGATTAATTATCGAGTGAATCACAATTGTAGTTATGCCACAGTGCGCCCCAGCTACGTATATAATGTACGTTAAATGTATATTTCATGTTCATAACGATTGAGATTTATGCAAGCGAACTAATAGTTTAAATATAGATAATGTATTTATAAAAATAACTCTTCTCTATTAATATTTAATTGGATATGTATGTATACTATAAAAGTAGGTACATAAAACAGGTTTTGGTGAATTAAAACACTGCGGTGCTTTTCTTTCTGTAACTGATAGTTTTCTGACCACAACAGTCAGTAATTTTAAATTCGTAAAATAAAAAGACTTATGCAAATAAAAACTCAATCGATCTCCTTAAACGTTTTAAAAACTAATTTTTTTAAATATCTTGAAACATAAGTAAAATTATTTTTTATGCGTAATAAAGAGGTACGCTCAAACTCTGATTTTGCGCTGTTAATTGGTAATAAGTCATTTGAGGTTTATTCGAAGTATTGTTTTCCAACGAGGTGAACTCTGGTAATGGCTTATATTATCAAATGTTTTTAAAGGAACCTTGTATTCTTAGTTAAATAAATAGAGTAAATCAAACCAAAAAAACAAAAATTATAAGAGTTAAAAGTTTAAATGCCGTTTTTGGTGAAAGAGAGGGAAATCGTTTCAGTTAAAATAACATTTTGATAAAATAACAACTGAACGTAATGAATGACTGCGAGCGCAAACTTTTAAGGTAAATCGAGCTACATACTCGTATTAATACATATCCACCTAAAACTTAATTCATACGTAAATTTAAATTCTATGTACGAAATTTGGGCAGGAAGAAGTTGATAAAGATTTAATTTTTTTCAAATTAGTTGCTATACACATTTTAAAGTTTTCATCACGTAAGGGTTTTAAGAAAGATAACGCTAAAACGTGAACTAAAATATCTTTTACTGATTTGTCGAATCTTTTATGTTATTAAATAAAATATTTTTATGTTATAAAATTAAATATTGAAGAAAGAGCACTTAATGATGCGCGTTATAAAATTAAATATTGAAGAAAGAGCACTTAATGATGCACGTTTTTGGAAAACAAATTTCCTCGAAACTCGTACTCATATTTATTATATCAGGGTTTCCAACTGAGTAGAGCCTAGAACTAAAGCTTTGCTTCCAATGTAATTTGGATCGTATACCAACATAAATAGCATTAATATCAGTTGTTGAAACTAAATGCGCTTTTTCATCACACGCTTGTGTTATATTTTAAAGCAGACGATTTTGAAATATACGATAATGATCACGATACCTTCTGATCTTAACGCATTTTTAAACAATCTGCATAATATTTAACCGCCAAACGTCACTGTTAAAAACATTTTCAATAACCACAACGAAGCTCAGATTTGACGAGAGATTAAACATCAGTATTACCGGTTTTAATTTTTCGACATTCTTGTCATTAGCAGCTTAAGCACTTTTGTATTATGGGGTATTTTGAATATTAAAAATCTTACTTTGAATAGTCTCCACTCGAATGAATCATCTCTCGGTATTTTGAAGGGTGTATAGTCAAATTCAGCAGTAGTAGTAGTGGTAGAAGTAGTAGTAGTAGTAGTAGAAGTAGTAGAAGTAGTAGTAGTAGTAGGAGTAGTGGCAGGTTTTTCTTTGATTTGTGCCGGCTTTTCGCAAGGTTTATCCTCTTCGGTAATATTTCGCACTTCCCAAATCCACACATCGTCGTTATCATAAAAGGGGTGTGCATTGAAATGGTAATCATCGAAAGGCTCAGGTCCGTGGAAACTTGTCACTGGATCTGCACTATCAATGAATACTGGATTATTTCCGAACGCACTCCTCCTGTGTTCCGGAAAAGTAAAGATGGTTGGGATTCCCCAAAATAAAAAAAATAAATCTGAAATTATTAAGTAATAAAACACTTCAAAACAATGGCAGTCAAGGGCCAAAACCCAGGTATTTTTAAAATAACACAAGAAACACTTACAAAAGGTAAACATCTTGCAGCTTCAGAAGGAAATAATCTCAACGTGAATTTACGTTGGAGTTCCCCAAGAGGCCGGTTTATGGGTATAAAAAAGCAAAAATTTAAGCTCCAAGAATAAACACAACTGATCTCACTGAAGCGCCACAATGAACTGAGATCGTAATTGCAAGGTTGACTGTGCAAAACTGAGACGATGTACATAGATTGTTTTATTGTTCAGAAAGGACGTCTATGAGGTATGTTTCAATGAACTGATCCATAGCTTGTGCATGCGGTTTTTGATAAATGCTTTTTAAATAGAATTGCATTTTACTCATAATTATTAATTATAGTAATTTCTTACTAAATTGGCCTAAATTACTATTTTCGTGCTGCGTAGTTTTAACTCATTTATATTTTGAAAAACCACTGGAAAACTGCTTTAACAAATTATTTGTCTCTGCTTCAGAAATTCATGCATTTGTATCAAAAATAACATGTAGCATATTTTATTTATATAATTCCGTTTTGTTTTAAGCAGAAAACACTTAAATTTCTTAAATTGGTTGGGGAAAAAACAAGTTTTAAATGCCTACCGCAAAATCCATACCAAAGTGAGCTTGAATTATTAATTCTGGTCGAACATTAATCAATTGAATGTATACCCATTGTTTATATATAATGTTACAATTTTATTTCCAGAAAAGTGAATATAGAAGCATTATTTTATAAAGAGAATTGAATAATAATAATAAGTTAAAATTATCGTACCCTTTTAGAAATAAATAACCTGCTCACCTCCAAATCTTTAGAAAAGTGCTTTAACGAAATACATTGGAAAATGTTTATATACCTTTTTTTTCAAATATTATATTGATTATAATATACCTACTTAATCAAAATGAATCAATTATTCATATTCAATAGGTATTCAAGAAACAGCATTTTAATAGAATTAGGACTTAGAAATTTGTAAAAATATTAGCGTGTTTTAGTATACATATGCAAACAGAAGATTATGGTAAAGAAGAACTGCATAAAACACCCTTCGAAAAAAATATTGTTATAATATAATTTTCTCGAAAAACTTTAATTTGTTTTCTTACATTTAGATAAATTAGGAATCAATTAGATGGATTCATCACCTTTCCTGCAAAGAGCAAAGTACCAGTGGTTTCGTCCTCTATAAAAAACACAAACGGGCGATTCGCATTGAACTCTTCCGTGTTTCCAAGATACCCATCAAGTTTGCCGTCGGTCTCTATAAATAAATAAATTAGAATATAGTTAGGTATAGTTAATTTAAAGAGTATTTTGAGCTTACGTGTGTCAGTACATGCAGTTGTTCCTCCTTCATTTACAATTATACCAAGTTTTTGGATAATATGTGAAACTTGCAATTGGTTTTGCCCTTCTTTTACGCGACGTGCTAGTCCTGGCAAATTTGCTTCCGAAGTAAAGATCTCGGTGATACCAATCTAAAATTAATGGTTTTGTTTCGTTGGTTTCTTCTTGCCACAAATGCCTACCGATTTCAGGATATCGTTAAGATGACTAGTATAATCAAATTTGAATTTCGGAATAGTGACTTTGACTTCAGTTTCGATCATAAGCCACTGCAGCCTTTTAAGGTCATCGCCATCAATTTCACGGACGAGTTGATCCAAATTTACGTTGGAATTGGGCAGTAAGAGAGTCATAGAAAATTTCTTTCCCTGAAAATGAGATTTTTACGGAAAATCTAAAAGTTAGATTTACCTGGCTTTACCTTATATGGCATACGCAGTAACTTCGCATTCAATCTACTTGACTCAAAGTAGTAAAAACGCTTAGTTTGCGTCATTAAGGCAACAGGTACCGCGGTACCAGATTCAGTGCAAAATTCCCCATTAAAACTATCTGACATGTTAAATGGAGTTTTCTATTTTCCATCAAAGTAAATTGTATTCAAAATTAGCATTACAGCATTTTGTAAATCATCTGAAAATATTGAGTTAATTCTTATTATTTAATTTAATTTATTGATTCGCTGCCTATAAGCTACAGATCGTATACAAAATTAGGGTTATAATTAAGCAAAAAACAATAAACTTAAAATTAAAAAATTATGGATTACAAGCTTAGGGGAACAGAGGAAGAGGGAAGATGGTTAAGGTCATTTCTGCGAGACGAAACAAGTGTGTAAAAATAAAAATGTTCTTACCTCTAGACACAACACTTTTTAGGTGCTCTTCTGTTATATTGGCGCACCAGTTATTAATTATATCGACCGATCGATCGAGATCATTGAAATTTAACTCTTGAATATCAGCATCGTAGTATGAACGAATTACAGCAGAAAATCTCTGTCGGGTACGTATAAATTCATCAACATAAAATTTTGTCCCAACATTCAAGTAGTATTGACTCTTGTTTTTCTGAGTTAGTTGATTAGAAATAAATTGCTAATAGAATACGGAGTATAAGAAGAATAGTTGAATAATCGCTTACCTTCAGTGAATCAACGATTCTTTTATAATAATTCCGAGTATCTACAGAACCATTATTTAGCAAACTCTCGGTCAATTCTTTGTGGGTTACAGACTGTGAGGCAGCAGCTTCAATTAAGCAGTTAAAAACCAATTTAATGAAGAATGGGGAAATTACAATATTGCTCTTGTCTTGAAGAAGAGTTTTCTAAAATTTATAAAAAATTAAGTTAACAAGCATTTTGAAACTTCAATTTTCGATATATGTACATATGGAGTTCCTACATAAGCATATTAGTATATTAAGGGATATATACTTTTTGGAGAAATGATAAATGGTATAAAATCACAAAGACTTGCATTAACACTTATGTTTTGATTGATTTTAGTAAATACTGCATCATATAAAGTGAATTTTTATTAATCGGTTGTATGGTATGTCTACTAGCACTTATGTGCGTCACATAAAATTTGATTTGTTGCCTTTTCTTTGCGTAAGCTCGCAATATCACCAGCAAATATTTTGATTATCGTCGTCTTTCTCCATGATGGAAATTCTTTATATAACTTTTCAAACAAATTAAAAACTGGTCTATCGTGTAGTAATTTTAATGATAATAAACACGTGCAATACTAAAATTATGTGATAATTGTAAAATTAGTAGAAGTGAAGATGAAAAATTACGTAGGAAGTGCATATACTGCATTAAATCACATTCATGTAAAAATAGATTACAGATACTTTTTTCGTCTCTACAGAATTAGATTTGAGTATTATTCAGCACCAGTTTTACGCCACAGTTCTTATAATTTTTAAATATTAACACTCAAACCAGACTTAAAATGAGATTAAACATTTTAATATACTTCAATTTCCTCGATCGCTTATATGAAATTCGTAAAGACCTACTGTTATACGCTAGTATAATACGTAAATTAACGAAGAGTATTACCTTTAACAGTATCCACTCGAATGTGTCATTTCTCCATAATCGGAAGGGATCATATTGGGATTCAGATGAAATACTTGGTTCTTGGCAAGGATCATCTTGACCAGTAATGTTCTTAACTTCCCAAACCCATAAATCATTATTGTTGTGAAGCGGAAGTGCACTATCTTTGATTACAAAGTCATGATTATTTCCGTATGGTATTCTCCAAATTAAAATAAATAAATCTGAAATTAATAAGCAATGTAATCGCAATCCATAACTTTGGTACTCAAGCGTACAAAACTTAGATAGTTTTAAATTAACGTAACAAGTACTTACCAAGTTTAAACATGTTACAGCATCAGGCGGAATTTATTTTAATTTTCGTTAGAGCTATACTACTTATAAAAGAATAAAGAACTAAAATTTTAAATTCTGAGAATAAAAGCAACTAAGTAATCTCACCGATGCTGTACAATTAACTGAGATCGCAGCTGTGAGGTTGAAGAGGCGATGCCCAGACGACGCACCAAGTAGCTTTGCTTTTTTTCAATAACGTATTTATTAATACTTGCATAATTTTATTAACAAAGCGGAGATTCGAGAATGGTACTAGTATATAATGTTATCGCAATACTTCATAACACTAACATTTTCTAGAATACTACACCCAGCCCGTTGCGATATGGGAATAGAAAATTGCGGTTATTAAATAAATGGGGAAAACCAAACATAATAACCTTATCAAATTTTATTTACATTAAACTTTCAACCGTCGGTTCGCAAACAATAACATACGTATGTATGTTAAATAATATACCTATCCGTAATGTATGATATTAAATTCGGAAAAGAGATATTTTGTAATTAAAAGAATATTCAAAGCAAAAGCTTCGACTACCACTTGATCTTTTTTCGGAGTCATTGTAATCGTGATTTCAGGTAAGTGTTGTATTTATTCAAGAAATCTGAAACTAACAATATTGTAAAATGTAAAATCGATTTCAGTGTTTTTTAAAAAAGTTAAGCTGACTTTTGCATTTATACTTCATATATGTATATGCGTCTTAAGTATTAGAGGTGAAAATATCGTATATAAAAATGAAACTAAAAATATGTGATTTTTTTGTAAAATTTGTGAGTTTATTTTGTTACACACAACTTAATGAAAACATCAATTAGATGGATTGATCACTTTTCCTGCAAAAAGCAAAGTACCAGTGGTTTCGTCCTCTATAAAGAACAGGAATGGGTGATTGGCGTTAAACTCCCTTGCACTTCCACCAAATTTATCGATTACGCCGATCTCTGTAAATTAATAATTTTGAATTACACACATAATGCAAGTTATATTTTCAAAACTTACGTGTGGCAGCAGAAGCAGTCGTTCCTTCTTCATTCACTATTAGACCCGCTTTTTGAATAACATGCGAAACTTGCAATTGGTTGTTCGCTTCTAAGCCACGAGCCAATCCTGGCAAAGCTGCTTTTGAAGTAAAGATCTCGGTGATACCAATCTAAAATTAATGATTATGTATTTTTTTCTGTATTAACTCTTCCCAAAAATGCCTACCGATTTCAGGATATCGTTAAGATGGCTAGTATAATCAAATTTGAATTTCGGAATAGTGACTTTGACATCAGTTTCGACCATAAGCCACTGCAGCCTTTTAAGGTCATCGCCATCAATTTCACGGACGAGTTGATCCAAATTTACGTTGGAATTGGGCAGTAAGAGAGTCATAGAAAATTTCTTTCCCTGAAAATGAGATTTTTACGGAAAATCTAAAAGTTAGATTTACCTGGCTTTACCTTATATGGCATACGCAGTAACTTCGCATTCAATTTACTTGACTCGTAGTAGTAAAAACGCTTAGTTTGTGTCATGAACGTAACAGGTACCGCGGTACCAGGTTCGGTGAAAAATTCCAAATCAAAGGTATCTGACTTGTTAAATGGAGTTTTCCATTTTCCATTAAAATAAATTGCATTCAAAATTAGCATTACAGCATTTTGTAAATCATCTGAAAATATTGCGTTAATATTCGCACAATTGTTTAACACAAAAATGATCTTACCTCTAGACACAACGTTTTTGATGTGCCCTTCTGTTATATTGGAGCACCAATTATTAATTATATCGACCGATTGGTCGAGATTGCGGAAAATTAACTGTTCAATATCAGTATCGTAATGTGAATGAATTATAGAAGAAAATCTCTGTCGGGGACGTATAAATTCATCAACATAAAGTTTTGTTCCAACATTCAAGTCGTATTGGATGCTTTTTTCCTGAATTAATTAATAAGAAGTAAATTTATTAGTGAAAAACAGAATACAGAATAAAGTGAAGTTAATTAATCGGTTACTTTTAGTGAATTAAGGATCTTTTTATAATGACTCCGGACAAGAGCAGGAGAACTCAAATTTGGCAAAACCGCGGCCAATTCATGCAGGGTTCCAGCTGCAGCAGCTTCAGTCAAAAGGGCTAGAACTAATTTAACAGAGAACGGAGAAATTATCACATTGGTCTTGTCTTGAAGAAGGGTTGCCTGAAAGTTATAAAAATTATAATAATTAGTATAATTTATTTAAATGTTAGGTATACTTTAATTAGTATCCATAGTGCAATTAGAAAGTTGTTCAATACAATAGTGCATTTGAACGGAAGCTTTTTAGAAGTTGTGCGGATATTCAGTATACTATATTTTTAAATTTTATTCAACATCAATATGGAAAAGAGGAAGAAAACTCACAAAAATCGACATGCTTTTTAATAAAATCGGATGAAAGTTATCAAAATTAAATAAAATAAAATTTCGCATAATCAACAAAACGTTTTGTTGGATTAAAATTAAGCAAAAATAAACGTTTTGTTTCATATATAATAATTTGTACCATAAATTTGAGAGCAACGAAAATCAGTATTAAGCTACCTATTGACTAGTCGAAAGAACAGAAAACAATTTTTAACCGAAAAAATAATTCGAGATCATTGTACAACTTAGCTCAGGAGAGTGTACAAAATGAAATATAGAAAGATGATAATAAAAAGAAGAAGACAAAATTTATATCAATAAAACTAAGATTTACATATTAAATCAATTGATATTTTTGAATTAAATAGCAATAAATACCGACGTCATTTGTCTTTTCAGAATGTTTCTTTTTAAGTATTTACTTTGAATAAACAAGCACATTTACATTTTATAACCATCAAACAAACAATTTAGTTTGGCTTACTTTTTAAGAACACAAGCTCAGAAACAAAAATGAAATTAATTTTAATAAAACCATTAGAAAATTAATATATTAAATAAAACAAAACTATGTAGGTACAAACATCATTTTTAATAATTTCGGAAGGCGTGGTCTTAAGTCATAGATTAATTCCGCCTAGAGTGAATGGCCTTTCAATTGATAAGAGGTGAAATAAACATCCTTGATAACACATTGATGATTGCTTTTATACATTCCATCCATCAATGAAATTACTGGTTTACTTTAAAAATATTTAATAATTTTCGCTAATGCAATAAATCAACTGACGTGGTCATGGTTACTGCTTTAACATAAAAAAGAATCGTGAAGATTCACAAAAATCGGCACTGTTTTTATAGATTTGCGAATTCTTAAAAACTGGAATTCGAAAGGTGCGATTTTTGTTCTGTTTTTGCTTATTAATTTGGACATTATATTTGCAAAATTTCAGGTGAACATATCAAATTGTGTTATTGTGCAAAACGCTAAAATTGAAGAACCGCAGTCAACACTAAGCTCATCACTTTAGTCACGAATAATATAAAAATAGTTGGAAAAAGTGGAAATACCTGATATTCTTCACTTTAATATGCAGTTGGTGCTTCATATATGCAATATAATACTCTAAAGCAATGATCCAGAAAAATATAAATATTGATTACAGTCTTAGGGAAACCCCATCGTAAATTGCCTCGAAATCTTACTCTTTAATTTTTTCAGAGAAGCTACCTACTGTAACGCGACAATATATAATTCAAAAGAAGTAAAACTCACCTTTAATAATTTCCAGTCAAAGGTGTCATGCCTATCGCTTTTATAGGGCACAAAATCATCACCATCCCAATAATCAGTATCATCGATCTGCTCTAGAGGAACATTTTGAATCTGTCGTTTGTCCGAGTGGAAGATACTTTGCGCGTTTCCAGAAGCATAATTAATTTGGAGTGGCGCAAAAAGCACAAATATAACTATAAATTAACAAAAATATTGTGTTCAAATTGTTGTAAAATGTGCAACACTTCGAAAAAACAGTTATTATGTACTCACAAAAGTAAAGCATACTAATGCCTTGACTTTTAGCCGTAGAAAAAATTTGTCACTTGAATTTCTGGATTGACCGGTTCGACAACAGGGAAATTATCCGGAGTTGTCTCTAAGAATAAAATCGAACTGATCTCGCTGAAGGTCTGAAATGAACTGAGATTGTGATTTGGGATCGTAGGATAAAGATGAGCTTTCGTTTAGTTATTTTTATATATACTTATATATATTATAGATAGACTATACATGTGCATACATATAAGTATAATAACTTTTTAACCTTTTTTGACAGGATCACAATTTTCCGGTATGCTCGGAGAAAAATGTGATAAGCACCTCGTATGGCTAAAAGACGAAGAGTCGGTTTTTAATGTAATTTGAAAGATTCTCTTCTTCTCATTTATGATTATTTTTAGCTACAAAATTGGTTTTATTAATCAATATGCTTAATTTGATGTTTTCGCAGATAACATAAATTGTTCTCAAAAGTGATAACATGCTCAATTTTAATTATTAGGTATAATATTTACGAAGAGTCTTTATGTTGAGTTTCTTAAGAACTAAGCTACCGGAGTTTCGAGTTTCCTAATTAATGGGTCGTACAAATTGTACATTAAACAAATTAAGAAATTAAACACTGTGTATATATGTAAGTATGAACGTATATTGAAAAAGTTCGTTGTGCCTAAACAACTAAATCCAATAAAAATAAATATTTTGATGAGCGATCAATTAGGAGTTTAGTAAAATGTGCTAAAATACAAATTTATTATTTCATTGGTTGTGAAGAGTTCTACAAATATTTAAAAAAAAAATTGATGAGACTTATTCATCAATAAAACGCATTGATAAATGAGACAATTACATACAATATATTTATGTATATATAAATTTTAAGTCGTGACTAGATAATAGATAAATTGAAATTATGTAAATAAATTTTCTTTGGAAGTTAATACCTTAAAAAAATACATATATGTACATAGAATATTTAAAATATTAGAGACACAAAAATTACAATATAATAGACGACTATGGGTTTGGGACACCAAAATTTGGTCGCGAGGAAGATCTTCTTTGTATTGACTTCTATAACTCTTAATAAGTTTATTTGCGAAAAATCCTGTTAAACCAACATTGTAAACATTTGAAATTCATATATTGAAGTCTTTTGTTGATTAATTCATATTACGTAAAATAACATTAATGGCTAATACGTATGTAATATTATGTAAAATATGAATTTCCGCTCCTCGTCTTCACTCTCATAGATTTGAATACTCCAATTCAATAAGAACAGAATACATATATTTTGATTGTTGTAAAAATAAGAAAAATTTTAAATTTTTACGTATATATTATTTTGTTCATTTATTTAAGTACAAAAGTACTACAATATTACAGAGATGGATTAGTAACCTTTCCCGCAAACAGCACAGTCCCAGTAGTTTCATCTTCGATTAGGAACAGGAAAGGTCTGTTCGCATTAAATTCTTCTATTGTGTTTCCACCAAACTTATTGACGAGCGATACTTCTGCAATGTAATAATAGTAATGTAATATGTCGGTTAATATTTAAATATAATATTCATCATACCTGTAGCCGCATAGGCGGTACTTCCTTTTTCGTGCACAATGAGTCCTGCTTTTTGAATAATATTTGATACCTGCAGTTGTTTACTAAGTCCAGCTCCACGAGCTAATCCCGGCAGGGAAGCACTTGATGAAAATATTTCTTTAATTCCAAGCTGAATAAAACGATTTCATTAACATATGGTCCTTAATAATTTCATAGGAGCACTTACCGACTTCAAAACGTCTTTTAAGTGAGAAGTATAGTCAAATTTGAATTTGGGAATGGTGACTTTAACTTGCTTTTCATCCATAAGCCACTGAAGTCTTTTAAGAGAGTCACCATCAATGTCCCTGATAAGTTCCTCCAAACCACCTTTAGCGTTTGGCAATAAAATGGTCATCGCAAATTTCTTTCCCTATTTAAAGTGAAGTTTATAATTAATTTTTATTGTTTCTCTTGATTTCTAAAGGCATCTTATCTTACCTTGTAAGGAAGTCGTATGAGCTTTGCGTTTAGTTTCGCTGATTCAAAGTAGTAAAAGCGGTCGGTTTGCGTCATAACAGTGGCTCTAACATTTTCTGAAGGAGTAACGAAGAATGGCAGTTCGATCGTATTATTCACAAAGAAGGGTCGTGTCCACAATCCGTCAAAGTAAATCGCATTCAACATAACCATAACAGAATTTTGGACATCATCTGAAATAATTGGTAGAATTTACCCCTGATTCGAATACAAAATTAATGTAAAATTACCTCTAGATACTAAATTTTGGATGTGCCCTTGCGTAATATTGAAACACCAGTTATTCATAATATGAGCTGATTGTTCAGCATTACGGAAATCCAAAATATGAATATCTGTATCGAAATATGTCTTAATAATTGATGCAAACCTCTGGCGTGGATCGACGTAGACATCAGCAAATATCTTTGTTCCAACATTTAAGTCGTAATGAGTGCTCTCTTCCTGTGTATATAATATGCAAAATTTAGTGAATTGCTTTAATACATATGTGTCTTATGTATCTCTACCTTTAGTGAGGAAAGTATTTTCTTATAGAGTTCTCGTACAGGAACAGGCGGCTGCAAATTTGGAAAAATAGAATCTAATTCTTTCTTTGTTTCCGTTTCTGGACCAGCAGCTTCAACCAAAAGGGCAAGCAGTAATTTTACGGAGAAAGGCGACACAATTGCATTTTTATTGTCCTTCAAGAGAACTTCCTGTAAAAATTAATTAAATTATGAATTTTTATTTTTATTTATATAAAAATTAAAAATTCTAAGTAGGTATACCTATACTTATTTTTAAAATACTTTCAATATTGAGGGACATCGATACTAAAAAACTAATGCTATTAGTAAAGTTAAGATTTTTAAGTTATTCTACATATTATTTTTTTTAAATTTTAAGAATAAAGTTAGAATATGTGCCTATGTTAATAAAATTTGGGTGCACACATTTATTTTAAGGACTATAGCAAACTAAAGAGTAGAACAACATTTTTCAAGTTTATCGACAGAACAATTTTTAAATTTTTAATGTAAAACCTTCTCAAAATAACTTTCTTTTCAATATATTTTGTGCTTATTTGAATTGACAAAATTTATAAGGAATTGAAACACGCACTTTGCTTAGCGTTCCCTTCGATAGATAAAGTTTAAAAATAGAAGGATACAGAGGTGTAATAAATCTTTAAAGAAATAATTTTCTGAACCTAATTTTACAATTTAAGTACAACGAACAAGAATATTAGATTAAAATCAAATAATGTATGTATTTCAAGTGTTTCTGCAACTTAAATGCCAGATTTATAAGGTTAGTTTAAACAACATTGTGATTCGTCAGACCGTTTCTAATCGCGTCATACGTATTTCCTATATCTTTCTCGATTAGAAGAAAGTAATTTTTTTTCAAATTACCTATATCTGCAGGTAATGCGTGAAAATTTTATTTTTTAAAATAGACTTTCCTAGAGAAAATCTTAGCGTTATTTGTTCTTTGAATTTTAAATTTCATCATGAAATTAAAAAGTGTATCCTCGAAAATATGCAATGAATGCGTTTTAAATACGTGTAGCCTGCAAATTGAAAACTATATTAAAATGTTAATATTTAATATATGTGTTATACTCCGGAAACCGAAATAGATGGATTTTATTTTTCCAGTTTTCTAACCTTATTTTATGTGCGTTCCTTGCAAATTTCAAAACTGATTATAAAACACGTATGTATGTATTATATAGAGAACAGCAACACGATTTGGTCTTTAAAGAAATAGTTATTCTTCTTTTCGCGGCTCTGCGAATTTATTTCTTAATGTACTCTTTTCTTCTTCTTTTTATATGAAATGCCTGAATTATCAGTTGCAATTTAAAAAACTAAACTTACTCTTAAACCCACCAATAAATTTATTTCTTAAACAGACGAATAGTGTTGTTAGAGATATCATGTCACAACCGGTGTTCTTAGAGTGCTGAGGAAGAAGGGGTGCAAAGCTTGTGAACTATCAGCATGCAGTTCTGTATTTTATACTTAAGAAATAATTTGCTTCTTAAGTAATCGTTTTTATTCAAAGCACGAAGAATTACACAAATGTATGTGATCTGTCCAGAAAAAAGCATTGTCAATACGGTCATAAATCTCCAAAAAGCAAAAATTGATGACTTTTAGCACCATTAAATGTTAAAAGTACACAATGCAGCATAGTGCGTCATAAACACTCTTATAAGTATTTATAACCTACGCTCTTTATTACTAAGGTTCTCTGGGAAATCCCAGCTTAAACTGATATCACTTTTTGTTGTTTTCTTTTACTTAATGTCATATCATTGCTTTGCAAATAGTACTGGTAAATTTAATTAAAGTAGACGCATTTACAAGATCCAGCCAGTTCGATTAAACAAAATATATGTTACCTTTAATAAACGCCAATCGAAGGTGTCGTGCCTTTCGTTCTTGTAAGGTACAAAGTCATCATTATCCCAGTAATCCGCGTCGTTAATATTCGTGTGGTGAGACTGCCTCGTATTAAAAATGTACTCCTCGGTCCCTGCCAGGGCATTGACATGGAATACACTAAAGAATGCAACCAAATCTGGAAACCGTGAAGTAAAAGTAAGATAAATTTTGAATAATCCAAAATAACGAAGATATTTCGATCGTTCTTAAAATAAAAACTTACAAAAACAAAACATTTTGACGCCTTAATTTGTAGGTTTAAAAAGCGGGTTTTATCACTTAAACGATCACACCATGAGTCGCCGGACTGACCAGTTTAAATCCGAAAAAATAATAACCTCGCTGTAAAACGAAATTAACTTGACCACACCGACTGAGGCTCTGTCATAAACTGAGATCTCGGGGATTCGCGATGTACGTTGCGCTCCAAAGATCTAAAATTTACTTTTATACTGCGAGTGGGGCGTTCTTACACGAAACTTTAATAGAATCATAGTTCGAACATCTTCTGAGAGATAATACACGATCAATCGATCAGTTCCTTCAGAAAGAGACGGTCCAATAGTCGAAGTAGAGAACATCAAACTATTGTCAGTTGCGGTTTTGAATAAAAACTTTTGTCTTTCTAAGAATAACCGTGTTTTTGTAAGTTCTTGAAAATTCAATTTCAAAACTATTTACGGAGTTACGTAAACGGTTTCTTAATTAATAATTGTTATGTTTTTATGTTTTGTCACACCTCAAATTTTTGTTAAGCTTATACTTTGATTGCAGAGAGGGAATTAGAGAAGTCGTTAGAAGTCACGTAATTTTATTTAAGCATACCTCAAATTAATATGTTACATAGGGAAATCACAGATTTTGCGCATAAGAAGGGATGACTCATTTTGTGCGCGATAAAAATATAGAAGTGGAAGGTTAAAATGATTTATTATAGAGGTCTAGGTCTTGCAACTGAAATAAGTAGACCTGTGTGCAGTAAAGAGCAAAAAACGAACTTCCTCCTACTTTTTTAAATTTCCGCTCTAGTGATTGGAAGAATAGTGCGACATTTAATGATTCTTTTCATAGTCAAATCGCATTTGCGTTAACCCCACGCAAGTTGCCAATTTTTTTACAGCAGACCTCAGCAAATCTTCCCATAGCTTTTCAAGTATCATCATCTAGGTAAATGGACACATAAACAAAAACAAAAACTAATGGACTCAATAATTACTCCTATACGTACATGCATATACATAACCATTTGATTGAATTTTTACTTCTGCAATCCACATTCAAATATTTGTTTTTTATTTATTAGTAAGAAAAGCTTGTAAAGGTGCTAACTAAAATGATAAACATTACCAAATATTCGATGACAGTCAAGAGTTTTGTAATTTTTTACTGAGTCACCAAAATTAAATTACAGTAGACTCCATTTCGGAAAATTTCATTGCATACATATTTATTCAAAGTTAAAAACAGAGTGTAGTTGTCATCTTAATTAGTCCCCCTTATAATAAGAATTATGATCTTATTATAATTTCATTGATATACTCTCGTTAAGTTTCATTTCTCTAACGACAGTAAAATTCATTAAAGATATTTTAAAATAAATAAAAATTGTAAAAATACGACTGGATGCTTAAAATGCATGTTCCAATGCTTTGTAATGAATGAATATAATTCTTAGTTCGTCTGTTGTACTATTATCAAAAGCATAACGAGAATGCTTTAAACAAAATTTATTTAACTATAACATCTTAATTTTTGGATCCATCATCTACCTAAAAGCACCATAAATATGAGGCGACTTATCACATGTTCGGAGACAGAAAACGACATATGAAACATGTAAAACAGATCAATTTGTATCAATTTGATTGTTTAAAATACAAAATGCAATAAATACAAATGGCTAAATGCGAAAAGTTGGATCATTACTATTGTTTTTCTTTAAGAACTACTGAATGAAAACACTAACAATTCTAATTGTTTTTATTTTTAACTAGCTAGTTATGTAACATTATAAATATTTTTTGAGTAGTTTAACAGGCACTACCATACGTAAACATTTTTAGGGTTCATTGTTCAAAGATTATTTCCTTCTTGTTTATTAAATTCTTTTATTCCAAGCACGAAGGCAATGAAAATGTTAAATAAAGCTAAATAAAAGCAAAGTTACGAAGTGCATTCACGCAAATCTTCTGCTTCGGCACTAAAAATAACAAAAGGCAAGGCCGCGATTCACAAAATTGGGGATTCCTGCAGTTTGCGCTCGCTTGATTTAATTAACTAATTATGAATATTTGACCAGCATTAATATCGTTATTATACGAAGAGTTCTATTTATATTTCAATTTTTACAGTTCGCATAAAGCTCATTTGTAGTCTATAACATAATTAATATAACTTGTATCATCAAGGGGCTACCCTCCCTGCAAGGATTTTAAACGAAGTTTAAGAATTCAAAATGTTAAGTCGAAAATATTGATAATAATAAAATGATTTTGTTTTCAAGGATTTATTGAGAATTTTTAAAACATCCAAAGGAAACCAAAAATATTATTAATGTATAAGTAAATCGTTCAGAGCTTCATATTATATTTTTGATACATGCATGTCTATTTGATCCCCGTTTTAAAATTTTTTGATCGTGTTCGTTTTTTCAAACAGAAATCAATAAATAACAATAACCTTGTTGTACTAGAGTAACTAGTATTCTGCTAAGTTTATTAATTTTATCTATTTAAATAATGTACGTTTCAATATAACGATTTCGTACCTAACAAAAATTAACACAACAATGAGTTTTAACCTTACTAATATACTGCAATTAAAACGGTTTATGACCATTAAAAAAACAGTCATGTTGCCTATACTTACTACTAAAATATTTCAACAGATGAAAAATATCTACCGTATAGTTTCGTCATCTGGAAATTTGCACACTTTAAGAAAGAATTGAAATTAGTGAATGTTTCCGATTGTGTCACAAATATTCTGCGATAAAAATTCATCACTTTAGTGAGTAGCACTATGGAAAATAAGTGTCATATGACAAAGTCGCAAAATATGTAAATAAAGGAATTCAGCATATCAATCAATTAAAAAACGATAAAGAATCGGCTGGAAATACCAGGCAATTCATTGAAGATGAGACAGTTTGGGCGATATTTTTAAAATAAATATCTTTACATCGTTTTAAAATACTTGCTTCTTAAAACTTGACGAGATATAGGAATGAAATAAAAATCCTTTTGTTAGATAAATATATACATATATAACATATTTTGCAATCACGAACATTGAACAATTTCTACTTAAACGTTTAATTAAACTCGTTTTTAAAAATACATAAAACCCAAAAATTAATATATATTCGCTCTGAAATGTTCTTTTGCGCTTACTTAAACGATTCAAAATTAGGTACTGCTATAACTAGAACAATTAAAAATGTATATTTAAGAAATTAAAAAATTTAAAATATTGATCAATTTTTAGATGTGTTAACGTTTCGGAATTAAAGTAACACTTATTCAACAGATTGTATTTTCTACACCTCAAAATTTTAGAAAAATAAAATTAAACATATTTTCAAAAAATTCACCTTTTTAAATAAAAATAAATCTTTCTTTCTGGATGTTGCTATGAATTTGATAATCGTATTTTTAAAATTAAAAATTCGCATTCATCCGCGAATACTATATAAAAGGTTTTAAGTATTTTCTTATACTTCTACAATTCGGGTTTGTTGCCAATCTCGCTCAGTTATAATTCGAAAACATTTAACTTAAAAATTAGACAATCATAGGAAAACGATTTTCGGAATTCAAAGCTTAATTTCATTTCTGATATTTTTTGGGTCTACTAGGTTATTCGTGCGCAGTGACCCAAAATCATTTAGAAATGTGTTTAATTGTGTGCGTTGTTACAGATTTTCCGCGAACTGGTCTTCAACATCGGCAAATTTGTGGTTTCCCCAGACGGCTCTTTCCCACTTTAAATATCCAATAATTAATTGACTAAAGATAGTGAAGGAACAACTCATTAAATTCACGTTTACTGACCCCAAATTAGTAGAAATGGACTTACCCAGTGAATTGAAGATATTTGTAAATTGACTACAACAATCCGGCGGAAATTCTTATTGGTTTCGAGTATGTAGCTACGATTTCAAATAAAAAATTGTTATAGTTACCATTTCAAATAAAAAAATATTATAGTTACGATTGAAAACCGATCACGCGAAAGTAAAAGTTAAATACCAAGATTTGCGTATCAATGCAACTAATAAAAGCAAGTGTTTATTTTTCCCTTTTTTGGGTAAGGATTCATTCAATTGTGAATCATCCAACTCCTTTAAAATTACCATATAGTGTAAATAAATCGATGACGAATAATCGCGATCATTCAACTTAATACTTCTGCACTGCTTCCGCATTTTTCTATATCGATTAAAGCGTTTTGAACACATTGTATATACAAATTTATTTTTAACCAACCCTTATGCCGGATGAAGGAGAACGCAAAAAAATCTAGATAAGGCTTGACAAAATATTAGCATATGCAGTTGCGAGTAGGCCAAACTAAACATTTGCACTAGTTGCACAGATGCACAGGTGTAGGTTGACTACTGATCACTGATGTAAATATGGGAAAATATTTAAAAATGCACTGGAGTATAAAAGCTGCTGCAATTGTTTGAAGTTCTAAGTCAAGTTGGTCAGCTTAACAATTAAGATGAGATACTTTCGTGAGTTTCTAGTGAATTTCTTTTAACCTTTTTAATCAATTTCACTTTATAGTGTTGCTTTTGTGCGGTGCATTGTTCTCCGATGAAACGAGGGCACAGTTTCCGTTTAAGGGTGCCAAACATGACAATTTTGATTGGAGGCTTTTCCAGACAATTGCTAAATCTAACACCGATAAAAATGTTGTTGTTTCAACATTTTCTATAAAACTGCTTCTGTCGCTCCTCTCCGAAGCAGCCGATGGTTACACAAGGCAACAACTATCTTCCGTGCTTCCACAATTAGATGAAGTCAGTAGTCACGCGCTCTACAAGAACATTCTTCAATCTTTAGAGGTAACGATTTCTTATTAAAAATTATTCTTCCTTTAATATGAAAAATCATATCTCAAACTTCTAAACAGCAAAAAAGCTCAGATTTTGAAATTAATGTGGGATCCAAAATATATACAGACTATAGTTTAACACCAACTCAAAGATTCATTGAAGTCGCTAAGAACCACTACCATGCAAAGGTTGACTACGTTAGGTTCAATACTCCGCAAGTAGCTGCAAACGCAATTAATGGATGGGTTTCCCAACTTACAAATGGGAACATAAAAGAACTTGTCGAACCAGGTAAAACAAACAAATTCAATTTATCGCCAAGTTAAAGCAGGTGATTTCTTTCAATTGCAGATAATGTGAAAGATTATGTGGCTCTCCTTGTGAATGTAATTTACTTCAAGGGTACGTGGGAAAAAATATTCGCCGATGATGATACATTCCCAGGTCTATTCCGGGTTAATGCTGGAAAGCAAGTGAAAACCCCTCTAATGTTTTTGGAAGACAAATTTTACTTTTTGGAGAGTCAGGAACTCGGTGCCAAATTACTACGCTTGCCGTATAAGGTTTTATTAGTTTTATCACATGCCCAAATTTAATTCCTAATGCCAAAACTCATATCCCAGGGAGGAAAGTACGCTATGACTTTCATTCTTCCACAAAACGAAGATGGATTGGATGATTTGATTGCAAATTTCAAACCTAATATGCTTCAACAGCTACAGGTGCAAATGGAGGAAAAAGACGTTAAGATCGAATTGCCGAAGTTTGCATTTAAATCGACCCTTAGTTTGAAGCAGGATCTTATTGCCGTAAGTTCATTGATAAATATATAATTATTTACTTAATTATATCGAGTATGAATTTTACCTATCACAGCTTGGATTCGGAGATATTTTTACGCAGATGGCGCAATTTCCTGGTCTTGGAAAAGATTTAGAAATTTCAGATGTGTTACAAAAGGCTGGACTCATTGTGGACGAGAAAGGAACGGAAGTTGAAGCTGCTTCTGGTAAGAAAATAAAATCCATTTTCCTTTAGATTCAGGAATAAAACATTTGTAATAAGAAATGAGTTTGTTAACTGGGTCAATGTAATCAAAACCGCTTACTTTAAGCATGATCTTTTATCAGCTAATATGCTCACAGCAGTATTATACAAAATAATCTCGCTTTTTTACTAATCATTACCTTTATTTAGGTCTCAGAAAAACATATCAACGCAATTTTATTAATTTATTAATTTTTTTTAGGCATTTCGATTGGCAACAGATTTGGCAGTGATGCAGAATCATTTAGAGCAACTCATCCGTTTTTGTTTATTCTTGAAGATGAAACTACTGGCGCCCCTCTATTTATTGGAAAGGTTGCCGATCCTACTGCTTAGAAAATGAGGCTGCATAAAATATCAATTTTATATATGGCGTACATATGTATGCACATATATAAATACCTGTAAATAAAGCACTTAAACGAAAAACTTTAATTTATCCATTATATCCTTTAATAAAAAATAATATTCACTTTTCGCTCTAATACCCAATTATATATTTTTATGTATTCTATTAATACAGCAATTCTTGAATTTTTCAAATATTATGTGTAAAATGGGATTCCATCCGTCTTTGAATTAATCAGAAAATCTAACAAAGGCTGCTTTTAGAAATGTTAATGTAATAGATACATTTTTAAAAAGCTTTCACTTTTAAGTACTTCCAATTTTGCAAAATATTTTAAATAGAAAGTTTGATAAATTTATGTATCATAAAAATAAGAGTTATACGTAAACAAAATTATGGTGGTACTTAAAAATTCCAGATTCTTTGTTGCTATTGTAATTTGTCGTTGAATGAAAAATCTAAGATTATAAGAAAAATTCCAAGGTCTAAAGACGTTGCATAAGTTAAAGAATGGTTTCTCCGATTGACGTAAGGAATTATGTCATAAATGCATTTAAACTAAAAGTTAGAAGATTATGATCGTCATCGGAACCGTATGTTCAGCAAACTAAAACTAAGTATATTGCCTTCAATCGAACGTCCACATGTGGAAAACAATTGAGAATAGAAAGAAAAATTACAAATATATTTTTTATCATTCAGCCGACATGACTTTCATAAAAAAAAAATTTCAATACAAATTGCTTTTAATTGATTTCTGAAGTAATATAACTGCTTTTGTAACATCCGCGTTATTTTAATTAGTTTCTATTTAAAAATTTTTTTTTATGACTGTACTAAGAAATAGACGATTTTAAGTAAAATAAATGTTAAAACTAAACCATTATTTCCAAAAAATAAGCGGCGAAATGACCAACTTTAAAATAAAATCTGAAAAGTTAGGAAGTTGGATTACAATAATTGTTTGCATATTGTACAATAAGAGGTCAAACCAAAATCTAAAAAATTTATGATTGCATTTATGGCGTAAATAATTTATACTCCGAACCGAATATCCACGAAAAAGAAATTTGATATTTACCACATTCTGAAGTGCATAGTAACAGGTAACTAAATAAAAATTTCAATTAGTCCATTTAGCTGACAATTGTTTATAATACAGATTTTTGCAACAGAAATTGGGAAATTGGTTCTGCAGGTGAATTAAAACCGACGGAATTTTGATGCAAGTTATGCACCTACTTTGAAGTGTTTGTACTTGTTCTTTAATGATGTGTTTTAAAACTATTTAATTTTAGAATTCTATTGTAATATTATTCTATATTTAAATCTATAGTAGTTTTGGAGATACATATGTGAAATAAAAATTTGGATTCGACTTCTTTTTCTCAAAATACTGCAACAACAAAGGGAAAGAATGTAGCTAACATTCATAATGCACGCTTAATTTCGAAAAACACATAGAACTTTGCTAATCTTTCAAACATAGAAATCGTTAGACAAAGCGTTGTCTGTTCTTTTGGAAACAGTGCATTATTCTCTTTACTTTATTTAAACAAGTGGAATTTCATTCTTTTTGGAGACTATATAAATTAATATACATAGTCTGAAAACATTTACGAATCAGTCAAAAGTTGTCTATCGTGAATACTGAACGTTCGACTTTCGTCCTACTTTGATAACCATGGCAGGAGTTTGTAAGTGCAAAAATATTTATTTTCTTTAGTGTTTACGTTAATATGCCACAATTTTTTTACAGTCCCTGTATTATTGGCTTTGTTTTCAATAATATCACTAAATGTTGGACAAAAGTCGAAAATCGATTTAAGCCCTGAATACAAAGGAGTGCTATATAAACCACTTTCTGAAAAATATGACCGATTCGATTGGAAATTCTTCAACAAGTGGCCAAGGAACAGCCACAAAATGTTGTCGTCTCTCCTCAATTAGTAAAAGCATTACTTTATCTTATTGTGATAGCTTCCAAAGGTAATACTTTTAATCAAATTTCCGAAGTCCTGAAAGACGACATTGATCTGTTTCGACAACTTGAGTTGTACCGAAATCAATTACAATCACCAGAAGTAAGTTAATTAAAATGTTTGGTACTATATAAAATATATGCTTTCTTCCTAGAAATCAAACGAACATTATGATCTTAGCTTGGGAACGAAACTCTACGTCGATGAACAACTTTCACCAACGAAAAAGGTTTTAAACATTATCAAGAATTTCTATAAGACTTCTGTCGACGTTGTCCGATTCGCTCAAGCTACCAAAACTGCTGGAAGTATCAACAAATGGGCTTCTTATATTACGAAGGGGTAGATCACCAACTTAGTGGAGTCAAGTGAGTTAATTCTATATTAAATAATTTTCAAACCTATAAAATATGTTATCATATAGGTTCCATTCAAGACAGTGTGGCACTTTTGGTATCTGCTATTTATTTCAAGGGATCATGGGAAATTGTATTTGAAGCTGAAGATACTACAAATAAGTCGTTTAAAATAGATTCAAAAACGACTGTTGAAGTACCTACAATGTACGCTTTTGATGTTTTCTACTATTTGGAAGACAAAACTGAATTAGGTGGAGTTAAAGTCTTACGCCTGGGATATAAGGTTAATACTGAACTTCAATTTCTTAATTTTAATCTTTATAATTAATTATCATAAAGGGGGGAAAGTATGCAATGACCTTTATTCTACCACTCAAAGAAGATGGCTTGGACAACATGATTGCGAAAATAACGCCTGACTCAATAAAAAGCTTACAAGGTAAACTGGAACTTAAGACGATTGAAGTTCATCTACCTAAGTTTAAGTTTGAAACCACATCTAAGTTGAAGGGAACTCTTCAAGCGGTGAGACATTTTATTCAAAATAAGAATAATTTCAATATTGCTCTTACTTTGTTAGAGTATGAAACTGATATGCTTTAATTCTAACTACTTTTAGCTTGGCATTAAGGACTTGTTCACGAATTATGCTGATTTGCCGGAAATTGGAAAAAATGTTGAAGTTTCAGATGTTGTAGAAAAGGCAGGAGTTACTGTTGACGAGAAAGGAACCGAAATTTACGCAGTTGCTGGTAAGAAACAGTCTGGAACCTATTCCAAATGCATGGATTGATTAAATTGAAATTTTTTTCAGAGACTTTCAGCCCCGCATTTAGAGCAGAACATCCATTTGCGTTCTTCCTTGAAGATGAAGCCTCAGGTGCTCTTCTTTTTGCGGGAAAGGTTACCAATCCGCTAGCCAGCTAAATTACAATAATGGTGGTGTATAAAATATTGTATATTTATTTAAAGCAAAATAAATTATGTAGTATTTATTTTAATTTTTATCGCGTCTACGAGATTTCGATGTTTTTTCTTTGATTTGATTTGTACTTTACCAATTGGGTGCAGGATGTCTGAAATATCCTCCCAGCAGGAAGATAGAAGGTGTAAAAATGTTTATCATCAAATCTAGAAGTTCACAGAGATATTAAAATTGGGTCCAAAATATGTAGAAAAGCATTTACATATACTTCTAACAAATCTGCATACGATAAAAGCTTCGATAGTAAAAATTTAAGCTTATATGTATTAACTCAAATAAAATAAATCCTTTGTTTAACTAAAACTTAAATAAATTTGCTTTTCTAAGTTACATATTTTAAAAAAATGGAAAGATATTGAATATTTTAAAGATTACTCCACAAATATTTCCTAAATGAACGCCAATTCTTAATGAAATAGATTTATATATCTGTTCTTACAAAATCATAACTTAATGGAACTAGATTTAAAAACAAAATGTTCAACTACATAAGAGATATAAAAGATACAAACAAAATATTTATTCATTTAATATTCTTTAGAATAACTTATCTTGACGCCTGAAATAAATAATATTTCTTAATGTTGTATAGATTACGGAGATATATTCTAAAATAAAAATATTTTAACTTCCACTTACCAACTTTGTCCATTTTTTCTTTACACGCGCATAGGACGGGATTAGTTTTTTATGTGAATATTATTTTTGTTGATTAATGTCCTATAAATAAAACACACTCTCTGATATAAAAACTTTATATTGAATAGTTCTTACACTGAACATAAGCAGTAAGTGAACTTCTATTTGACACGAAATATTGCTTCTGTTTACGTATAAGAGATGAAACCGAAATATTTTTATCACAAAGGATAGATTGCAAAATCAATCAACATCGAAGTGGTCAGTGCATTTGAGTAAAACATCTGATGTGCGCTATCTACGAAAATGTCCTAAATAAAATATTTTCTTGACTCTCACATGAGGTCAATATTATGAAATTGGCGACCTCTCTGTTGGAATTATTTTAATTACTTAATTTTTCTGGGGAAAGAATCTTTTTTTTTATCATAATGTTGCAGATGCAACTATATAATGATATGACTTCTTGATATTGTGAGATTCCTTCAATGATATGTAAGAATAATTCCTCCGCCACTTAATTCATTCCAATAAAAATTTGAGTGTTGAAAATAAAAACAACGACAAATTAAAAACGAATAATAATTATTACAATGTTGGTGCATAATCATAGAGTATAAAATCATTAGGGCAAGGGACAACAACTATAGATTAAAATAAAAACAAATTAGTTGCGAATAAATAAATGCCGCGCAATTAGTATAAGATAAAAATCGGTTGCGTTTAGACCTATTCACAATAAGATACAAATTTTAAAGTGTTAGCTGTGTAAAAGTTAAAATCTATAAATTAGAAAAGCCCTCGCTCCTTCTTCAGGTTTGTCTGCTTCCAAATGGGCAACTGTTCAAATTGCTCCCGACTGATTCCCAGTGCGTCCTCAAAATCAGCTTCGTTCAGGTATAGCTCCAGCCTAGTTGGGTCCACGCCCTCGGGCAGAGGACGTTCCTTAAGTACTGAGAGTGGGTACTCCGTCTGGGTTAATTGTGCTAAGACTTCTGATATTGGAATGGGATTCGAAGTGCGGCCGTCCTGCAAAGGCAATATTAAAAATATTTAATTATAATGACAATCCACACAAAAATTGAAATTCGAAATTTCTAGGACTAAAATTGCTATAAATTTACGAAATTCAAAGATCCTTAAATAATTTCCCTTAAACTCTTAATTTCGTTCTTGCACTCTATAGAGTTAAAGAAAATTTTTGGTATTCTTAAACCAAATTCATTTACGATATTTTACTAACCTGCATATTAATTTCTTCAATATCTTGTCGCTTTTGCCAGTCCGGGAAAAGATTCGTGAATTCAACTGGTTCTAGTCCTGCCCAAACTACGTATCCTTTAATATCGTCTTGCATGTCTTCAGTTATTTCCACAGAAAGGAGACGAAAAAATAATATAACCATGATAAAAATTGTAAGGAAACATTGTTAATATTTTAATTATACCAAATTTAGCATTCCAATATGAAGTAGCTGTTTGAAGAGCTGCGCGCCTCTCAGCTATCCATCGGTTCACTCCCGCACGATTCTCATTTGTGGGACTGTCCCGATCTTTGTTTTCAGCACTCACTATAATTGTTGAAAAGTTAAGATACAAACATAAGTTAAGGTGCGTTTTTAAAGCATGCCTTTAACATCTTCCAATGGCCACCAGCCCATCCACATCCAGAGAACGTCGCCGTTGTCGATCAAAAAGATCGTCGGTTGTCGAGCGCCGTACAGTTGTGATTGAGTGAAGGGAAAGGGACTAGGGTAATCTTTAGATCTTAAATTGTACAAAATTTCATTAGCACTAAATATCCCTTGAGTGCTTGAAAAATGAAACAGTCGAGGGGTAAAATTAAAATCCTTCTCACAACCTCTTAGAGAGTAAAACGCAGCATCACTGAGCCCGCCCAATGCGTGCCTAAACGTGCTATCTTCAGCGCCTTCTTCGATCTCCTCGACATTTACAGATTTTACGCTCTCTAAGAATAAGTCACTAAATCTTTTATCCTTAATGCTATCGGCTACTTTTCTGCTCAGTTGTCTTGTGTGCTGTAGACTTTTAGAACCGTGCCACAAGTAAACAACGCCCCTTTCGCCATTCACCAATAAAACTGAACCACGCGATCGCAGCTGCTTAGAATCACAGTCAACTTCTTTAAGGACAATTTCAGACTCATCGTTGCCAGTTTGAATGTACATCCGCCAGGTGGAGCGCCGATCTAAGCAATCGTCCTGCCTCCCTTTGTGCAAAAAGACAACCTTAAACAGCCGAATAAAGGCTGTGGGTTCGTCACCTTGTGCTATTCTCATTTGTGAGCCCTTTTCTTTATCCAACTCGACGGTTAGTAAGGCAGCCGCTCCCTTTTCGTTAGCACTGGCGCTGCAACCTTGCCAACAGAAATAGGCGCAACGGTCTCGGCCTACAGTACTACGATTTGATACTTTTCCGCTCAGCTCGCGGACGGTTACAGAAATTTGGTACATCCACTTGATAATGTAACTTTCCGCGGAGTAGAAGTGTCCGTAAGAAGAGTCCTCCACTTCTTCGAAGGAGTATTCGTTTATTACCCACATTGACACAGATTTCGTTAGGATATCGAAATGTCTCATTGTGTCGTTGTCATAATAAAAATTACCCCGGCCTAAATTTGAATTCTCCAGAATCAAATTGGGCTCGGAATAGTCCTCTCCTTTAAACAAAACAGCTCCATCTAGCGCCTGGATGGAGTTGATCGCGTTCGAAAGATAGTCCTTCTCTAAGTCTTCCCTCTCACATTCTGGCCAATCTGCAAATTTTTCTTTAAACAATGATGTCTCCATGTGCTGAGTGATCTTTGCCAGCAAACACCACTCAGGTCTCTCTGTGATATTTGTGATGTTTGTGATTTTTGACGACGATCGATCTCCAACCATTTGGGAGAAATTAATCGGATTAAGGTAGCAAGAATCGTAGTTAACTTTTCCACTAGAGAAATGCTCCTGCGCCAGGCGAAGCGCCGCCCTTTTGGAATCGGAAGATGCTACTTTTCCATTCCAAACGTACATTTCACTGCCGAAGTCAAATACAAGAACCTTTTCCGGACTTAGCATGTCAACTTTGGGAATGGACCCCCAAAACCGCTCCAGGGGTACCAATGAGTCGTCCATGAACTCGTAAACCATGTTGGTCTCGATCAGACAAGTCTCAAAGAGGTCATCCTCGTCAGCATGCCCGCAATCAGGCAGTTCGAACTGTTCTGGTTTTTTAAGAATTTTCCAAAACTCGTTCCAGTGTCGCTCGTTGGTTAACTTCCCATCATTAAGTACGATCTCCACTGAAGCTGTGCAGCCCATGTCTTTGTTCTCTAGTATATAAGAACAAATTTTTTTGCTCCGGGACACTTCGATTACGTTCGCGAGTGAACCCACGAACCGATAGAGCTGACCATCATTTATCAACACGAAGCAGTCGCCTCGATTTAATGATGTATAGATCGGTTCTACTAGCCTAGTTTGCACGTGTGTGCGGCCCTTTACGTGGAAAAGCATCGTCGATTTATAGGGTAACCACATTTGATTAAGTGGCAACGAGCTTGATTTTAAACTCACTGATTTAAAATCTTCAACACTTGCAAGACCAGCTAAGGCTTCAACGGCCAAATTGCTCGATTTAGCGACTGAAAAATTCAAAATTTTAATAGATTAGTAGTAATGATAAAATACATACAACTTTTAAATAACATATAATTTTTAATAGGACCTGCATATGTATATATGTAATATTTTTTGCACCCGTGCTTTAATGTACTATCTAAAAATTAATGATACATCTAGTCGATTTTGGATATTAACGTACAAAACAAAAACTTCAATAAAAATTGAAATGAAGCTATCTATATTTTTCTTTATATTTAAACCAATAAGCAAGTAACTATTGTACCTTTATAAACTTAATCAAAACTTAGATTTTTGCTGGCAACATTTTTCGTGTTTTTATGAAACATCACGAAAATCGGTCGCTAAACGTGTTTAAATATTAAGGAAGTATAAAAAACATACTTGATTCCAGTTTGATCCGTTTAAGTTCCTTTTCGGCCACACCAGTCTTAACCTCTGTGTACTCACTCTGGAGATCGTCACGAGCCGCTAAGGTCTTTAGAGGATTTCTGGCAGCGCGTCGTCCTTTAGGCCCTTGAACAACTTTCTTTTTTACCAACCTGGTATAAATAAAGTACGATTAAAAATTTTTAATATACCACAAACCAAAGCATCCTACCTCTCGGTTGATTTGATAGTGTCAAAATCAGAGATTTCTACACCTTCTTCGATCACAGTTTTTTGAACAGATGAGAAAAATTTCGAAAAAGTTTCATCATCATCCAACTTTGGTACAACAACTTTGGAGCCGCCAATTGCACTCCTTCCGTTCCTTTGATTCAGGAAATCTTTAGTTTCCTTCGGGCTGCGCGAGTCGTCCGAATCGCTGCTAGCGCCGTCCCCACTTACACTAAGGCTCCTTTTTAACGATCCTTTCGAATCACCATTTGGAACAGATGCCGACAGCGACGTTACCATCATCGAAGGACTTTTCGCTAGACCCAGCTGGTGGGGATTTGAACTCCGAAGGACTTTCATCGTCGGAGAGAGCTTCGTTTCACTTCTTTGGAACTGCAATTTTACGGGGGACTTCGTCTGCAATTTGGCGGCGACAGTGAACTTAGACGCATCTGATTGCTCTAGACAATTACCGAGATTTATCTAATTATTTGTAATTTAAGAAGATAAGAATAAACTCACCGATGCGGTTCTTCCAATTTTCAGAGGACGTTTTCAGTTGCCCCAAACGGTCAGATACTTTACCACCCTCAATGTTTGTAAGTATCATCCCAGAGGTGGGTGGTGACGCTTTGTCCGATAAGGTGTGCGCCAACGAAAGCGTGTCCTGTAAATTTTAAGGGTTCAATAAATCAATAAAGTAATTCATAGTGCACTTAGAAGATTGAATACAAAAGAGCACCAATTTCAAGGTTTAAAAATTAGAAAACTTGTCCTTCTAATTAATTAATTATTTGGGTATTTTCAGACAGAACTTTAATGATTACTCATAAAACTTTAAAAATACACTATTTTAACATAGCAATATATCCACTTAAAGCTTGGAAGGTCTGCTGATATTAACCAACAATAAAATAAAAATTCAAGAACTCTTTATAAGAATTCCAATTTTTTTGTTGTTGTTGAAATCTCATTACCTGCATTACATATACAGAAATATGTACTCCCATATTATATTTTTTTATGAGCACATGCCACATATGGCGTTCCGATTGTTGCGAATTCGGTTTATCGCAATAAAGATGCCAGTAGTAAAATATAATAAGCATAATGACATATTTTAGAAGAAGGGAGATTTGCTTTTGCAGTATAATTTGTCCCTAAGTATGTATTATGTACAAGTGAATCAGATTACATAAATGACTTTTGAAGACCCTGGTAAATTGGACTGAATTTAGCTGCTAAAATACTAATACCTTAAGAAATGTTACTTTGTTGGTTTTTTTTTTCTACCAGTTCTTTACCATTTGGTTGGTGTAAATAATTATTTTTTTTATTCTTTCATTAATATGTATATTCTTTGTCTACACTGGGCGACGTATCAATTAAAAGTTTCATTAATTATAAGGCTAGATATACCCGAATAAAAATACGGAGCTTCCCCTATCCATATTCTTCTGATTTGATATTTTTTGAAATAAATGGATCTTTTAAAAAAACGTGTTAAGTTAAATTCATGAAATCATGATTATAACTACCAGGTTTTATCGAATAATCATTTTTGGTTCGATGAGCATAATATTATCGTCTAAAAAAATTTAAGTTCTGCCTCTCAAGTCTCGAACATAGTCTAAACAAAATCGTCGCAATATATGCAAACGAAAGCGATTAACGATAAATCACATCACCTAAAAGTACGCCTCCAATAGTCCATAAGAGTCAAGGTTGATTAGGCGATTCCAACTAATCGCTCGATAACCAGAGCTAAGCTGGAGTGTAATTTTATAATTTATACAGAGCTAGAACGAAAACGGCCTTACTGCAGAACGTGGACAGATGATAGTAAAAATTGTTATTCATTTTTTATTTGTTAAATCGGACAATGATCAGAGAGGAATTGCAGCTGGTATTAACGATGATTTGCTCCAGTCCAGTAGGTTCGATTCAATTACGAATCAGTTTCACTGGGGCTATTGTTTCTCAATGGAAACCGAAGCGATTCTCGTCGGATCTTCTAAAGTAAACAGGAAAGGAGAACACGAATAAATCGAGCGCAAGTCGTTAAAAAAATCGAGCAGAGATTGGCTTGATTACCGCTTTATTGTTGTTACTCATTTCACATGAATCCAGATTACAACAGTGAGAGACACATGCAAGCTGCTTCTTACAAACTAAGGGTAGCGTATTAATTTATCACAGTTTTTGCAATATAACACTTAGACTAACGTTTATACACTAAAAACGTGAACAAGTGCAGTTTAAGTCGCTGCTGCCTGAAGGCACAACCAGTCTTTAAGAAGAAAACAGACGAAGATAACGAACCCAAGTCTAGCTTTGATCTGATAAGGTTTTGGGATTTATCGCAAAGCTGATAACGCACTGAAAGGTCTATTTGTTCGTGCCGTTGAAACACTCGTCCATTTCCACATCCACGTCGGCGTTGACATCGATCCCACTGTCTTTTAGCAAATCGGATATCGAATAAGTGGAGAAACTCCGGGAAAACCGCTGCTGCTCCAAAATCTCCTCGATGGTTTCCACAGGCGCATGACTAACTCTTCCAGGTAATCGTCTCCGGATGATGCACAATGAAGATTCCTTTTCGGGGAGTGACTCAGATGATTCTTCATTATGACTCGCGCCGTCCCCAGACCCGGCAAATGCAGGTAACTCCCTTGGTTGACTAGTGTTACAATTTGGAGTCAAGTGTCTTTTCTCCAAAGACGGCGGCACGCTTACGTCTTCGCTTCTAGAATTGGACAGAGGTCGTGGAAAATTACTGTCGAACGCATTCGAGATTAAAATTGAATTGGATCCGTTCGTCTCCTTTGGCCCTCTGAGTCCTTCGAAGGGAGTGCCTGAAACCGGCTGGGCTGGTGAAACCCTAGGCGTTTTGCTGTTGAAGCCGTTCTCCTCGAACCTCCTCGCGATTTCAGCGACTGCTCTTCTCCGGTGACTGGCAACGATAGTGGACACCTTGTCGGATTCCTTATTTTCAAGGTTTTCGCGCGGCTCCCCGGTGCTCCGCCCCGCCGCCGGGAGGCTAATCAATTCCTCTTGCTGCCTGCCTCGCAGTTGACTCGCATTTAAAGAGTTTAATTTACCCTTGATGGCCGCAACATGAGAAGGATTTAGCTCGACGTCTTCAATTTCAGCCGCCCTCTGCACATAAATGTCTTCTCCATGCCTGCCGAGACCCAGGCCCGCAACTTTTGTCTGATGGTGTAAATTTTCACTTGTTCGACTAATCTGCCGTCTGTAGAACTCCTCATAATTTTTGAACGCCCTTAATCTAATCCGCTGCCAGAGCTCAGGTAGGTAATCCACGAAGGTGAGGACAAACAGCAGAATCTGCGCCCCTGTCCAGCAGAGTCCCAGCCACATAATCGCGACCTCCAGCGAGATGCTCAAGCCAAACAAACCATCTATCAACTTTATTGTCGCACCGAGTCTTCGCAGCGCTCACTGCGGGCGGACCAGATGAATCTCGCGACGGAACTAACCGCGACCAAATGGAATTCAGCGGGTGTGACAGTGAGCTCTTTTCTTATCAATTCGAATCGCGCGGTCGATGTGTAATGCCGCGGACAGCTTTTCCGCGTACTCGCCGCGGCGAAGTGAGTCACCCGCGCCGCATGGGGCTCCGCTGGGGCGCAGTCGCTCCGTCTCGCGGTCGCCGCAGTCCGCGTCCAGTCTTTTGGGGCTATTTTTGACGATCGGTTTTTAAATGGCTGCGGACGCCGATCGTTCGAATCGAATTGGTCAACTCAAAAATTTCTATCAACCGATTTGCTGAATAGGAGCGACGAGTCAGCCTCGCTTTTTAGACCAATTGTCAATTGATATCGTTCGAGTGATCGAGGCTAAACAAAGTCATGATCGCCTGACGACTGACAGCGCAGTGAGTTTTAACGGTTAAAACTGGTGTGACAAAATGGGAATTTTCGGCTGGAATCAAAGGGACTCGAGGGGGAGTTGATTTTGGACGGGTCATTTCGAACATGTTTCGCTTTAGAAGCGATCTTCTCAATTTATTCATGTAGACCACCTTAATCCTCGGACTAGTTAGATGACGCACACTATAATTTTTATCACTAAGAATATTTGAATAATAATCATGTTGGAAATTGATAAATCTATCCATTTAAATTCGCGAAATTAGAAAGCTTTCTAGAGTTGACCTTTGCCGAATAGTCTAAACCTTCATCGAAAATTAAGATTTCCTAGTTCTACAAACCCATATATGTATGTAATCTACAGAAGACCGAAAACAGTATGTTTTATTTTTCTAAAATAATTTTTCCTGGTTTGGTCTAGTCCAAAACTGTAACATTTCGAAAATAACTTAAAAAGTCAAAGAAAATTCAAGACATATAATATACTTTGTTTTTTTCATAACTTAATATTTATGAATACATTTTCAGAAAATTAAAAAGTGTAAAAAAAAATTGCAAAACAAAAATCTTCTTTAAAAACGTTGTGTACCACTATTATTAAAATCTATATTGATATTTTATAAAACTGAAAATTCAGGAAGAAATCGAAAAACGAAGAAAAGTTAATACGTCATGTGCAAAGCCAATCTTGCTTGATTTTTTGTTCAAGCGATATCATTCAGGAAATGAAATTAACTTTTCATAGGTCGAAATATTACCGATTGATTGATTGGTTGAACTATCAAAAGAATTATCACTTTCAGATAACAACGATAGCGTTACCTATACTGCGCCGTAAAATCGATATCTTCTCTACTCAAATATTAAATTTGTACACTCGCATGGTTTTTTTCCAACTAACTCATGAACGCTCGTCGCATTTAATTTTTAATTTTTTTTTCTATCCTCGATTTTTGGACCATAGATTTCAAAAATAAATAAGCGGTCTTGATGTCTATAAAAGATTATATTTTTACAGTCTCTACCTTGAGTCTTGAATTATTTTTCCTAGTGCTACTTAATTTTGCAATATTTTTCTTTTCCCTACTTCATGTTACACGCTATTAAAAAAGTAAGGAGTTTCTTTAAACCCGATCAGATTTCAAACCTTTACATATGTATACATACATACATTCTACAATTTAGTTTTTATCATTAAACATTTTCGATTAGTATGCTTATATTAATGAATGTTGAAGGTATTGCTTCTCTTCGAATCCTCGAAACTTTTCTCTCTTCTCGCACGTCCGTCTCAAGTGCGATTTATTTTATTTTATATTATCCCAAATATCACCAGCAACAAATTAGTTTCAATAATCCAGTAAATATTAAAATTACAATCATTGTAGAATTTGTTTAATTCTTTTAGTTTTCTCTGGCTTCTTTTATAAATTTAGCTAAACCAAAAACTATTTATAATTATTAATTTTCCAAACATTACTAAACTAACTAATGTTGATAAATGATATTAACACATTGACTCCCATATTATCCATCTGGATCTCAAAGCGTTAAATATTCCAAATAAATAGACTATTTTTTTTGTTTTTTGGAATTTTTATAATCAGACAATTCACATTTTAGAAAATTTTTATCTTCGTAATAAGAATCATATGATTATGCATCACTGAATAAGTTAATTATAAGAGGGCAAATTTCCTTCAAATGTTTGTATATAATACATATAGCAACATTTTATGATGCATATGATAAATTATTTTTATTTAAGGTAGTCTCGAATTCTTTTACTTGCGCATTAGTGCAGGGCGATCAAAAGTACTAAATTCAATTTAAATATCGCGCTCAAGTGATTATCTCTTCCGTTCAGCTTGAATGGCTGAAGCCGTAAACGCTGGATCGCCGACAACGCAACGCTTTCATTGCAAGAAGACCCCATTCTTCCCGAATGCGCTCCGAGGTGCAGATACAAATCTCGGGAACGCGGATAAATTGCACTGTCTCTGCAGACACTCTTACTTTCAAAAGGTTCATTGTGCACGGCAAATGACTCTATTCGTATAGGAAAAAAGGCATTCCGATGTGTACAATAATATCTGACTTAACCGGCTCAAATGGATTCCCTTAATTACGAATTCAGCCGTTCCAGACAGCAAACATAATCACCTCGGAGGCACGATAATCGCCTCCATTGGTACCAGCCGAGTTCCGCTGAGTATGCTGAAACATTCAGTGATCTTTGCTTATCTCGCCGTTTTCGTAAAGTTTTTGATGTTGCAAAACACACCGAACCAAAGGCGGATTTATAAAGATAAATCTAAAGAGATTTCCATTGTTTTGAGTGTAATTTTAGCTTGTTTAGGTCATTGATGCATCTCTTAAACTCACGAAATTTCACAGTCGATGGATTTATTTTAAATATATTCAACAATCGAGAGTGTGAACTGGAAAATTTTCATGGGGAAATTGTAGATATTACCAAATATTTATTTTAAAATACCTAGCCTTTTGAAATGAATGATTACTTTCGAAGTTATTGCAGCCGATTTTACATTTCGTACAAAAGCACATAAGGGGATTGCAAAAAATTTTAGTTTCGAAACAGACATATTTTTCTACTAAAGAATTCTATGAGGTAATAGGAAAAACATCCAAGAGCTGATAGCAAAAATCTGCCAGTACACTGACTAAAACTCAAAGTCGATATAATGAACTCTAATCACAAATGGTTTCGAGTTATTTTACTTCCTATAGGCTACGAATAGTTTTAGTTTAATGCGCTTGGAAATTATCTCTAGAGGTGCATATTTCCAAAAAAGGAGTATGTCAGCCAATATCAACGTGTCTAGTGATAACAATAAGGTTTATGATATTGCTATGATAAAGAATGGCATTTAGTAGATATTGTATTAAATAAATGTATGTCAATATGTGCGAAAATTAAATGAATATTTTCCAAATATATGAATTATAATTCAAAATTGCCAGGTGATAGAGTTCATAATTTGTCCAAATGTATTTACATGATATAAACGAAAAGCTAAATGTTAGAAGATCACAATATCAAAGTATTAAAATATACTTACATTGACCAGATTTTCCCTTCGTACATCATCAACCTCATCTCTCTTAGAAATCCTCTTCCTCCAGTCATCTTCGCCGCTTCTTTGCAGAGCAGCTAAGCGTTCCGCAATGGAACCTGTTTTAGCAATAGTCCCCTGATCTGGTCTCATGACCTGCAAAAATGATTACCTTTAAAAAATAAATTCTACAAGATCAGAAAGATAGAACGCACCTGAGTAAGACTCCTCCGAATGCCGCCTTTCAGAAACTCCGGTATAGCTGTTGGATTTTTACTAACAGACAATTCTGGTTGAAACTTATGACCATCCTCCAGAGGTTTTACGTCATTGCGAAGGCTCACAAATCCCCCAGTTGGTTCGGTGGTCACAAGATCAATCCCCGATGGCGGGATAGATGAATGACTTTTGCTCTTTGCTATTAAATTGCCGGCATATCTGCAAGATGAGCAAGAATACCAAAAATGAAGTTTAATTTAACTCGCCTCTGACATTTTATACTATATCTTGAGGGTAATGCTATCGGGGGAAAAGGTAAATGGCAGTTAAAGTCGTGCTTCATGCTTTGTGATCTGCAAAACGATTGTGACCAAGGCACCTCCTCATTTTCCAGCGTAATGGGCAGATGAATCTCGTCTCTATCGTCTTCGGGTACTGCGAAGACACGGCTCGAGATTCTTACGCCACCTTTGTTTGCTAGACCCCGAAGCTCGTGACGACGTTCCTGCCATTTCGATTTCCCTACCTTTATTCTTTTTACACGAGCGCTCCTCGGAACTTTCTCTGGAACCCCCGATTGCGCGCTGTTCGACAGATTGGAAACGATATTAATCAGACCCAGGTAAAAGTTAATTTTAACGCTTTTCTTTGGCAAGCTAATTAGTAAAATTTATTGCTATGACTATGACATGACCTTCCAGTCTCGCTTTTGCAATCAAAGACGCATGTTCAGCGAGCCTTCACCTATTAAACCTGCTTCAAGGGCACCATGAGAGCTAATTTGACTGCTTCGGAAACTGAGAGGTGTCCCACAAAAACTAGTAGGTAAACAAACGCTTCTGAGTCACTAATGAAAGTTTAGCCATTTTAAACCTGAGCACTGCGTCTAGGTCATTGATTACTCAAATTGTAAATTGTCGTTCAGACCAACATTTGGATATAAAAAAGAAGTCACCTCAATTAAGACTAAGTGGAGGCTTTCGACAATCCATCTACAAGTATGAAAAAAAATTGTACTTTTATTTAAACATTCTACAAGACTTTTTTTCTAACTAAAATATATGTTGATGTATTTCAATTAATTACTGGGGTAGTTTTAATTAAATGTCGAAATCTATAGGCTTCAAAATTTCCAATTTTCTGATCGTTGTTTTACCTATTTAAATTCATAAACTAACAGAGGAACTTTAATAACATAAGTTTTAGATATTGATCGAACACTGAATTCAAATTCTTAAACCCTAAAAGTGATTGAATTACATATAATGAAAAGTTGATTTGTTAAAACAATTGTGCATTTTTATTATTATCCAAAAGTAGATAATTATTCCAAAGTTCAAACAATCGACCACCTGACATTTTTTTAAATTATTAAACATTTTTGTTTTCGAAGATATCAAGTCAGTTGTTATTTTTATTACCTTTCCCGGAATTATATATTTGGGAGCAATTCGTTTTTTTCTGTGGGCCCGCAAATGAAAAATCGTTTGAAATGAAAAGGTGGGGAATAACGTATTGAATTCGATTTTACGATAATGTATAATATAGATAAAAATGTTGTGGCTAACCAAAAGTAAGATTATAATAAATGACGATCGTGAACAAAGAAGAAAGATAAATGTTGGCTAGGTAAAAAAAAACCCCAGAGCTTTTTACATAGAAAGATTGTAAATAATACCCGTCCGTAATCAACGAAAATTACCTGATACTTGAGTACTTTTGCGGAATTTCCAATATCATTGCACTAATCCGCGGAACCGCAAAAGTTAAACTATGAAATTTGCTGCATTACACACTTCATAATCCCGCCGAAAGTGCTCCAATCAAAGTAATTTTTAAAGTCTATTTGGCATCCACCTTGGATTCCACTGTAACGAGCCCATAACCACTCGAGCGGAGCAAGAACCAAAGTCAGCGAAAGTGCACCGGCAGCGACTCTATCTTAACCTTTATCGTTAGCGAGTCAAATGATAGTTGTTGCATCACCTGGAGAATGAGTCGAGCAGGCCAATTTTCACATGTTCGATGATATAATGCATAATGCGTACAGCATCACTCTTGCGCGGCTGCGGTTGATGAGTCCGCCGCTCGTGGAAAATTTATGTTCATCCAATCCGCGGGAAAGTGCATAAAGCAACGTCTTGAGTCTTGAATCTTGAGTCTTGAGTCGCGCGATTTTATCTCGTCTGCTGCACGCTGGATGCAATCAGGTGCAAAGAAGAAAACCGCCGGAGTCACGTAATGCAACGCACACTGGACCCGAGTCAGAAAACCGCGGCTGCTGTGTGGGTGGCGGGAGAATAGCGTCTTGCAGATTGTTTCTTAGCTAACGCGCGTAAATTCTTGTCGATTTCTGCAACCTGCCGGCTGCCGATTCCTAGCCTCCGCAGGTGCAGCGCATTCAATCAGCAAGTCGCGCAAGCCCCTGGGGTCAATGGTTCAGTGGCGGCATTTGGGTTTCAGGTCGTGTTCTGAACGTGCCGCGAATCGGCCTCCAAGATTAATGAAATCCGCTGCCCAGTTGAATTTTCCACTTTTCCAATACGTTTCCCACCCGACTTCTGCAGAGTCGAGTTCGGATCGCGACTGTGGCCGGTTACCAATAAATCAAATCTGACTGGTGGCCTACTTAAAACCTTGCCGGTTTCCTCTGGTTGCGTTGGTTTCCACGAAAATTTTCCTCGATTATTCGTTTAATTTGCTTCGATTAGGTTTCGAGTTACACGCCACTATCTAAGCTCGGTTTAATTGATTGCCTTAATAGGGACTGCAACTTCCGTTCGTAGATTGCAATTTTAACGCCTCTGCTTATTTTCAGCACCGGACCCAGACGTTACGAAATTCTACTGACCTTATTGGAAACTATTTAATCTTTAATGATATACGATGTGATAAATTACGTTTCAGTTTGAGCGATAATCAAAAATATAAAATTGACCTATAAAGGACAAGTTTTTATCTGTATCTAAATTTTAACTAATTTGAAAGTCGTTCTATACTTAGTTTAGAGACAAATCTATGCAGAAGTTAAAAGTATTTCTTATATTTATTTCGCAGAAATAATGAGCATTAGAAAACTAAACATAATCAAGAAGTTGTTGAATTCTACTATAGGTAAAAAACAACCCTTAAATAAAATATTCGCAATCACCATTCTCAAAAATCTGATTGTAATTTTCATAGTATTTTTAAATGTTGTTTAGTCTAAAAGATGTTTAGTATAAACGACCCTTCATTAAAATAAATAGTTCAGTTCAAGGGAGGTGTTCAATTCAGAGTTTATAACTAGATTTTTAGGCATAAAATTATTTTCAAAATTTTCAGATACATATGGTCATGTAAATATAAAAGAACAAACATATGTGTTCTTATTGACTGATTCATCAACCCCGAGTCTTTAAGTTAGAAATAAACAAAGATGTAAGTATATCAGGAAATTTATTCTTTGAATGGGTAAACTATGGAATGTACATTTGTACAGGACTTCCGTAATTTTTGTAGTTAAAAAAAAATTAGATTTAGTCTGTTGGTTACAAGTTAAGAATGATATAATTCAGCGTTTTCGAAAAATCATCCGCTAAGGGGGCTGAAAGTTTGTATGAGAATTTTCACGTTTCTGAAGTTAAAACCATGAAAATAACTATTAAGGATTGATTTTCCTATGACAGGAAAACCTAGAAATATAAACCAGTAGTTTAAATACTAAATTATCTGTGCCGGTCCTCTGTACTTTTTGAAGGACCAACTTCCATTACAAACTTTTATCCCGATACTCTTTCTTTTCTTATACAACTTTTATCCCAGTTCTAAATATATACAACCTTTATTCCAAATCTATTTATTTTCTTATTTATTTTGAGATCCACACAGGCGAAGTTCCGAGCAGAAATCGAGTGCATTATAAAAGTTTTCAATGTACTTAATTGAAAGTTAAGAAATGCAAATATGTGGGTAATAAATAATATGTGTGTAATTACTTAATCAATTGGATTTTTGTTGTTTTATTTTTCAAGCATTTTCTCCATGGGTATAAAAGGTAGAAAGGAGGAACAAATAGTTGGAAGGCTAATGAGTAAATCTTGGAACGATTAGCTCTAATCCAAGCATGGAGATCGTGTGCAATTGAAACCGCGTAGAACTCAGAAATAATATCCACAAGAAGTAATGCGTGAAATTATCAAAGTGACTCCAGTTCCGCATCAAATATTGTTTGAATACCGCTTGAATTAATTAACGGACGGGACGCGCTCAGTTTTTCTCATTAGCGGATGTGTGCGCCCAGGAATAAGTGGGTCACGCCTTATTTGCATTCCATTAAGGAAAATTACGTCTAAACAAAAATAAAGCGGGTATCTCGCTCCCCCACCCGCGAAAGGTATCCCAGAATTTTTAAACTGTTGCCTGTGGGAGTAGTAATTTTAGAAGGAGCTGCTTCGGAAAATGTCACACCGTCCCCAGCGGGGGAGTGCTTTTCAAAAAAATCTTGCCCTTATATTTCACTTCTGGCGCGCAACCATCGTGAGAGGGTTGCTTGAAAATAAATTCTCTTGCGGCATTTACGTGAGCTTGCCGTGCAAACTTTTCTCGCTGGCGTTGAATAGAAGATAAATGTGGGAGGCTGTGGTCCGGCCATTCGCGAACTAAATTTTACGGCAGGCATTATTAAAATTTATGAAATGGCCGCGAATTTCAATTGAATTAAACCGAAAAAGTTGCATTGGCAGGAAATGAGAAAACTTTGTTTTCCCAATCCCCTTTTATACGTATTAGCGCAGCACTGCGTTATGCAACGCCACATGTTTGCCCGCAAAAACAAACCAAGCGAGCCGCCGCGCTAAGCTTAACTAAACTAAACTAAACAAACAAACAAACAAACAAACGAACACTCAACCCACCAAACAGCGACGGCTCAATTAAAACGCGGCGAGAACGTTCTTCACGCTGCGCAGGTGATGCAAACGAAGTTCCGGTAGTAGAAGAAATCGCAGTAAAAAGATATGGTCTAGTCCAAATCAGCGACGGATTAGCTCGGATTATCGGCCAAAGCTAGCGCTAAGATGCGATACGAACAGGAAATCCCCTCAGTCGTCGGTGGTGAAGAGTAAAATCGTAAAATTCACGGTCCAATATGAAACGCGAACGCTTTTAATTGGATTTTCCGAATTTTCACTGAGTTAATAATAACTACGTTTGAGCGCTACGCTGTTTCTTCTCTGAACGGTACAGCTAATTAAGCGTAACATTAGCAGAAAGCGCATTACTAATTATTTTTTTTAGCAGAAACATCTCTGTGAAACTATGTGGCGAATTTTAATTGAAGTGGCTTAAAAAGAATCGATACGCATGTATGCACAACTAAATTTTGAAACGTTTTATTTAAAAAGTAGATATTCTTTGTGAGGAAAACTATCACTGTAGCGATCAAAAATTTAGAATAATTTTGAGTATCAACCCGAAATTAATTAAAAAAGATTGTAATTTTAGATATTCAGTAACATAAATTGTGCTAATAGATTTTAAATAAATGATAAAACAAATAAATTTAAAAAACAAACTGTCTATGACTAAGAACAATAAACCAATGATGGCCTTATCACACTTTGTAAGTAAATAAAATTTTTAAAACCCGACTACACAAAAGCTTAAAACAAACATAAAATATTATAAAAAGGTCAACCTGATTAAATTAAAAATATGTTGAATTAAAAATACATAGTTGTAGTAAAAAGTTAAAAAACAGCGAAACTGAAGGAAGGCCTCCGAATTCGAATTTTAAGAACAATAAGTAATTAAGACTCAAATTGTCGGGAATATTTTACGATTATATGCGACGTAAAGTCACTTTACCTTGTATCTTTTGAATATTTCGGAAATGTAAACATTGCTTAATTATTATAAACCCGCGGAACATAACATCAGATATGAAGTCGATATTACGCCAGAAAACCTTTGTTACGTTAAGCGGAAATATAAACAACAATTTATCATTCGGCCAGTATCAGTTTTATTGGAGTAATACCAAGAAAAAGAAAGTACTTGTATTTAATCTGGCAGATTATATTGAAATAGTTATATCAGCTTTTATTGGTTTGCGATTAATCACAGTAAAAGAAAGAAAATTAGAGAAAATCAAATTAGGCGGCGCGGTGCAATAAAACTTTAATGAAACCATTCCGCGAACCATATCAAAAGTAACTGTCCCCGCTACCACGATAAATCAATCGATTCCATTTGGCCGCACGAATCGCGAAATTCCATGAGTCACACCAAGAAATTGTGTCAACCCGCCTGGCCTTGAGGTGATTTCCTCAGACCGAGTCGAATAATTCCGAGCGTGAGAGGTTTAACCGCAAGCAAAATCAGGTGTAAAACGCGATACCACCGTGGCAAGGAAATTAGAATTCCCCCAACCTGCGGTAATCCGATCCCCAGCACCTTAAGAATAGACCTGTGTCTTAGTCGCGGGGCTCAGCATCTTAAGGTCCAGCGGCTGGCAGCGCAGCATCTGTCCGCGGATCTGGCTCCGGGAACGAGTTAAGATCGCAAAAACTATCTGACCAGTTGATCAGCCGCTCTGTTGCTTAATAAGTTTGATGAGCAGATTAATTTCAAAGACGTGTTCAAATTCATTTAAAAAGTTGCCCGGCTGCGGGTGTTATGTTTCGCTTCCTACTCCGCCCCCCGGGGATATTTTAGCATGCCCCTCAGCCAGAAGTTGGGCGAAAATTGTTGACGATGTTACTGACCCCTTGGCTGGGTGGTGTCGTGCTGGGCGTTTCGAATTATCTCTGACAACATAATGTTTACATCTATCCCGCGAGGAAACTCCGGGCGGGTAATGCATAAAGCATAAACCGCGAAATTCCCACCTTTTGGCCAGGTATTGCGCACTCCTTGAGACCTACATGGTTTATCAAGTTCGATCAGTGCGCGTTTCCATCCCCGTCTTGACCAGACGCGGACGTCGCCTATCTGTGCAAAATCTCCGGGTTAGAAGTGCGCAGTTACGGAGGTATTTTTACCTGGCCACATAACAAGCGCATATATCTTGAATGCCATTATGATGTCACGGCATGTTATGTCACATTATTACCAAAGTACTCGCTCGTCTGGGAACGCGTTCCATTCATAGTGCTTCGCTCCACAAGACGACGAGCCATTTGGTGGTTATAAATCCAGAAAGACATCCAAGATGTTCAAGACGCTCAAGACGTTCGAGGCATGTCGGCCGAATAGCGGAAGACGTTCTTACGTTTTCGTTTTCATGCGTCTTCATGCATTGAAACCGGATTAATAAATTATTCATTAGCTCTAAAAGTGAAACATGGAAAACGCAGATCAAAAAGCAATTTTCCTCGATTTATTGACGATTCAAATTGTTTGTTTTGGCGCACATGTCCCATCGCATTTTATGTCCCGTGGATCAAGAGATTACGTGGTTAAGTAGTAAAACTTTTGAGCTAATGTTATGAGCTGTAAAACACTTTATGCCCACAAAATGGGAGAAAATAGAATTTTATCGTATTATTTACTTACATCTTCTTTAAGAATGCACATAAGTAGTTACGCCAATTTAACTATGTTATATTTATTACATTCAGATACAACCTTCGTACTTGAACGAAGAGTAATTGAAGATTTATTGATACTACTCGATTCATAAGTTAGCATCATTTTCCTATTTTAACAATGTGGGTTGCAGTTCAATAAGATAATGCCGGGTACCTACTTCATAAGCATGAAAATCGCGATTTTATTTATTCGTTTAATGTTTGATATATTATTAATAAAAGCGACCAAACTTCGATCTATCAAAAATATTACCTTTTTCGACTATGCACGAACTCATAAAATAATTATTGCAACATATTGAGCGTATTCCGCCTACATTTGTTCCATTCATTCATATTTTTAACAAACACTTTGACGGAAAAAATAATCGCATAAACGAATGAATATTTTCAGAGAATAAAACCTCATTTATAATTTATGGTTGGACTTTAGACTTTGTCATATTTTACTTTCATAAATATATTCATGATTCAAATCGACTTTTGGGACTGCTCTATGAAAATCTTATGTTAAACTGTAGACAAAATAAAACTCTGTTTGATTTTCACAAAAATTTTGGAAATGTAGGCTGTGGTCGTCAATTTTTATAACATTTTCCTAAAATGTTAAATTCTCAATTTCTGCAACAACGAGCATAACATTTTCATTTTTGTTTATTCGTGCCGATACCATTAATAACGAAAGATTAGGTGACAAAAAGAAAGCAGATAAATCTAATACATTTATATATTCTATATAAAGGTGATGCAAATGTCATGTATGTACATAATTCGTACGTAATTTCATCTTCTAAAATTTTTATTTTTGGAACTAAAATCTTTGATGCAAGGTCCATTGATTTGAAATAAAAATAGCCAAGCAACATGACATGGATACTAGAACCGAAATTTGCCTATGACCCCCATAGAGCCAATTATGATATTAATAAAAATTCCAGGTAGGTCTCTACTCATTTAAATTTGTCAACGCATCACGAAGAAGAGCTATGTATATAAGTATAGAAATAGCTCCAAAGGATGACGTCAATAAAATAGGACACAAATAGCTTTGGCACGCGTCGCTATTAATAAAAAAAACCTTTTCGCCGTTCCCATCGATTTTAGGATTGGCTGCAAAGGTCGTGTGACGGCACCATTCCTTGATTAATTGCGACAACTTAAACCCGGTAATCGCTCGAAAGTCTCTGATTTGCCGCTGGGCTCCGATTTAATGACAAATCGAATTAGAGAAAGCGGCAAATTTAACAAATGGTTGCTTACTACTATACAGCCGAGTAATCCTCCTTTGAGCAGAGCGATTTCAGGTTAATTTAAACAACATTTTGCCACAAGATTATCGCCGAATCGATTCGCGGCTTAACGAGCGCAACCAGCCACTTGCGCGGCGGCCCGCGGAGAGAAATTGATTGGGCCGCGAGGTTAATCAACCTCCGTACAAGTGCTGCTGCGTACTGATAATAGTTTAATTGCATTTCCATTTCCATGGCCATTTCCTTGTACAAACTACGCCTATTGCTACTATCTGTGAATGGCCAAACCGCGCCACTTGGACAGCTTTCCCAACTCGGAGGCAACCTACTTCACGCAATTCATAAAATGTTATCGCGGCGCGTAAACGCAATTTATTTTATGTTATTATTGCAGGAGGCCTCATTCGAGTCGGTGCTCCTCTGGACGTATTATGGCACAGAAATGAAAACGTTAAAACCGTACGGATGTATGTCCAGAAACCAGTTTAAACATATTTTTCAGGAGTATCATCGATGGAACACAGTCACTTACAGCTTAAATAACGCATCTGGTACAAAATAACTATTAACGTATATTACATTTTAAAAATAAATTAACGCACACAGATTTACTTCACATCGAGCAAGAAATAAGCATTAATTTAACTCTTTCTATATTCTTTTATACCTACGCAAAAGTGCAAACATATTAACAACATCTTTCTGTAGAAAACTTTAGTAAAGTAGAAAAAGACCGGGAGTGCAACTAGTCCTTTGCTAATTTTTGTAGCGAAATAAATTGAAGTTGAAATGGATTTGTATTAATCGTTGGTCTTTTCGAGTTTGATATTTTAAAATTATACATATGTAGCTATATATGTATATTGCCGTGGGTAATATGATCAACTTCCTCAGAACTGATAAATAGCACCAAATTTATTGTAATTCATAGGTATCTAAAACTTCATAGGTGTCTAAAACTGATTAACAATTCTTAAAATTTATAATTTACTCGCCTTTGTGTAAATAAGATAAAGTTAAATTGCAATTTCGAAATACGTTGCAAAATTCGATTGTAGTACAGACTCAATTATTCTCTTCTAAGGACTACATCAAATGATGAGTATTCCATTATATAAAATTTCTTTAGTACCTATAATAACTATTATTCTTAATGTTAGCATCATTTAAGCTGAGACTGTAATTGCAAGTCCCCTCGTTATACGAAGTGCGAATTTTTTTCGAATTGCATGAATAATTCAGGGGCTTAATTTCCAGTCCTCATAAGATTCAGGTGCAAAACATATCGAAGGTACCTCGGCGAAGAACCTCCTGCGGATGGGTAACCAAAAGTGGAAACGGGTTCTTCGCCATTCAGAGGTTTCTCGGGCAGGGTCTTGCCCAGATCGGATGCAGTTGCAGTGCCCGTGAATGCACTAAAATTTACTGGCCCCGATCGGTGTTTGAACTGGATTTCAGCCATTAAAAGGGGTCTGTTTCTGGAACTTAAACGTTTCTATGTGCACCTTTTACTCCGCCATGCTGCAGATATGCTCCGTACGGGAAGATCAGGTTGTTCACCGTAAAAGGTAATTGGTGTCCGGTGGCCAGTTACTGCCTTCTCGCCACAATGGACTCGTTCTATGAAACGTTCTAGGGAGGCTCATAATGCGAAATGGTCAAATCCATTTTAAAATCAGAAGTACCTCGAGCTCTTTGTGGCTTGCGCTTGAAGTTGGACTTGGGCGAACCAAACTGGCTTTGCTGGTTTCCGGCTTGATGAGTCATTTTCTCGCTATTGTTTTGATCTATGCGACTAAGGCCCGAATTATGAGACGACTCATAATGGACGAGATTTATCTGCGGAAAGCTACAGGTTAATTGCCCGCGATTGGAATGCGGCTACACTTCATGGAATGCCTCCTAAAAGCTGATCAAATCAATTGAACTTAATGTTTACTCCCAGATTAACGAGACCCGTATACGCTACCCACATTACAACAGCGCTTCAAAATGTCATTGTAGTCGTAACGGCAAAAATTATGGTAAACACCTGAATGTTGTTCTCCGTTTGAATAACTTATATTTTTAAAACATGTGTTACCAATAAAATCAATATTATACGGAACGAAAAAATTACTCTTCAAAAGCTAAATCAGTCCAGTAGTTGACATATCGCAAATACCATAGAATAAAAACATAGTTTCAACAAAAACACATGTTTTTTAGGATCAAGCCACTGCAAAATTTTAACTGGCATTCTTACTTGCATATGTGTCCTTACTATATACATATATGCATAAGTTAGGCGTGACCCATTGAATTTTTCGGATCTCTTGATTTAAGACAAAATCAAAATTAATTAGAAACATTTAGCCAGCTGAAAATATAATTAAACTATTACGCATTCTCTAAATTTTTAAAACTACAAATATTATATGAAAATATTGTAATTTAAAAGTGTGCATTAGAAGCCTTGCCTAACGTGTTTAAACAGAAATCATTTTCACAACCGCTGCTGGAAGTTTCCGTACAATGAACTTAATAAGGATGAAAGCTAAAGTGGGAGTGGTTCGAATTAAACTAATCTATGGGGCGCTGTCGTTTTTAATTTATTGTATTTGAGTGAAGCAAATTAGCATCAACATGTAATTGTAGCTCTCCGACTGATTAATATTTTAACAAGTTAATATGAGTAATGGAACTGAGAGTTTTACACCTATAACAAAAAACGCTTTGCTAGGTAAAGTAACTTATCAAAAATCTAGCAAACTTGGCTAGAGGCTCATCAGAGACACGCCCAACTACACAAAGTCGTAAGCGCATGGAACGACAGTGGCTTACACCTGAACGGGCGGGGTGGCTGTCCTGCTTAAAGATAATTTATTCCACTATCAAGTTAAGCCCGCATTACCACACGATCGAAAACACCTGGGGCAACGGCAAATACTGGAGTTTAGCATATCGCCGTCGCCGCAACATGAAACATAAATGACATTGCTTAGACGGGTCTGAACGCCCCCTTTACTCAGACTGATTAGCCCCAGTTCGCTTGCACAAACCCCCATTAAATTTATATGAATCCCCAATCGGGTTTAATAGCCCGAAATAAAACCTACTTAATACGTTTGCTATTAAAGGGTCCGAGGAGCTTTTGAATGGTTTTAGGATAAAATATAACAATGCAGAATATACGAAAATAACGCCTCACTGTGCAAGAAATGAAGACGGGTTCCGTTGCTGGAGCTTTCGGTTTGAATTTCAATAGGAGCAATCTCAAAACGTTGACATGATGCTTTAGAGCGAATAATAACAAAAGGAACCTCTTTCGTATTTTCTCGCTGAAAAGGATCTTATCTTCGGTAGAAAGGAGAGGCTGTCACTTTGCCTAACGTTGATAGAAAGTTTCGGGAAATGACAACCGATAAGGATTCGTTTCATGTCGCAGTCAACGAGATGGCAGATATCGTGAAAAATGTTTTCCTGGTGAAAGTGAAGCACACTTCCTATTAATTAAAGGAAATTGATATTCATTTTTGGAACTGATAACAATTTAGTTATTTTGTCCCAGTGCCAGATAAAAGCATTTCTGAGAAGTGAATAAAGAGCCACGGTGTTATCTTTGATTAATTATAGCTTTTCAAGTGTACCTGATAGGACTGAAATCACTTGTATTTTATTTTTGAAGTGCCTGATACGAAGATACATATCAGCTACCTACTTTAAAAATAAACGCATAAACATTTTACTAAACATCGTCATTGAATAACAAATTAACTAAACTAACAAACTTCCAACAAATATTTTACCTCTCAATGCATTTACAAAACAAATATTTGAATTTCGATTTATTTGAGTAAGTTGCTTCCTACCCACACAATATTTTCCTAAACAAAATTGATTATGACTGTCTCTCTCTTACGTATAATATTTAAAAAGAAAATTAGAAATCAATCTTACGTCTACTACCGACATTAAAAGGAATTTTGCAAAAATATTGTAATTACCTGCAGTGCCGTTTTCTTTAAAACAACTTACGAAATATCATTGAACAGGTTTTGACCTAAAAGCATTTTTCTTAAGTAATCAATCGTTTATTAAGTTTATCTAATTCAAAGTGAATTTGTCTAGAAAAGTTGTAAAGAAAAATTGTTGAGAATTGAATTTATTATTTATTTGTTGTATCGTTTAAAAAATTACTACGTTATATACTTTAAAGTAAAAGTAGTACAAAATGTTTATTGTTTTAAATTCAAATTTTACACATATTAGATTCGTTTTCGTGACTGCTACTGAATGTTGGTCATGACATGACACATTCATTTGCTAAAAATGATAAATAGACCCAGGCATGTATACATTTTCTTACTGCCTTACGAGAATCGATTTTCACGACAACATTCCATTACCCAGGTGAAAATATGTGCATAAATATGTAGATGTGTTTTCGAGCAGAGCATTTAGCACTTTGCATTAATGAAAAATTCCGGTGATAATTTTCTCCTTTGTTCAGCGGAATGTACCACTAATTAGTCGAAGTGACTAATGCTGGTAATACCAAGCATGCAAAGGTTAATTGAAATCCAAAATGCAATTCGTACTTAAACAGTCCACTTTATTTAAATATATTACGCTGCCGTACTTCATTACAGCGAAACATAAGAAAGTTGCAGAAGTGGAGTTGAAAGATACACCGAAGATATCAAGGGACAATGTCTTGGTCAGCCGTCGCCGCAGCCTCATTCCGTCCAGTTTGTCAGTGACTGGTACATGTCTTACCAATTAACTACCTCCTGGAACTCAATTACTGGGGCCTTTCCAAGACGTCAGTTGCTGCACCACTCGAGAGAAACATTTCTTCATCAAGACGGCACATCGCTGAAGGTGCCAATGGACGTCGAACGAATAAATTGGCTCGCAGTTTATAGCCGTAAATTACTTTACACTAAAGTGATCCAGGGCCTAGATAAATTTCAATTAGAAGTTTAATTACGGCGCAAATGCTCTCAGACACCTAGGGCTATCCGATCGATAGAATTGGCCAAAATTTAATTCATGGCAGGGGGCCTGTAGCAGTACAGGGGCAGAGGAACTTCCGCCCTCAGAAAACCAATTCAATAGAAGTTTTGATTGAACATTTTAATCAAAGTGAACTGTTTGCATGATGGATTGCTTGTTTATTAACTCTTAATAGTCTTAATGTAGCGACTCAGCGTCGAGATTCCGCTGAATGATTTGTTTTTGAATGCTGACCTCTGGTGAAGTACGTTCTTGCGCCGCAAAATGTACATAAATAGACTGCAAATAACTTCTCCGCATTGAGAAGTTCAAGAGGAACGTTCAATGTTAATGACTAGTTTAAGTGCACGGTTTCAATAGACGTACAATATTTCTTGATTATTTGATTAAACATTTCTCAAGCCTTTAGATAGTTTGTCTGAATAAGATATCTTATACTATCTGCTATTTTATTTTGCATTTACCTGATAGTGAATTCGAAATCAGAAACCCTGATATAACTATTGTATTAATTTTAATTAAAACTTACTCGCCTGTTTTATTAAATCCATTTCTGTGTTGTACATTTATTTCATGAATTTCAGAAACCATTTTAAAAGAACCGACATTATCATTTCTCAAAAAAATTAACTTAATTACACTGGCTTTGAAATAGCTCTTAAGTTTTTTCCCGCCTTTTACCTCCATTGTTAAAGTTCTCAGTTCTAATCCTCAAAATTGCTTTGTTACTTTTAACTTAATTGCGAGGAGCTATATAATTATGTTTATAGTTACAAATCCATTATCTTTCGATATGCACACGATCATCTTCAGACAAAATATTTGCTTCATACAACAAAAAAAGCAATTACAGAGAGAATTAATAATTCATAATGCGCAGCCGATAAAAATTACTTCATTAGAGTCCATCATCAACTAAATTGCGAGCAATAAAGCATGGAGCCGATGAGTTATTACAAAGGAGAAATATCGCGCCTTTTACTTCCTCATGCCTTCCAGGAATTAAAAGTCAGTTCAGTGCACGACTCAAAATAAATCTTCGTCTTACAGCCGGACAAGCGGGTCTCTGCACACATGGCAAGCAAGTAGGAAATAAACTTTCATTAGAGGTATTAAATAAATCCGCGATAAAATCAGCCATTGCCCACCGCGAAAAGTTGTTTCCGAAGACTATGACAAATTCCCTGAAATATTCCCCATTTAACTGCTCCCCTGGGTCGGTAACGAGTTCAGTTATGGTGGGATCAGAATGACCCAACAGCTCAAACACACACTCCCCAGATTCCTGCGTTGCTTCCTGTCGTCCGGCCAGAAATCCCCGGGAACCCCAGGGCATTAGGAGATTGGACTTTTTGCATGGAAACTGATGCTGCTATTTGCGGATAACAGGCAAATTATGCTGAAGTATGCTGCAGAGGGATGGATGTGCGGCTGGCTGCCCACCACTCTGGGCGAGACGTCACATCCAAAGGGGTTACGATGGTCATCTTAGACCCTCTTACTGAGGCAATTGCAAAGGTTCGGTCAACGTCACTTCACCCCCTGTATAGGTGCCCTTTGTACTAATTGGCTTCAGTGACACGACATCCCAGAAAACAACAGAACATCACTGCACTGCGCTGAGGATGGGACTAATGACTTAATGTAATCTCGCACTTTAGTGAAAATTACATTAAAAGCTGATGCATTAAGGTCCCTCTGATCCTAAGGGAAAGGACCTCAATACCGGACCCGGCTTTTAGAAGTATGAATACAGAATAGAATTTTGAGGTAACTTTTTATGGATTACAATGCAATTTTTTAAATAAGTACGTCTATTAACGTAGTTGAATCATTACTAAATAGAAGAAACTATTGAACTACTGTTTTTCCTAAAATAACTATAGTCGGATTATCCCAATCATCGAATTACTGAAAATATCGCCACAAGCATTCATGGTCAAAAATTAAAGTGAACTTGAAAAAACATTACATAAAATTTGAGAACTAAAAATATTTCAATTCGGTCTTGAATGGTTTAAGAAATTATTTGCATACTGTACGTCTAGTAAAAGTTGAAAAATATTTTTGGGTTTCTGCATTTCGTAAATCCTGGAGATATCTGCTAGAAGGCTGACGAAAATAACATTAGAACTTTTACGAATTTAAAAATTATGATCCGAAAGACTTATTTGTACATATGGGGCGTTCTACTTTTCTACCGACAATGACGTGTCTCTTCTTGAAAAAAAATCGGTATTTGTCCAAAATTGCAGTTTCTCGAATTTTATTTCCCCAAGATTTTTTTGGACCATACAGAGATTATAATAATACTAAAATTTCGTTTTTATTTTTTTTGCTTTCTACAAAATCATTGTGACATAGTATTCGAAATGTGTGACAGAGGTGTTTTACATACAAATAAAATGTGTCTCTTTGCGCCGCCTAATGTTACAAAATGATCTCGCTTAAAAAAATCATATAGAATCCTTTAATATAAAATTATTTATTGAACTTCTGAAATATTATCATTAAATTTATTAGAATATAATAAACGTAAAGGTTCACATTATTAAATAAAAAAATATTTTATTGTTGGGTCCCGCTATGTATGTTTTTTCTTGCTATCTTCCGTCACGCATTTCGCCAAACAAAAAACGCTTCTTAGCTGTTTGACCTTCAACACTAAGCAACAGTACGGTTTCCTCTTCCCCCTTGGCCTCACGCCTTGAGGCTCCACCCGGGAGCGAGCCGAGTTATTCGCCTGCAGGAAGTGAACAGAGGTGCGTGTGTTTATTCGACGACCGCTCTGTCACGTAAGTTACTATTTTGAAATTTTATTGTAATTAATATTTATATATGTAATATTATTATTTCCCAGCAAATCTGTCATATTCACCCACTTTTACGAACAATTTGTAATTTTGTGAACGATAAAATCCTCGAACACTATTATTTTACACTTCTGTCACGAGGTTTTTGTGACTGAGGTGTTTATTTTTTCTTACTATTCCGATAGAACTTAAAATAAATAAAAGATATAAAATAAAACTTCGATGCATTATACATTTCTGAAATCTTCGATAACTGGACAATGATTTAAAAATACATTTTATAAAGAAATACACTTTTTTTTTTTTAAAAAAATCAAAAAATTTATCACTCAGATTGTCGGTAGAAAAGTAGAACGCCCCATATATGAAAATGAATTTCGTTTGTTGAAAAATTTGTTCATGATTAATACACGTATTTTGATTTTTGACAAAACATCAAATTTTCTTGAAATCTATTTCAGTTTTAAAAAAAATTTATATTTAAAAATGAAGTATACAGGATACCTATGCAGAACTATTACATGGACATGAAAGATGATGAAAGATGTAGAGTATGGATATAAAAAGCTGAGGCCTCAATTCTAAAGTATACCCAACTTCAAATGGGTTAAATTCAATGATCCCAAAGTCGAGGTCGTCTACCCTCGATCGTGCCATACTATTCGTTACCGAGAATTAGGGCAGTGTTTCAATCGACACTCTTCTGCTCACAAAAGTTAGTTAATCGCCCGATTATAATTCAGCTGAAGACAGATCTCCTTTCTCTTTTCGAGGAAAACAAATTGCCGACTTTGCTTCTATCGAGGGGCTGTCTCCTCGTCTCTGCCTATCCGGCGGCGAAGCAGCCCAAAGAATCCATTATTCGTGCTTCGATTCTTGATTTGTTCTTAAGACTGCCTCGCAGTTTCCTTTCTTCAAATCCAAGCACGCAGCAAGACTAGTTTACCTTCATTAGTATGCGCAATTAACGCCGGCACATTCCACGTACTTAGCGCGCATCTGCGACAATCTCGCAGTTTTCTTGCAAGCAAATCTTAAATACATTAACCGCGACGACGACGCACCACTCTCAATTTGAATCTCAATCGACCCTGGCGCAGAGTCGCTTCTGACTTGACCGAAAAGCGTCAGTGAAAGTTATTTACATATTGTAAAAACAGCGGGAGTTGGTCAATTTGTTGGCCGCGACGGTCCCGTTGACCCGTTCTGATTGAGTTGTCGACTCGACACAGTTCCCGCTGGCCCCAAGAGGAGTAAAAGTGACTAAGCGCAGGGACAAAACTGCTCCAGCAGCTTTCGAAGGTTTTTTGCTTGAGACTGGTTCTAATCGCCGCTGTTGTTCTACGACTCGAGATAATTAATAAATTTTTTACGAGCGAAGAAATCGTACCCATTTGTGGAATCGATCGAGGTAATTAATTTGTAATTCAGATTCGCGTGACCTGTCGCCGCGGACTTCGCGCGCGTCGCGCAATTAAAGAAAGAGCATTGTTCAAGAAAGGACAGGTTTTCCACGTCCAATTGGCGGCATTTTCCTGGTGAAATTGTCAATTAGCGGGCATGGAAGTCCACCTGCCTTAATAAATCGCGACCGCACCGCACGGCCGCTTTCTATGCTAGAGTCACCTTTTAAGGAGATGCATGCTGCCGACTCCGGCGACGATGCTCACTTGCAGTTGCAACCTTATTAGCCCATGAAACGCGATCCAACCCAGGAAAATGAACAGGTATCCGCGATGCACGCGGGCCGATGGTCGTGCAGCGATTAGATTTCAAAAAGGTGAGAAGTGGCACAAACCCCTCCTCAGATAAAGTGCATAAAGTGCAGATGCATGCGCGGATTAAAATGGCCATAGGAAACGTCTTGGAACTGGTTTGCGACGTGCACAATGCAAATGAGGATTTTGCGGTCGCCGCGGCCTCTTCGCATCGCGACTCAGGTAAACGACTATTGACTTATTGCTCACGGGGCCGCGGGGTGGCTCCAAGGCATCCGAGATTGCCGATGGCAAACCTACTGGCCTATATGGGAAATGTAGGGGACACGTCCGGAGGCTCCCTGAAGTACGTGAAGCGGTCATCCGCGAATACTTTCTCCTTATGTGACATGTATGCGAAATTTTGAGGACGAAACTATGTTGGACAGAATATGTTGGAATGGACCTGCAGCTCTATCCTGACTTTAATACAAATGCAAACGCGCCATAAACAACAAAACGAATCGATAGTTTTGATCTCCTCAAATTGTTATGACACTAACTTGTTTTCAAACCACAAAAGCATACGCGAATGTTAATTGCGGTTTTCATAATATTTCACTTTAGAAATGTGCTTCATTTTCATGTAGTAATTGCTGTTTTATGTACCTACATATTTTCATACTATCAAAAAAACACAAGTCAAATTCAAGCAATCTTCGTTGAGCCAAATATCAAAGAATTTAAAGCGATCTACCTTCATCAAGCATTTATACATACATATAATAAGAACTTTTTGATATTACTCTCAAAATAATTTTCTAACATTAAATAATATAGGTAACTTCGTATGTGAAGCGTTAATTAGGAGGTATATTTTAGATAGTTTCAACCAAAAAAGTATCTAAATGTATTTTATTATTATTAAGTAAATATTTAATAATAATATTAAGATTGATTGCATTTTAAAATTCAAAAGTATTAAAAACAGTAACCAAGAAAAAAACGTAAAACATTCTCGTCAATAAAAAATTCCAAACATATCTTACATCAGACATCACAACACTATTCTTATTTTGGGCAGTCATCAACCAGAATTTCTCATTTTATAGTATCATTTGCATATCTCTTCAATAGAACCACGAATATTTGTTTAGGACTTGTCTGAATATTTTACTAAAGCTCTGTCCACACAAGAACAACATTTTAGTTGGCATTTACGATACCTGCAGGGAAGATGTTTTAATGCATCATTCAAGGAGCACATGGAGCAAGTTGCTTCCATAACGACTGTTTGTCTTTTTAAAAATTAATTCACAAGTCTACTCTAAAAGAGTGGATACCTTCACATACGTTAAAAAGGGAACCTTTTCCGAACCCCACCGCATTCAGCAAACCAGAGCTATAAAAGTTGCGACAACCAAAGCGGCTCAAAATGTTGTTAAAGTCAGAGTTCATTTCGAATGTTTTTTTTCCTCGACTTTGTTAGTACCAGCATTACAAATTTAAATTTTTCTTTTGTAATGGAACTGGTGCATTATCTTTTAACCTTCAGCAGGCCTTTGTCGAGGAGAAAAAATAAAATGAAATAGCTGCGGTACAGGTAAATTCGGATTTTATGTTGAGAATTAATCATCCCTGGGCGACTGAAAATACAGGATAAAACCAAATAAAATGGAAAATCTCGAAATTTGTTAAAAATGAACGGACTTTAGAAGCCAAATTTTTCATATTCATCATAGCTTTAAGAATCAATATCTCAAAAATTAAAGATGAATTGGGCCTATATAGAATACTAATAGTAAAACTTGATTAAAAGGTGCCTCTTTCATTCTTTGACGTACATATCTCAACATCTACAGAATCAGATTTGGTCAAGTACTGAAATTGAAACTGAGACCTATGAGTTTTCGTTCTGATTCTCTGACTATTGAGTTACGGTGTCCTTATACCAATACCTTCGAATAACTCTGAGCTGTGCAAACCAGGTTCATATAGTAGATATGTATATAGATGTAAGAACCTTGCAAACACTCGACTATATAAATTTATCCTTTGTATGGAACTGGATCCTTCTGCAGGCTTTTGTTCATTGAGGAGAATAAACTAAATGAAATAGCTTCAGTAAAAATAAATCCTGATTTTGTGTTGAAAGTTAATCAACTTGCCGTCGGCAAATGAAAACCCACAATAAACCTGAATACCCACAAAATATGTTTAATTTACAAAAACAAAGGACAAAAAACGGGGCCAGAGCAAGTTCATTTAACAATTTTTAAACAAAACCAGAAGGCTCCCTATCCACTGGGAACAATGCGACCGGCTCATTTGCAGTGGCCATGAACTCTGGAGTCATGGTCCTGGAGCTGCCGGGGAAAATATTTATTCAGATATTCAGATTTGTCTTGAATCTGATCAGTGGGTGTTTCATTTTCAGGGACCATGGAAACGGCCGGGTGCAATGGGGGTAAGACAGGAAATCAACAAATAAAGAACACCCGCACCCGATTCGAACCCAAACAAAGAAGGTACTCCAGAAAGGGTTTGCGCGAAGGGTGCGCGCGGCGGAGGGTGGCTCGGCTCCCCGGCGGCAGCGTGCCCAGAAAGACAGCACATGGCAGAAGGATAACAACCCTGCAGACGGGTCGATAATCGCAGCTGGGTGGTGGGAGCGACTCGGGACCCAGAGCCCGGGACCGGGATTAGTTATTGGGAGCTGAAATATATCACCGGGAGAAATGGGCGATTTTCGGGAGCGGAACTGCATGAGCTTGGCTCACTGTCGACATTACGCCAATCTTCGTCGGTGCATGTAAATCTTACTCCCCTTTCCCTCCCGCAATATGTCCAATTTAACTTCCCCGGGGGTTCCCCTTGGTGACTTTCATAGGAATCGGGAGATTCGAATATTCTAAAGGCACACCAATTTTCTAAAGTTCGCTCCCCACTGCCGCCGCCGTCGCGTCCTGAAAATGGTAGCAGTTAAGGCGCGACTGGTTCCTTGATCAAATTTTCCTCTTTGGGAAGGTGCTTTGACCTTCTTAAATATTCATGAATTTTGGCTGTCTGGATTTTACAGCTTTTCCCCGAGGACGAGGACAGCAGACCACATAAATGCGAATTAGCGACAACTCAATGAATTCGTTTTAAAGTTATTTAAGTTGAGTAAAAGTAAACAACTTCATGTTCAGTAATTAAAACAAGAAGGTAATTGTTTAAGCGAAATGTTAAAATGGCATTTACCCAGTTAATAAACTCATTTCAAAATCGAATATCAGAATAAAAGCTCTGTGAAATAATCGATAATTATCGACCATAAGGTTCTAGCTTATAAAGTTTGTCAACCTTTTCCTTGCCAGAGATATTAATAAGGTCACAATTAGGGTACTAAGAATTCTCGAGGTCACTAATTTGGAAATGGATATCATGACTGGGGTTTTATAAACATAGATGATATTTTTTCTTGTATTTAAATGGATATGTATGTACATATCATCACTCTACTTCAAAGTTTCAAGAGAACACTGCAAACAGTTCTAACGAAATTATCTGAATTATGTACGACCTCGGATATGGTTTTCAAGAATCGTTTACAGCGTGCACTCTAACGTTTCCACTTTTCTCTCCCAGATTCGCAACGAGAGATTTATGCAAAACGGAATTATGCATATGCTCTTGATAAAACTATGCTTTTGAGGCCATTGGCTTCAAAGGCTTAAAATTCGAAATGGGAAATTTTCTATCAACTAATGGTTTGCATGATTTCCATGAAGATTTTGCGGGTTGTTTAAAGCGTTTCAAAAGTAGTTTTGCGGTTGATTACCATCATCTTTATATTTATTGTTTTTCTCTGAAGTGAACCGCTATACCTACGTCTAACCTTCACATAAAGGTTATAAATCTGTTGTAACGTATAAAAATAAAGGTTACTTTCAAACCTGTCAGAGTTATGTAATGGATTTTTATTAAGTTAAATGTGTACTTTAGAGTTTCGGAAGCAAACAAAAAGTTTTAGTTTCTACAAGATTTGGGAGCATCCTTGATTACGAGGATTCAAAACACGCTTACTTTCCTTCTTGCTTTAGAAAGACTGTCTCAAAACTATTAGTGGATCATTAAAACAGACTATTTCAAATCGTGATTCGGATATTCAGTCCGAGTACAAAAGTAATTTACAAGCTTTCTAAATTAGCATGTTCCCAGATCTTGAAATCGACACGGAGGCAACGTGACCTATTTTATTGCTCTGATTGCGGACGTTTCTTTAAACGTTCCAAAGCGGAGCAATTAATTGAAAGATTTGGACGAAACTCTCAAGATGTCACGAAACGGCGGGAATTAGAGAAGTTCGCCAAGATTTTGTTCAACTTACTTGAGAAAAACACCTCAGGCAAGTGGGACGTCGGTGGAAAAACTAAAGTAATATTTTCCCCTTGGTTAGACAAGCGAGCTACCGACTGGAGCAGTTTTTAAGAAAACAATTCCAGAGTTCTTATGTGCCTTAATTAGCTGCTCGGGACTGGGATTTCTTTGAGACGACAGAGGTAATTCACTTCCGCGCCAAGCCTAGCGCTTGACGAGTTTCTGACGCTTCCTCCTCAGCCCAAGCTAATTCCAGAGTCAAAGTCGTTGTTATCTTGAAAGTAAGAAGGTAAGGTAGTAAGGTAAATCGCTGCTAGGCAGGTAACCTGATGCACATCTGACGACTGCTTGGCGCCCGCGGTATGACTCGTCGAGGGCCTTTACATAACTTAGATTAGTCAGAGGAAAGACAGAAGTTTTAGTAAGCCACTCAGCGCAGGGAAAAATTTTTAAAAACGCGTCAGTACGTCTTTATTTACCTAAGACGCGGAGATAAAACGGGCCTATTAATCACGTCCATAGGTCGAAAGACTCCTCTAATTATCTGCTCCAGAAGCTCCGGCGGCTGTTTATTTTGAGATGGAAAATGTTGTGGTCTTTCTTATCAGCAAATGGGGCTGAAATAATTTCCTAGCTTCACTCTGGGCACTTAGAACTCCTTAAGCGAATTAATAGCAGACTCAGACGGCAGGCGAACGCCCTGCCGCCCAATTGAAGAAATTATTCCTACTCCCATCCCGAAGGAACCTATCGGCCGAGCAGCCCTTCGTCTTAGAATTACACTTATAGCATTCTTTCGTCTCTCGATCTTTGCTCTGCAGAGGGACGCGGCGTCGAGTGGCTCGTTTCTGCGTGGGGCTCAACTCGCTCGTCGTCTGGCTGCATTCACTGGAAGTAATGACTTTCGTCTACCGCTGTTCACTTCTCCAGTTAATTAAAGTTGTCGTTTCGTAATTCTACGTAATTAGAAGTGCATATTCAAGCACGATTTATGGACAGTACTCAATAAATTTTCTAACAATGGACATAAACTAATGGAAGGTTCTAGTCAAATCTATTATTTGATCTCGGTTTTTTTGAAATTTATTATATACATATATGACCTCGAGAATCGCACTCAAAGAAAGCAACTGCTGAATTAAGCAATATGTGTACTATCATTAAAATTTTCAGGTGCAGAAAAAATCAACGCAATCAATGTTGAGAACACAAACACGTAAAAATTATAAACTTGCATAATTTAGAGTAAATAATCTCTTAACCTCAACTGGGTTGGGGTATCCATTCAGTTTTTACGTTTAAGGCGCTTTGAAACTCGTACGTAATTTTGATTTGAAAATGAAATATTCATTTCAAGAATTGTTTCCTGTAAAATCGTTTAAGTTGTTCGAATATTTTGTAATAGCCAAGCTTGGAGATTTCGTTTAAGATTGAAAAACAACTTCATGCACTGCAGCTAAAAGTTAGTGTTTTTGAAGTGAATAAATTTTCTTTTATTTATTATATAGTTGATTTTGTATTTGAATTAAAAAATAAGTGATATCAATGTTAAATTTCAGTCGAGAGGCAGATCTGCAGATATCTTTCTCATACATAAGTAAATAAATATATAATAACATAGATTTAATAGAACTTTCTTATAAAACATGTTGTAACAGTGGCGAAGAAATCTTTTTGCCATTACTCATAATATTGTACATATTTTACCACACTATCGCTCTGGGTGAGTGATGCTTCAGCAATTAAAGCAATAGATAGGAATTCTTGAAAGTGTTTCCTTGCATTTTTATGCAGTTTTACAAGCGGAATCCAGAAAATCCTCATTCGATATTTCCGTGAATTCAAACTGAGCTATGTATGCCAGAAATGCGGTGCAATGTTCTGGATGCAACCTAATTCCTGGTAAGAAGCCACAGGCCCTCAGCACTCCCTAGAATCGGACTAGGTTCCATCCAAGTTCCCAGTTTCAGCCAGCGGGGCACCGCAGTAAGCGGACAATTAAGCAATTCTCAGCGCAGCACGCCGCACCTGTAGCAAGCAGGCTTCCTCGAATTAGCGACTAGCGCGAGGCGATTCCGCGGAGCACCCACCCATGGGGCCCGACGCGGGGCGGGGCTGCCCAGCCGTTCCGCGCAAATTGTTTTAAGCTGCAGCCGTTCGCGGCGACGGAGGACGTGAGGTGAGATCCGCAACCAGCAATTAGTGCGGAGTCCCACCAAGAGTGAGATTGCAAAAATTATGGCAGAAATTACAAGGGCATGGGCAAGGGATTAGGATGGAATTATTCCGCTCCGGCGAAGGGCGTCAGGGCTGTATCCTCCTCTTCGTCGTCATGGCCGGAAGGGCTACAACAAGAACCGGAGGATTTTGTTGGGGAAGGAAAGGTAAAATTAAACGTAACTCACATTATTTAGAAGGTGATGAAGGGTAGGGTCGTGTCGTGTTCCTCGCCGGCTGCAAGTCCTTGGAATTTTCGTTTGCTGTGAAACCACCACTTGAGTCCACACGGCCGTCTGCGCCCCACGGACCAACCGGAGCAGTCTCAGCAAGCCCCAAACGAGGCGAGCGGCAAGAAACTCGAAAGATGTTTTGCTGCCGCCGCAAAACACTCGCGCCAGGCAAAGTGGAAATGTAAACAGAGATTCCGCGGAAAAATCTTTGGTCGCGCAGCGCTAATTCTTCACCTCCGACGTCTTTAATCAGCGAACAATTAACTCATGCGAGCGAAGACATATTCCCCGAATTTTCGACTACTGTTTTCTTATCTCAGCCGTGCAAAAAACTCGCCTTTATTTGTACACAAAACGCGCGACCCGCCAGACACACCCGCTCTCAGCAGAAGCTGCCACTTCAGTGCTCTGACGTTTGTTTGGGAAAACACAGCGAGCCCTCGATGAACTGGTTTCGGACTGGCGCAACATCGTTCACGCGGCGGCGATGTTTGGGGATGTGGACCAGTTCCACAACTTCGCCGGCTGCTGGTCGCCCCACCGCTTTTCACACCTCTCACCTGCTTAAATGCGTGCAAAGGTGAGCTACTAATTAGCAATTAATTGTTTCCAACATCTTTAAAATTGAGCAATTCCCCGAGTCTGCCGAGTTTTCTCGGAGCAGAACAGAAATCGCGCGAACGCCGCTCTCAGCGGGAGGTAAACAAACAAACCGAAACAGAACAGCTGTTAATGTTGCGACACTTTGTTGACTGGACATGCAGTGCATGGCACTGCCAGCCTCGGAGTTATTTAGGCACTTCTCGATTCAACAAAAATACCCCTGTGTTAAGGTCGTTACTCAACATCGACATTAAAGCCGACGAACGTTAGAAATTTTGAATAAAACCATTTCATAGCGGATATAAAAAATATCGTTAAACAGTTAGTAGTAGACGACAAAAACGAAAGGAATAAATTTTATACCAAAATAGTCGACACATACCGATAAGTTTATTGTAAATTTATTCAATAAAGCAAATTTTAACTGATGTGAGACAACTACGTTCGGGTAATAATCATATATTGTAGTTTATGCATTAATGTCTTGTTAGTTTTGTAAATTGGTACTCAAAATTAAATGTTTATAGCTTTTATCCCTCTAACGGCCAAGTCAGGATTTTTAACTGTTTGTAATTAAATTTAACAATTTTAATTTGTGACCTGCACACACAAATGACCTTTGTTCATTCGTTTACCAATATGACCTACTATTTAAAATAAGTTAATTTAAATATAATTAAGCTATTATGTTTATTCATAAAAGTAAAAATATTTTCAATTCAAGGACTTGGTTTTCCCAACTAATTCAGAAATAAATTTAAAATACAAAATTGAGTAATCATTTTTTCGGAATATATTGTTAAAAGACTGTTTATCAATTTTGAAGAAGTTTTAACAATTGCTTTTCCTATAAAATTTGTTTAGATAGAAAATTAAAAAAAAAAAATTAAAACAACAAGAGCAGTTTTTAAAATTTTAGCAGTTTCTTTTCTAATTTAGAAAAATGGGTTTAAAAAACCCACAGAGCAAAGAGAGCGACAGTTAAATTTTCAAAAAATTTTAAGTAGTTACTTTTTATTTGCACACAGATAAGTTATAATTATTTCGTGGTATTGAGCTTAAATAACCGACGATTAACTGATTAAACTTTTATGAAGTATTGTTAAATATTTTTCCTCATGAAGTGTTTACAGCATATAATTTTATTTTTATTAAGTTTACATAAGAAGATATTCTGCAAATCCTTGGATCCTCGAATTCAGCAATATTTCAAGTAGTCACCAAAGATTCCAATGATGGCTTGTAACTTACTTAGTAAAGCGCTCCACAAATCCGCAATTTTAGTAAAAGCCAGCAAAGCATTTCACTTATTTTTTTAGTTTTGTTCATCTCAAAGCATTAGCTGGGCTGGTGAAAGGAAAAATCGCACACACGCAAACATCATTAATTTTTCAAGATTCGTTTTATTTTATTTCTCATAGGATACAAAATATTTAACACATAAAATACAATTAACGTGGCAAAGTAAATGCATTCAAATATTCCTCTCAGTATGTTACAAAACTCGGTTACTCTTTACACTAGAAGGCGGACAAATTAGTCGATTAAACAATAAAATAAGTGTAAAAATGTAAAGACTAGGGTACAACAACAGAAATTTACATTCCTTATGAGTTAAATTAAGCACATCAACATCAAAACTGGGGAAAAGAAAGATCGTAAGACAGTTGTTACGCGGATTACGGAAGCCTGGGAAATAGTCACCAAGTTAGTTAGTCAGATCCTAGGAGGATGGAATCGTGTTTTGCATAGTAGCAGCGCTCAAGTTGCGGAAACTGAACAGATCTTGTAGCCGACTTTGAGATGTTTTAATTCGAAAATGCACACAATATGAACTGAAATAAATAAATAACTCCTGTGCCCGAATAAAGTAGCAGTCTTAGTTTAAAATCGTTAAGTTTGCATTTTCTTTATCTAAGTTTACGTAGAGGCGTGATCGGGTTCTCTCAAAGAACGTTAAAAATTCCTGCGAAGAGGAACAATTACATAAATCATCGAGTCGATGAAAAGGCAGAAGTTCGTAAGTTTTTCGAAGACGATAATTTGTTTAGCAAACCAAGAGGCGGTTTCGTATATTATTTTATTTTTAATTTCGTAAAATTAGGAAAACATCAAAATTTGGTTACACTCACCCCTCGTTCAACTTTCGACGTCTCGCTACTGCACTATTTTTAATAATAGATGAAATCTCCCGCCCGCCGGAGCTCTCACCCTCGGAAGTCGACGTCGCCCCTCCAGTCTTTGATTCTACCTCGGCTTTCGACTTTTCTAGACTAGACAAGTTACGAACTAAATTAAGTGCGTCGTCATGCTGCGGATGCTGCGGATGCTGCTGTCGCTGTATCTTCTGCTGCTGCTGCTTGTGCATGTTCTCCTTGGAAACGCTCCGAAGGATTTTTGCTAAATTCTTTTGCGGATCGACGCCGTCCTCATCGGAGTCGGAGGACGATTCGGACAAATTTCTCGGGTCGACGTCGAGTACTTTGGATGCATTTTCGACAGTCGCTGACTTTCTTAAGTTTGAGACGGTCGCGTGTGTCGACTTTTTGAGACGATTCTTCAGCTCCGAACTCAGATCTGACGGCAGAAACCCAACACAGCCTGATTTCGATTTGAGAATACCTTTCTTGGGCTCTGCACCAAGTGGTGACAGTAAACTTGATCTTGGCGATTTCGAAGCTTCTGAAAATTGTTTACAAAATATTTGTTAACCCGTTTTTTTATTCTATAAAACGGTCTGAAGCAAACAATCTTAGAAATATTCACGAGAATAGCAATGTGCGATATATGGCGAATTCCAAAAAGAGATTATACTTTTGTCTCTTCATCAATGTCGGTAGAGCCCCCTTTTATTTAGAGACAAACTTGTAGTTATTGATCAAAATTATTGTCAAAAAAAAAACAAAGCACGAGATTTCTCAACTAGAGTGGATTTGCTTTTTCCGATGTGGATATGCTTCGAACAACCTACAATGTATTTTTTAATCAGAAGCACCCTGTTCGACGTAACTATTAACGATTTTGTGACATAATTTTATAAATCTTCATGAACCTTTACTTTCATCATTTTTAAGATAATCCATTGTAAAACCCATTACTAAATTATCCATATTCATCATCATAGCTCTTTGCCTAAATTTAAACAAAGAAAACATTTTCTATAACTATCAATAATTTATTAAGCTTAACCTATTTTGAACGTAGAACAAGTTTTTACTTTACCAATGTTGTCCATAGCACGCATTTTGCATTTCAATATATGGTTTCCTTTCACAATGCGGCTTCCAATGACCTTAGGTAGATTAAATTTACGAGAATAGGGAAACATATATTTATTTTAAAAAGTGATTCAACCACATTATCATAAAATTTACTACCCTTGGTGAAATTTCTTCTTTGCCCAAAACAATTACGCGGAATTTAAGTAATTCGATTCGGGCACATTGCTATTCTCCATATGATCTAAAATTAAAATATGGCACCATAACGAACGTGCAGTTAAAATCGATAATGAAATCATAACCATAACCACAGCAATGTTATCAAACTAAAAATTAAAATCAAAACAAGCAATCATGCACATATCAAATTTTAAAAAACATGTTCATCGGCTTTGAGTACGTCTGTTCTTTATTTTTATATATATTTTGCATGGTATTTGTATGAATAAAATTATCCAACGCAAACATTTTTTATCAGCTATGTTTTGCAGTTATGCTTTATGTACTTTTCAGAATATATACAAAAATGTTTCCTTGAAACAATGCCTCTGTAGGAAATTGGAAAATAAATTCTTTGTACCATTCCAGAAAACCGTGACGTCGTACTACATAAAACTACAAAAGTTTTCAACATTATGCTTAAGATTTTCACTAACGAAATATGCAATCAAGGTGATGTAGATAGAGGACAAAATGCGAAGGATAAAAATAAGATATAAAGTAAATATGGAAAATAGACCAATAAATAAATTAAACGAAGTAACTCAATTTATTTTGGGAACGGGTTTTCATATATTTTTATATTCTCGGGAGCATAAGTTGTCACATTATTATCACTATATTATAACATAATATCGGTGTCAAAAATTTCTTTTAGTTCTTCATTGGAATTCCATTTAATTTTCAATCGTTTTTCTTCTTCTTTCCTTCCATACAAGCAGTCGAACACAAACACATACATACATCCATTTATGCACACAAATACAATATAAACGTAAAACAAACTCGAAAAATATTTCATTTCACTGCTCCGATTTAAACTATATAGTTATCCCAAGTTTAGTTTTCATGGCTAAACTTAGAATTTTAGAGTTATATATAGTTTTAATTCCGCAGTAATTCGTAATTAAAAACATATCTCGACGTCAGTTGCAGGCATGCTCAATTGCAAATTTCCTTAACCTTAGTTTAAAATGAAGAGGATAGTGAAAAGACAACAAAACAGTAAAATCGAAAGGATTGGTGTAAAATATAGTAGTTGTAATAGTTCGTTTTTTGAAAAGGTATATTTTGTACCGCCTTGATTGCATCATCAGCAAGCAATGAGAGTGCTACAGAAAGAGAGTCAAACGAGTAGTAGTAATATATTTGTTTAATTTATTTCCTTATCAAGTCTTTAGCACTTTAAATAACAAATAATTAATAATTTCTTTCCTAAGTATAAAATAAAATGTTTTAACAGTAGATAGCAAAAACCTTAAGACTATACCGCACCTAAAAAGATTCGCTCGAATTCCTTCTCAGCCATTAAGAGCTCTTCCTTGGTAACAGTCAGATCCTCATATTTACTAATTAGATTTTTCGGCATTCGACTACTGCAGAAAATCCCATTGGTAATGGTCATGGCACGCATTCGCGTTGTAGGTCTTGTACTACCTCTGTCTGGAGTGTTCACTATCACAGTTCTAGCACGACTACGCTTAATTAAATTCCGTCGCCTTGTCTGATTTAAGTCATTGTCCTTCGGTTCCTCTAAAAATTGGACTTCCTTCGTTTTCTCATTTTGTGGAATCTGTGTGCCATTGGCTTGGGGCAAGGATTCGCCGTTCAACTCAACTGAAGATTTCTGAACCTGCAGAAGAACGCATTTGTTCTTCTGGCAAAATTCAAAAATATCTACGTCACAGTTGGGTTTTGGGGGCTCATCCTCTTTATCTTTCTTCAGACCAAAATACTTAGCAAACTTCTCGTCGACTTGTGGCATTGCTTTTTTAACAATTTTCGAAAACTTTCTTTTAATCTCGACTGAGTTCCCGAGTCCAGCACTGCTGTCGTAGTTCTCCTTTCCGGAGTCTAAATTTGCATCGGAGTTGTCTTCATCATCATACTTTCTAATCGACTTAATTCCCATCATCCGTCCTGCGTCCTTGTTGTTATTTATGAAGGGCGATTTTATTTTCCCAATACTTCGGGGCGGCTCGGGCTTCTTTTTCTCCGGGGTGCAACAATTATTATTATTGTCGTTCAAAAACGATGGCATTATTAATTTTCCAACTGTCTTCAACTTAAGCCGTTTGGGTGCTGAACTCTTTGGAGTCGTTTGATTCGAAGGACTTAGGAAAGTATCAGAATTTGGACTGTTTCCTATCGTAGCACTGTTAGGCTCAGACAAGCTCGAAAAAATGTTTACTCTCTCAGATAATGGAAGTGATGAGGGTTCTGTAAATTTGTCCATTTTTATAGAATTTCTTTACATCTACTTTTACTCTAAGTCTAGCGCGATTTACTAAACGTCGCAAATGGGTGGAAACAAACTTTAAGTGGCTTCTAGGTGCGTGATGTGTGTTTTAAATTTTTAATTAATGGCAAATAAAGAGAAAATATATGTGATTTATTCTGTTTTAAAATTAACAAATTAAATAAATTAAACAAAAGGAGAAGAATCGAAAAGTCGAAAATAGTAAAAACACACCCCATCACCTTCTCAGAAAATATTACATGAAATAGTTGCTGTACGTTTATGATGGAATCGGGAAATCTATTGTATTTTATTTGGCTCTGCTGCGACTAGTCAATTGTCAATATTTCGCAACACAATACATTCAGATGTCGTCTGCTTAAACATTAATTTTATCAATAATCATAAGAACAATTTTTTTTTCTATAGCGCTAATACCACACAAAATCTACAGAATGGATTTTGTAGTATCTTTTACCAATTGCTTGGATTATGTCAATTATAAATTTTTGTTCTGACAATTTTTGTAAGATTGCAACAATATCAATTTGATATTGATACACTGAAAGTATGAAGTCTCAAAACTATATTTTTCAGATACATGACCCTGAATTAGCCAAAATATGATTTAAAGAAAAACAATAACACTATTATCAAGTCTTCGAGCCCAAATCAAGATTTTATCCCAATAAAACTTTAATTAAGTTAGTTATACTGTCATAATATCCGAAAACACTTCAAAAACAATTTCTATTCATTAAATACTATCGCAATTTGTTGTTGAAATAAAACCAACCAACTGAAAAGTCCTTTCCGTTTACATTTTGGAAAAATATTTAAATATTTTTGTAATAAAATATTCAAGATAGATTCTAAGAACTTGAATAAGTTTTCATAAATTATCTTGATCATGCTCTTTTAAAAAGCAATTACTTATTTCGTAAATCAATCTACTTTGTTTATATTTTCATCACATTTTATATTGACAATCTGAACCTAAAACTTAAATGTTTAGTAAGTAATTTCTTTTATTAATTTTAGGAATTCGCAATGAAATTGATTAGTCACAACAAAGCCGTTAAAACCTCGTACTATTGATATATACGTGCATTATGCTACTTATGACTCGCAGCATTATTTAAAAGTTTCGAAAATTAAATCTACAACTAGAATACTCAAAATGAGTTCGATATAACAACAAATGGTACTTTCGCTGATAGAAGTTTAATAGGTAATTTACAAAACTATTTAATTAAATCTATATTTACACTTCTGTTTATAAATAACAATTTATTTCATATTTTCGGCACAATTTAACGAATAGTTGGTGTTATGGCTTTTTGTTTTTTGAATTTTACAATTTTTGTGTATAACGCTGAATAATTATGAACAAAAAAGATAATTTATAATTTCTGTTACATTATTTATTTAATTGTTTTCGATTTTAACAATTGTATTTGAAATTCTCGAAATATGTGCTATCTGAGTAATTTCTGTATGAGAACGCAATTAAATAATAGGCCAAACCAAAAAGAAATCGTTGGCATGCAGTATTATTAATAAAAATTTAAAAAAACACACACACTTTATTTACAACAACAAAAACTGAAGTTAAATACAAGCAAGGAAAATAAAATGAAATAAGAAAAAAATATATATAAATATTATAAATGCCGACAATAACACCAACAATATAAAAGATTGACTTTGTTCAGGAAAAAAATTAATAAATTAATTCAGTAAAAAAGAAATAACTTGAAAAAGTACTAAAAACACTGAAAAGCGGCATCAAAAATTAGTTATTAAAAACATTACTGCAAAATCATGCTTTGTTTTATCTTTAAATTATTATTTATAAACATTGGGGTGGTTTTAATGTTCATCGAAATACTTCAAACGCCAAAGGATCGCAAATCAACTTACCAAAGTCTGGATCATCTTCGTTTTGAGTCGGTGTTTTCAGTTCTCTGTCGGCCATTGCTCCATCTCCTGATATGGATTGTGCAGATAGTCGATTTGGCGCTACAAATAAAAAAGAGTTTTTTTAACAAATGCACATATGGTAATTTAAAATTATTTATTAGTACCCTCAATGTCCGTCTGAATAAAAAAACCTTATATAAGACAACATTTGTAATTCATTATAATCGATCAAATAGACAATGTATTTTTAACAGTATCATCAACAAATAACACTTTTTACAAATTCGTCATTATTATATTATTAATAAATTCTACGTTTAATTAGATTCATATAATTCCATTTATATTTTTAACACGTTAAGTGGCATATTTTATTCAGCCATTAATTCAGCTATTACTGAATAAGAAATTGGGGGCCGACTTTGTTAAGTATAGCAAAAGAATTGAAATTTTTAAAAACTACTTACATTTTCTGACTTTCGGTGAGAATTTATCCTCGAAATCCTGTTTCATTTTTTCCTGAAGTTGCTGGAACATATTGGCTCTCGCTCGAACACTATTTTTCCGAACTAATCCACATGTAGGTGAAGAATTCCTCAAATCATTTTCAATTTCATCGTTTTCTTTATCACCTAAACTCTCGCACAGAGTCAAAGAATCATCGTCGCCATTATCCTTGACCTGATTCTTCGGCATTGACTTATCTTCTGCCTTTTCATCCTCTAAGCTCGACATTTCAAAAAGTCGTCCTGTTTGCAGTCCACTATCACTACTTATAGATAAAGATTGAAGATCTGGAACTAAACGAGGAGAAAATTGATCGTCAATCTCTTCGGGAGGTGAAACTGATGGTAAACTGCGTGATGATAATTTTTCAGAGTAGCCAAGCAAGTCCAAAGATCCTGGCTTTAAAATATCCAAAGATGTTGGCAAACTAAAAAAAATACGTTTGTTTACTTATTAAGCCGCGCAAAAGAAATTTGTCACTTTAAAAACACAACCACTTCTCAATATATTAATTAAATCCAGAGCTTTCCTCTTCGTTCTTTTCGCACTTTCGAATTAGCGCAACGCGAACAAATTTTAGTAATTATATTTTTAGAAATGATTAGCCAAAATCCTACAGTTGTGCAAGGAATTCCCATTAAAATTGGAAGAGCAGGGATGAAGCTCACAAAGGTGGTCACGGCCGCGAAGAGCCGATTTACGTAAGACCCGCGAGTAAGACAAGCTGGTAAGCACCAAACCGCATAAAAATCTCGAATTAAAGCACGCTTTTTTCACGGGTGCATCTAATTAATTGCAATATAATATATTTCCCGCAGACTGTTGAGGAATCACGGAAGACGGTTGCGGTCTCGGCGTTCGGCGGCGGCAATTTTTCACTGGCACGCTAGCGCATTTTCAATTTTTCTCGATTCAATTTCGCGGACTTATGAGAGAAGCGAATTTTCGGCAAGTGCCTCAGACGAGTTTTCTTTTTGAGATCGGTTCTAGGACTATTTTCGTAGTCGTAACGCGTGCGTAAACGTGCGGAGCAAGTCGTCGCGTTGCGTCGCACCGATTCCCATCGTTCTGTCCTCTCCAGACCGTCGTCTAAAAATACAGAGATCATGCTTATTTCGGAATTACGTGAACTTAGGGCATTGGCTTGTGCTCCAAAAATTACCTGCAAAATACTTCAGGAAATTGAAAAATAATGAGACGTCGTAGGTTTTCCACTTTTTCTAACCACCAAGACTTTGAGCACTGATTTCTTAGAGTAGCCCGAGGAAAATTCAATCGGGGGCTAGACATCGTTACAAGTACACTACTACCCCTAATAGAAAAGCCAGCGCTCTGAAGTCGTATTCTCAATTTTCACGGGGCACGCGACACCTGGGCACACGTAAACCGATTAGCTACCTTCCCACAGGTCGCTTTGAGGTAATTTCAAATCGAAGAAGATATCATTTACACCAAATCGGCCGTCGACTATTAATCACATTACTCAAACTGCTGGAATTTCTTCGATCGCGAAGATTTCGTAATATGAAGAATGCAAATGTGCAATAAATTGATTATGCGAATATTATGACACTTTCACGGCCGTACTGAAATTGTGAAATTGTAACCGACCTATGCAATCAGATAATTAGTTTTAAAAATACAACTACAAGCCGCGCTGAACTTATGCAGACGGAAAAGATTCGTTTTTGCTTTTAACAGAAGAGAGTTTGTGTTCCAAGACTACAATATTATCACTAATTTAATATAACTGAGCTCGAAATGAGGTATTCTTGAATTTAGAGAAGAGAGTTAGAATTTTTATAAATCCATTGCATCCTATACTACCACTAAGAATTGTAGAACCGTATAGGTTGAAGCTCAAATTTTAAAAACCCAACATATTCTACTTCCTTATAAAGGAATATACGTTATTTTTTAAGGAAATAATAAATAAACCTTAAATCGTACGAATTTTCTGAAGCTATTCTCAGTTTTCTGACCATTTAACAAATAATTCTGGTAGGTGCTTATTTTAATTTGTAAAATATTGAATATTCAAAAAGATGTGAAAGTCCAAATTACAAACGACCTCATCATCATGCTGTTGCGTTATGGTTATGCAATTGCTTTTAATTACCCTTCGGCTTCCTAATATGAAATTTAACTTTCCATCCACGTTAACAATTAACGAGCTGTAAGCATGCAAAGTCGTTTGAAGACTTCTTCTATGTCTTTAATTTTTTTGCTAGCCACTGGATAAAAAATTTTCAACAATTTAATAAGTGTGTAGCGTATGATAATTACATTCATTAGGTGAAAACTATTATTATTTGTTCATTTGCAAATCTTGTAGAATTAACTTCGGTGATAAACAGAAATTTTATTTATGTGATATCCAAAAATGTCAGTTTAATCTACAATGTCCTTACCATTCAATATAATTTGAAATTGATTGTAAACTACAAGAAATTCTAAAGGGTCGATTCACAAAACTTGATTCGGAATGACTGATAAAATAATATATAATACAAGTCGTAACGGTGATTTGTGTCACTTTCAATAATGGAAAGTAAATAAGATTTTAAAAATATATATTGCATAGTTTTACGCTTTAAAAATACATATCTTGCTAAATTCGTCAAGAGACTACGTTACCGTAGAAATCAAAATAAACTCTAAACCCACGAAAAAGCGTTTAAATCACGCGACATAATAATTTGTTATTGCCTAACACTTATGTTATTACTCAAAAAAAAATATTAATAATACATTCGTTCGAAGATTTCAAACTTGCTGCACCGCGAAAGAACAAAAACATTGGAGTGTGGTCAGCAGAAGAGTCTATTTCGGGATTTCGCTGGGATGATTTTGGAATCTTTCCAAAGCAACAAAATACGCGATTTTAGAAGAACCGGCTAAAGATTTCTTGTCGTCATCACTGCCCAGCTGGAGACGACGTAGTGTTTTGTGTTTTCGGTGAAAAAAAAGCTTTTAGTAGAATTTGTTAAATTACGTCCGTGGTTGTATTTTTATAAAATTGAAATTTAACTTACCAGTTAAGTTCATCAACAGTAACAGGTTGGGTGCGAAATCTGCTTTTGTACATATCCCGCCTATTGGTACCCTTTGACACTTTTGGAACTGCCCCAAAGCTAGTTCCCCTGATGAACATTTCCATATTTCGTATCCTTTCCGCGACAGAAACAGGCGGCGTTTCTTCTCCAGTTTCGCCGTCTGTATTTAAGCGCAATTCTTCATTCCTAGGACTCTCCACGGACCTGCTTCTCTGTAAATTAAAAGTAGCTTCGAAGGGATCAGTTAAAGATCGCCGCTTAGCTGGAGAGTCGACTTTGAGGATAGGCTTAACACATTCATCATTATCGGACTCTTCGCGGCTGCTCTTTCGAGATGTCTTCAAAATCGGTCGAATCTCTTCGGTATCAGAAGATGGTTTTTTCTTTAAAATTGGTTTTGGAGCTCTTATCTCCTGACTGTCGGCTTTTAAAATCGGCTTAATATCGTACTCATTCTCCGAAGTTACAATATCCTTACAAAGTTCGGCCGCTGCTAATATCACAGCTTGAGAAATTGACACGTGTTTTGGGTGATTATCAGAAGGAGTTGAAGTGGAATCTTTCTTCTTAAGAATACCATGGGGTTCCACTGAAGGACATCCATCACTTTTGCTTTCGTAGCTTCGCTGCTTCAAAATACCATGTTGAGTTTCTTCTAAGCTATTTCGACGTGGCGTCTTCACTAAAATGCTTTTTTCATCTGGCGAATGGCTGCGACTGTACCGACTTTCATCTAAACTGCTTCGTTTCTTTAAAATACCTTGGCGTTTTGAACTTCGAGTTGGTGTGTCGACGACACTCGATGAAAATGTAACTGGGGAAGCATTGCTAGAAGCAGAACTTGATTCCGTGTGATCCTTCTTTTTAAGAATTGAAACTATTGGAGCTAGGGGCGAACTTTGTTGGTGCTCCTCAGAGCTCTTTCGGCGAAAGATTGGGGAAAATTTAAGGGGATCAGGGCTGATTTCTTTATCATGACTCCGAGCTTTAAGGAATTTTCTTTGGGGATAGGACTGGGATTCTTCAAATGGATAAAGAAGGCTAGATGAGGGTGTATCTTCGAAAGTTTTCACAATTCCTTCATCGAAACTAATTCTATCCCTTTTCGTTAAAGTTTTGTTGGAAGAACTAGGCCCTTCATCAGGTCTTTTAACATTGGGCATTTGTGGGATATCTTCAACTTTTTTAGGCGAAATTAAGACATCTTCAGCAACACGCACAAAACCTCCATCAGCATTTTCCACAGGAACGGTGGAAGTGTGTACTGAACTCGGAGCCACTTTATTACACTTCGCGGTTATTTTCTTAATCTCAGCCAATTCACTTTTTGTGCGTTCTTTGATCGCATCCACCTTTCGCGTCACATCTGAAAGTCGCTTATTTTTCCTTAAGTAGTCGTGCTCTTTGTAGAAACTGCGGGTTAATGGCACTGAGTCGCACTTCTCGGGGGATTTTCGCACTTGTTTCAGGTCGATTTTAGCCATATTACTTCCAGTACCCATTTTAGGACTAGCCGTGCTAGCCCTGCGTCGATCGCCGCCGATCGAGCTCGTAAGAATGTCCTTTCGAGCGTTCTCCATATAAAATGAGAGGTCACTCCGGGTGCCAACTGGCGACTTAAGATCAAGATCACCCTTTAAGGGCCGTAGAACGTCGCGAATAGCCGCCGATGTTTCGTCAGTTGGAATCAGTTGTCGAGCCATTCCGAGTTCTCGGCGTCGCCGTCTTCGAATTGCAGCGTCATCTGCAAACAGAGATATACTTGAAACTGAGCAAAAGTCGTAAAATAAGAATTCCCTCGCCAATTTAGAAGAACCGGTGGTATTTTTAGACACTTACAAACAACAACTCTTAGCGTGCACAGGGAGAAATGAAAAATGTAAATCTTCGCAACCATCTTTCCCCTGACAATCCTCAGAGTCAGAATATCAGAGACGACCTGCGACAGCCGCAGATAATTCAATTATTAGGAAAATATGGGAAACAAAATATATAACATCAGCAAATTGGCGGGCTCTCACCTCACGTCGGTCGCCAGCTATTCAGCTGGAACGTCTTCATTAGCCCTGGCGCTTTTCGAGCTCAGACAAAGAATTTTCATACAAACAAAAGCAAGTGTCTCATCAGTTGAGACTTATTGATTTTAATGTTTGCCGAAGCTTCGCTATTCGCGATTATTTCTTATTCTTATTTATCGAATCGAATGAGTTCCACCGAAGCACATCCGCCACTGGGCACCGAACCAAGCCCACAACAAATCTGCGCATATGCCAACAAAAGGTATCGACGTGAACTACTTACATCCATCGCTGAACTCCTCGAAAATCGAGATCTAATTAATACTTGACCTCAAAAACGGCCGCTGCCTTTCCGCTGTTAATCTCAAACAAACATGGGAATGTCCGCAGCAAATCACAGCTCGCATAAGAGCTTATGTTTGGGAGGAATTGAAGCTCAAACTTCCAGAGATATTAACATTTTTCCCAGTTCATATTCTAGCCCGGAAAAGCATCAAGCTGGAAAACTTATCCTAATAAACATCTGCTTCGACACGCACCAAGCAGATATTCAATTGCCTAATCATTAGAGCTGCGGAAGAACGCAGATTTCCCGGCAAAATCGTGTGCCTTTTATCTTTTGTCTGGCACCGCAAATTTTCGTTGTATGCAAACAAATAAAAGAGCACTCAGTCGTTTCGCTGTTTACTTCGACATTTCTGTAGCTCTAGTTTTTGTTCTCTAGAAATAAAGCAGCACCCCGCATTCACTTTTCTGATTTTTAATTAATTTTTTTGCGATGTTTTTAAACATATTTACAAATGTTAGTGTTTGTAAATAATTCCATTTTTGCTTGCTAGTAATTATACACTGCAACTAAATCTGTAACTAATATACAATATAAATTTGATTTCGAGTTAAGTGCTAATGGAGGAACTAATTCATGAATGAATAAATCATTTTGTAAACTCAAAATTCATCAACCATAAATGTTGCATCTATTGCCCGTTCTCCAACGCCACCACCACCAACCACCAAAATTGCAAACTTTATTCATATTTGCGTCATTTGCTGTCTCACTTGTGTTTTAGTGCAACCTGACCAACTTTTTTCATGTGTGCATTTTATCCAAAAGGAATAGTCAGCCATTCAGCAACTATTTAATACACGAATAGTATCAACTCCGCAGCTGTCCTACCAGTGCACTAATTTCATCGCGAAAAAGTTATAAAAATGTGTGCGATAAATTCAGCACTAAGTCGTCCGGATTAATTGCATTTGACTGAAGATATTTTCACAGCCGGCAAACACAAATACAATTAAAGGTTTGTACTTTACACGGGATTCAGCATTTTGATTAGTTGGTCGGCGCATTGGAGAGCTAATGTACATATGAGTTCATTTATTGTAATAATTAGATTGGCAACTAAAAATTTCCTTGTGTTCCGCAATTCAATGAAGAGATTAAAATACGTTGTCCATTATTTTTAAAAGCTAACAAATTTCATTCTGTTGATAATTCACAAGAATTTATTGCTATTGCAAACTTTCCTTACATTTCTAAATTTTGGGTGGATAAGAGTGGTTCTAAATTATTTATTATTATTTAATTTTCTGCGATATGTGTATGTATGCAGAAATATTTTCTTTCAAATGAGTAAAATATTATTTACATAAAACATTACATAAGTGCTTGCAATTTTTCAATTCATTTAAGTTTTTAAATCACCTAAAAACCTCATTTCCAAAACAATTTTGTTTTCAAATATAATATATAATACAAAAGTTTTTATTGTAAATAATTAATTCAAATTAAATTTTGATTTTCTTCCTGTGTACTAAATGAAATTCCTTACATAACAGAGTGTGTGAAATAAGCTGCTTGAGAATTCAATTTCGGCTTAAGAAAAGCAATTGCTGAATTGCTGTTTTCATATATTATTTGATTTAGTCATTGTAAATATTTAAGTCATTGCTATTTGGTAAAATACACAAATTTTTTTAACTTAAATATGAGTCGGTAATGCGCAGACTGAAACATTCCGTGGTGACTTAAGATATTCCACAATTCTTCTGATTTGTGAGCTGTCGAAATAACGTAGTAATTTATGTTATTTATTTAAAAATACTGCATAAATTCGGTTGTAAAATAAAACGAAAAAATTACTAGAAGTTAAACAAATGCGATAGAATTATATTCCGAGCAAGTATTTCTGATTTAGCCTTAAGACGTGTTTAAATATTTATTTGGAAAAGCCTTATAAAACGCAAACAGAACAGCGACTGTATTCGTAGTATCAAGAATTTGTTATACCAGCCTCGGATTATGCTAATATGCAACATACGGTCAATTGTAAAATCTCACACATCAAAACGTATAAAAGTTAAATTAATGAAATAAACTCAGCAACATCTACATATAATAATAACACGATAGGAGTATAAAGTTAAACTTAAAACAGACTTTTAGAATATGCACCAATAAAATTGGTATTTCAGTTTAATACTTCCAGATTAATACTGTAGTGTTTTTCCTTTTGGTATCATTGGCAGGTATCAAGAAAATTAATTCCTTAGTTTTTAATCCTGAAAGTGACTCAGTCGGTTTTTGAAAATCACAATTTTTATCCATGCAAAAAGGGAAACTACAAGAAAAAATGGGTATGTATCCTATAGTACTTTCACTCGATTCCATTGTATTTTTTCACTGGCTCACAATTTGTCTGTATTAAATAAGCTGTTCACATTCAATTAAAACAATTCAAAGACGCCAATATATCTCACCTTCAGCTTCACACAATCTAACCAAATATGCACAAACTTGCACAAAAATAATTCTTAGTAGAAAAATCATCGGCTTAAGGAAATTAACTAGGGATCATTACGATTATTTAGAAAAAATTAAACTCACAAAAATATCGATGATCTTATTCTTGTAAAGGTATTCAACACTCAATTTACTAATCTCATTCTTTTGCGATTAACGTACAATTTCAAACTGATTTGAGTGCAAAAATAACAAACAGGTGTCAACGACAAGTGTCGCTAATGTCGTTTGGAGATTGATAACGTATTGTTAATAGGTGTGTCGTCGAAGATATCTGTTGTTATCAGAAAGAGTTAGGCCGCAGTACTTACCGTCTTGCGTGGACTCCTCGTTAAGCGCTCTATTCAGATTGGACTTTCGTTTGGAGGATTTATCACGTTCCTCGCTTCGAGGTGAAACCGACTAAAATGGAAATATGAAAGAATATTTACCAATGTCTGTAGCAAATAGATAGAGGTCCTTACCGTTCTTGGAGTAGTAACAGGGCTCAAGTCGAAGTCCTTGCCCATTCCTGAAGTATTCGCGTTCACCGTCGAGGTCCGACTGCGGAAGAACACGTTGTTGTTCCCATTTAAATTGACTTCGAGCGTCGACCGGCGGCTAGGGCTCCGCACACTTCCTAATTTGACCGTGAGGTCGGCGGTTATGTTATCAGTGGTGTGCCTTCGAGATCGGCTCAAGGACGGTGACTCACCCGCAGGGCTCGAAATTGAGCCGAAATTTCTGCGTCCATCAATTGACAATTCATTAAGGGTTTGCATTATGGAAACGGAAATTGTAGGGACTAACTTTTTACTTGCGGCAGGTGAGGCGACCGTCGTTGCGTCGGCGCCACCGTTCGGCGATTTTCTCAACGCGGAAACTCCAATCCTAATGCGTCGCGGGGGCGGGGCTAAGGTCTCATCACCGGATTTATTTGTGTCAGAGGAATTCGCGAGCAAATTAGATTTAGGTGAGTGCCGCACTTGATAAGATAGGGGCGATGTAACCGGCGAGTGCTCATCGTTCGACGATTCCTTTTTCTTATCTGAAACAAAGAATTTTCGGAATTGTAAGATTAGCAGACCTTTATTTATCGAAAAATTTATGAGCTAATCACGATAAACAAACGAAATGTTTTTTCCCCGGTTTGTTTGGGAATTCAAAGTGCTCGGCTCAGTTACCTGCCTTTTAATTTTTATTAACCGTCCTCATATCTTTTCGAAAGTTTTCTTTTAATTGTTTACTTAAAACAAGAAAATACGAATGTAGTGACATCGAACACAAGTTCAAGGCATGTTTGCTTTACGACAAGCCCAATTCGTGCCGTTTTATAATAGTAAAATATAGTAAAAAAGCTAAAGCAGCAAAGCTCGTTTTATGCCAAAGGTCGACCTTTTCCATCTATTTATTTGTTCAAACATTGTTTAGTCAAGATCCACATGACATACATATGTTGTATAGATAACAGCATTCAGTAACTCAATTATTAATGGCAGTATTACTCAATTGAAATCTAATTTGTAAACAAATTCATAACACAAGAAAAATATTACAAATATGAGTGAGGGGTGAAAGTATCGAAATTTTCGTTAAATTTTGAATTCGAAAACGGATATGCTAAATTAAATCTTGTTAAAAAATATAACGTCGAATTTTTTAGACTTTGTAAAAAACTGGATTCAAATGAAATTTTAATGTCTATCATATTTTTCCCATAATAACTAACTTAGGGTTCAAATTTTCATTTAAGCCATGCTACAATTTCCTGTGATAGTTCACACATTTTTAAATAAACAAATGCAGTGCAAACAATTACGTGAATACAGTTATCATTGAAGTGCGAATACTACGTATGTTATGAATCTTGATTTATTATTATAGATCAACGAAAGTAAAAGCTTCTGATTGTACATGAGGAAATCCCTATAGCTTTTTTCACTTTTAGGTAGAGTGTTCTCATTTTAGTTTATCTGCTTATTCATACATTATTTCGAATTTATTGAAGTATGAATGTTATTTCTATATTAATTCAATTCTGGAGGTTCAGAATATAAATGTTGTATATTTTATAAGAAAAATCCACAAGCTTCTGCAAATACTTTAAGAACGAAATATAGTGCAAATTGTGAGTATGAAGAATAAAACTTCCTAGGTCTCAGTATGAAAGTTTCCTTCATCTCGCAGGTATAATATTTTTTAAGTAGATCCGAGTGGGCTATTAAAGGTGAACCAAAAATGGTTTTCCCTACGGAACATCATCACCATGCGTCACTACTTGAGGAAGAGCCCAGACAGAGGACGAGGACCATAAAACGAAGTGAATTAAAGCATCAGGGACGTGTTCCGAGGGAGACCACGGAAGAGCAGGAAGCAGGAAGTGCATTACGAGCAGACTACCCCGCGGTCTCAAGGTTGCTGTTAAGGGTGGGTCCTAAAATGAAATTAACATTTTACCTAGGGCTGCTGCTCGGAGACGGGAAGCCTTCGTAGTCCGGACCGCGTGGGCGGCCAAAGGACTCAGCGGCGTCATCTGGCGACTCGATTGCAGTCCGGTCGGTGAATTATTGTTGTCGACCAGTTGTCCTGGAAAAATGGACATTGTTACTAATTAAGGAAATAATTGATTGGACTCGATGATTGGACCAGTGGTCAATAATTACCAAACGAGTGGGGTGATGTCGAGTGATTATATCGAGACTGGAGCGACGTCATCAGTAGGCTGGGCGGCGCTGATGCGCTCATTATCGATGACGACTTCGGAGAGGTGTAGAAGTTGCCGTTCGCACCTATCGGCGAAGGACTCGTTCGGATGCACCTGGAGGACTTGTTGAGGGAGGAGTTGAACGACGGCGACAATGACTGAGGTGAGTAACTCTTGGAAGGCGACTTCAGTGGCGATTTAAGGCGATTGTTGCGGGACAAGAGAGTGATGCTGGGCGAGGAGGAGGAGTCACTGCTGCCGGGCGTGCGACTAGATCGAGTTATATACCTGAAAATAAAATTAGGGACTTTTTAGTAATTGTCTAATAAATTCAATATTTTTACATTGCCTAAGTATAACTTTAACTAAGGATACATTAAATTCATCAAATTCGAACACTATAACATTTTAGGAGTTTCCAAAAACCTAAAATTAATTAGTACATTAAATTTCAAAAATATAATATTAAAATTGGCATTCAGAACTTTTCTAGATTTATTGCCTTCGACACTGTCATCGATTTAATCCAATTTGAGCATTTTAAATCAAATCATGGAAATTTACTTATCGAAAGGATACATTTTTTTTATGAGAATTAACGCTACAATCAACAAAAACATATCCATTGGTTTGTTTTGATTATAATTAAATTCAGACTATTAAGATGAAAACTGAGCATTTAAAAAGCTAAATCCATCCAGTGATTATTAATAATTGAGTTTTAATAACATGACCTCTAAAAATGTTCATAAATTTAGAAAAACAAAGCAGCTCAAAATTCTTGTCGGCAACACCTCGATGAAAATAGATATTCCAAAAATGAAAAGAGTAAATTTGAATATTTTTCTATTTTTTGTACTTATGATGGTGATATTCATAATATTTTAATTAATTAACGTTATAGAAAAAACTCACTAACAATTTTTTAAATTAGATAGGTAGAAAAATGCCTTATTTTTTAAAAGGTTCAAAATCGAACGTAAATAATACAATTATGATGGAAGTGAAATTTGCATTGAAAAAGGAATTCATCGTCAATTCTCAACAGCTTCTGACCTCTGTTCAACAACTTGTGAATTGTGCGCTGCATTCACACATTACGCAAGAAATATGTACAAAAATATTTTCATGTGAAAGTACATTACATATTCTACAAAAGTCGGAAGAGTTACTTAGGCTGATTTTATTACTGAAAGCTAACTAATAAAAATACAATAGCGTGAGAAAAATTTAATGCTCTTTTACTTTCCAGTGTACCTATAAAGATCGAAAATGAGTAATCAGTTTTTTAACTTCATAGTTTCAGCCGTTTACGACTTTTTGAAATACAAAACATTTACATATGTATATGAGTCTATCTGTGATGAAACATCAAATAAGACACACCCCGCGAACACGTAGGAATTTCTGAAATCTATTCTTCCCTAGAGAGCAGGAATTAATTCCATGAGGTGTATTATAATCAAACAAAACGCAAATTCTCCAGGTGAAACCAGGGAAGGTTCCACCGAAGGCTCATCAAACAGGCAATTGCCTCCATTAGTTAGATGGAAATCCGAACAGCCTCCGCAGATTATTTGAGACGGGAATTAATGTCCCTAGCAACCGGATTGACTAATGAGGGATTTTATTGCAGCAATTAACTTATCTAACAAGAAGTATTAATTAAAGGTCAGGTGGGCGAAAGCAAGGCTAAAAATTAAAAAGACCCAAGTACCAGTCGCGTTATCGTATTTTACGGTATTTTTGATTTTAGATAGCACTTCTCGTAATTCTAATGACATTTTCCTGTACGCAGGGCGATACGAATCGAATTAATACGTATCTTTTGAAACGCTGATAGAATTTGAGATATTGTACTATTAGTCGACAATGTGATACTATATTCAGAGTTTTTAGTTAATATCAAAATGAAATCTAAACCGCTCCTTTATTTTTAGGTTTACACTTTAATACGTTTAATATGTGCCGCAAGCATCTTAAATATATTAATTTTTTTTTCTTCTAGGTTTTCACAGTGATGATTTAAAAATTAACTATTTTTAAGTAACGGTTCGAATAAAATAATTAAATTTAGTAGCTTCATGGTTTTCAACGGTGTACTAAAAAGTGAAACGCCCTTCATCAAACTAGTTGACAAAAAGATATGAAATAGACTGAAATTAAGCCATGGATTGAACTACCTTCCTCAGCTAAACTAGAGCTTAAATTCACACTGCGAGATAGGGCATAAATGCACAATGAGAAATACTAAAAATAATGTTTAAAACTAGAAGCAAGGCTTACCTTTTGCCAACTCCGGTGAGACTGTCGGGCCGGTTGGCTTTGTAATCTTTATCACAATCGTTAGTATCATCGGACCTTCGGCTGACCTCGGGATTAAGAACTTGATTACTCAGATTCACAGCCTGGACCAGACCCCGCAGCACAGCTACTCCCCGGTCCCGAGGCGGATCGGGAGATCCATTTTCAAAATTGGTTCGTGTCCGTAAACTAGTTTCGTTACTGCTACTTTTACTACTACAATGATTTAATTCGCTAGCTAAGTAAGTATTTTCCTTTGGTGGCGACTGTGAGGATGTCAATTCGCCAGATGGCGGTGCAGTCGATTCTGCCTGCATGGCTGCGGCGGCGGTCTTCTCAAGGACCCCCATGCTGCGTCGGTTGCGAGGAGTCGCTAGCGGTCCAGACTGATCGGCCGGCAGATCGACAGCAGCGTCGAGGCTACTCATATTCGTCTCGATCTCTTTTTCTTTGCATATTATTTCATAAAGCGCACTAATTGGACGTGATTCGCTACGGACATTAACTAAGCGCTTAGCTGGCTTCTTAAAATTAGCACATGAAAATATCACCGGGTGTTTCTCGAGATCACCTTTGTCAATTCCCTCCTTGCCACCGGCAGCGGTCGCCTCGATCGGGAAGAATTTTTGATTGTGGCTAACTATTAGCGGGGACGAGGTCTGGTAGACGCTTTTGTAGTTCTCATTGAAGATCCTGTCGGGATCAGGACTGCGCGATTGGGGGGCGGGAGGACCTCCAGCTTCCGAGTGGTGCAGATATGATTGTTGCGATTGGCAGCTTAAATTGGCAGTGGTCGATGATGATAACTTCTTCTCCAGGTCTAGCAGCAGTGGATTGGGTGCGACGGATTCTGCAACAAGAGATTCTAAGGTTAGATACTTCCAGTAGTCAATTAACTAGGCACTATAATTTAACGCGATCACGCTATGAGAACCCGTGTTCCGCTTAGTCAGCCGCGTTATTTGCATAATTGTATTTAAAAAGCCCCAGCCAGAGTTCCCTAGCGAGTTGACTGTATCAAATTAATTTTGCCGGCAACGCGATGCATTTCCTCGGGAGAAAATTAGATAATGCAGCCTTACACGCCGGGGAGAAGGCGCAAAGAAGGCGGAGTCGTAGTAAACAAGAACGGCACGGAGCACCGAAGCAGTCCTTAGCAAGGAAAATTGAAAAGCGAAACAATACTTATTTGGTAATTACGTTTTAATACAAATAAAAACTTTTGTAATTAATATACTTCCTCCCTTTTAATTAGTGGAACTCGGTTTATCGTAAAATGCCTATTAATATATGATAAATAAATTCCAGAAAATTACTATCTGTACCGATTAATATCCCTATTACATATGTACCTATTTTCATGAAAATTTCTATTTACTACTTCTTTGCTCTTACAAAATGAACGGAATTGAAAAATCTTTAAAAATTTCAAATGTTGCCCCAGAAAAATTCGAACAACCGTCTTTTAGGAGATATTTTCCTAATTGGTCTAGATAGCTAAATATATACAGAAGATATGGCCAAAATATAATCACCAGACATTTCATTACAATTTTATGAATACATATGTAGCTTATGATTCAAAAAAAAAAAACAGAATTTTTATAAATTTTCGAAAACCTCAACATTGTCACTTGTTCACTACAATGATATCCTTTGCTTTACTCATATTAAATTTTATATATTTTATTTTATTTTATTTTTTATTAACGCTTAATACAAGCTCATATACATATGTATGTAGCTGATAAAAATTGTTATCAAATTCACTATTCGAAGTTACAAATGAGATTAAATAACATCAGCTAGGTATGCATCCTTAAATACTCCATAGTAACAATAAAAGCAATTTTTAACTATTACTAATTAGTAAAACAATACAAACTCTCAACTGTTCTTTTCCCGAAAAGGACATTCAGGTAATAATTCCTCCAGGAAAGGGATATTTCCAAGATATGACATTTTTATTGTAGTATTTCTTCCTAATAGAGGTAGCATTTGTAACCGACGTGCCAATTTAGAAAAGGAATGAAACAGTAATTTTATAAACTATATTAATAAGTTGTTTTTAAGAGGTGATAATAATTTAGCCACATTTGTATATATTTGAAAAAGTCACCATAGTACATAACTCATGATGTACTGTTGTAATGAGCGTAAAATGTAATACAATCCCATTTGTTTACGAATATGGAAGGCGTTTTTTTCCAAGAGCTCAGTATACTAAGAATGATTGTTAGTCGTTGTGTGCGAGAAATTGTCCAAAGAGTGCTCGCAGTTCTGCACGAAATTTTCCTTTTTCCCCACGCAACTTCTCAAGGAAGGCGCCATAATTCTGTTATTATAATTCAATAAAGTCCCATACTCCGCAACAAACTATGAAGCGGAATGCTTTTAATAGGCGAAGAATTGCACCGCCGTTTCCCTATATTTAGAGCATTTCTTAATCTTTTAAAAAAAAACGGCCGGAATCGCTGCGGCCAGTGGAGTCATATAAATATTCAAAGCTGGCAGTGACGAGATTTACGACTTGTCGACTGCAATCGAAGTGTTTTGAAAACAATTTGAAGGAAAAACTCGTCGCGTGGGCAAAGTTGGCCGCATTGACACGCATATGAGCCAAAGTGAGCGCGAACGCGGCTCGAAATCGAGCACATTGTCTTAAGACTCACCACGATTCCCAACCTTTTTAACCGTGGCGTGAAAAGCGCACTATCAATCACTAAGATGCGTCTATCCGCCAACGCTACCCAGAAGCCAGTCAGCTGTCGGCAGCAGTCACAACCAGCCCTAGATTCTAGAGAAAGTATGCGAATAATTAACTGATTAGCATACAGGCTACAGGTATGAGATCATTAGTTGAATCGCTATTCTCGCGCGAAACTTAATCTTCTAATGGGTAACCTACATTCGGGCCTACGGTGGCGGCGCACTATGGCAAAACGTCGCTCCGGCAGACAACTGAAATTTAATGCTCCAGTGTCTGAGCACTGGAACGGATGCCATTAATTTCTGAGATTTCGATAGACTGGCGACCTCTGATTTCATCTTGGTGCCCACATACTGTCTTCTCGAGGCATTAATGTCGTCGATGTTTTTAATTTTCATAGAAATTATCTTTCCTTAGTTGGAAAGTGGCAGCATTCAATTTCCGGATATCGTGCGCTTTACTATGCTCGCAAATCCAGAAACTTCCTATATTTATGGCATTCGTGCATGTGCGCCGACGAAGGTAATAACGTCAAATGGGAAAGAATTGCGCAATCAATAGAAAACGAAACTAACTTCCCGAGACCATGTCCGATGATGTAAAACTTCTAGTAAACAGATCTTAAATGGAAATGTAGCAACATCACTGCGCCAATTGTTTCACATATTAGTAGTAGGCTTACGCTTAAATAGTTCGAACGAAATTAAATTTGTTCCAATTCTATTGATATCAAAGGAAATTTCAATAGGTGCAATGCGTTTCTAGTTTCAACCCCAAGTGGGTAAAGCAACTTGCAATTAATTGATTTGGAAACTCACCAACAGCAATCTGCTTTGATCATCAACTAAAGTTCAAAAACATGTTCTCACAAATTGTTGCTGCCTTTAACAGTACCTATACCAGCAAAATTCTCAAAAACCGAATTGTGCAAAACACCGCTTTTAAAATTTTACAAAAATCGATAAAGCATCAATTACTAATATGCATCTGCTACATAATTTGGCAAGTTTTAATTTTATACCTATGTATGCATGCAAATGTTTAATGAAAGTTGTTCGCCATCATACATATGTATATAGCGATGACGAATATGTTCAGTGTTCATTGTTTTCGCGCCAAAAATTTCCATTGTACCTACATATAAATCGACTGCGGAGAAATAAATATATGATGTAATTTAATTTAATCATCTTTTGATTCACTCATTTTAAAGTTTTTTCCCGGTAATATTTCGACCAAGCAAAAATTGTGCGCAAGGTGTTATTTAGTTATAAAAAATATCGAATGAGAGATTTCTTCTCATTAGCAACGACAATACTAACATTATCGATTGTAGTTTTGTTTTGTTTTTTGTTCTATAAAAATGCGAAGAAAAAATGTATCTAATAAATACTTAATATGTCAATTGGAAGAGACTCGTGAAATTACGTATAAGTTAGTGTTTAAAGTACGAAAATTTAATTCCACAGATAGTGATGATTATCAAAATACGATGGTTAGATTCAATAATATTATCCCAGTCCGGAAGAAATCTTCAATAAAATAAAATTACACAAATTTATTGTGAGACAAAAAGTAAATTAAAGAATAGTGTACCTAACTGCAGATTACTTTAAACCAAAAAAATACTTGAATTAAGTTAACTTATTATTAAATTAGAAGACCTGATTTTGGATAGACAAAAATATACTTTTGAATTTTCAAATTATAAAAAGCGCAAATAACTTAGGTATGTAGTACAACAAAAATAATAAGCCTTTAAAACTGCTAAGACCATGTTAAAAACGAATATTTGGTAATCCAATATTCAAAAAATGTTGGTTGTGTTGGCTTGGTGGAAATGCTTTACCTAATGTACATAAACAAACAATGGACTTATTAAAGCCTTATATTTCTGTTCCAAAACAACTCATTCTTCTTAATATTTTGGTAAATTTCAATTCGACTTACAATAACCTTTTCAGGGATGGATTTTTAAAGGAGGAAAAAATAGTTACAAGTTTTATTTTATGCCTGATTTGCTTTACTTATTTTCGTCAACAGCTATTTAGTAAATAAAACAAAACAATAACGAAGTTAAATTATTTGAGCGTTATTAGTAAAGAAGCCTAAACGTAATTTTTTAAAACAAAGCAATCATTAACGATCAAATGTTATATACATATTTGTTAATTTATTTATCAAAGTTTTACGATATTTTTGCAATAATTGAAAATGAAACTTTGCGAAAATAAGAAGCACTTTTGAAATATTTTTAAACAGTTTATTTCAAAAAGAATGAAATTCTTTCTACGCTCCATCCAAGCCAAGTTTTTAAATTTATTATTGACTTGATTTATTTTTCATTTAGAATAATTTTAAATTCTGAAAAACCCAAAAGTACGCAACATGCATACGTTTACGCCAGCTTACCCGAAGCGAAGATGATAAATACTTTGTTTGTTTTGAATGAGTGAAAAAAGCGTAAGTATTATTTGACCATTGTTTGACTTGTTATGTCGACCTCTGTTTTATTTACCCCACATTCTCATTGTTTTCTGTATATTGATTTTTAATTAATAAAGGTTTTAAACTTTTTTTCTGATTTATGAAACAGAATAAATTTAAAAACAAAACCCTTGCAAGTGCAGCCCTTGAAATACAAAGTAACCTCAATTGAAGAGCAAAAGTCCTTTGGCTAATCCGTTAACAGTCCTATTTCTGATCATTACAAAAGACTACATCACCAAGAATTCAGGTCACCACCATTACGTTTATTTACAGCGACATTCCCAGCGCCGAACAATCTCTCCTTGATGGCCAGCATGGCAGCAGAACTCGAGGGGATCACTTCACTTTGGATTCACTTTTTAAAGATAAATTTGAAATTCATAAAAAGCCCTCAGAGAAATTTGAAAGCGAATGCGAACAAGACACTTCCTAGTAGCAATTGCCAGAGGAAAAACAAAACTGAAATTTCCACCGGAGTGGATGATTTTTCCGGCTTGAATTTTCCTTAGTTAGTTGAGGAGCACTTCACGATAGCACTGGACAACCATAGCCGTGTCCAGGGAAACTTCTTTACAACTCGCTCGGATTATCTCCTTGAAATATAAATCTCTGGGATAGTCGAGAGCCCGGCGGTAGGGTGTCGGCCCCGCGCACTAGAAAGCGACGTAGAAAAATCCTCTACAGGCAAATTACACCTGTAGTCGCCAGGCATGAACTGAAGATTGTTCTATCGAAAACCGAGCGCCGAAGTGCCGAGGGCCGCCGCCGTCTACTCTGCTTTTCTACATTTCTAGTCGAAGTTGCTTGGCATAGAATCCGCGGCCGGGTCTTCGCCCTGCACTTGGCCACCGCAGCACCACCCGGCGGGGCTTCGCTCAGACCCAAATTATTGTCTCGTAATGTTTGCGTTCGAGTTTGAGTTTCCCCCGATTTTTCCAATGGGGGGCTTCAAAGTTTCCCAGCCGAGGCCAATGAAGCCCGAGCAAATAGTTTTTCTTGGGGCACTGATAGTGAAAAATGGGTGAAATCGGTGCAGGGGTGGTGCGGGTCTACCCCCCAACTCTTCTACATAAATGTTGAAATATTGCGTTGACGGGTGAGAAATTTTCGCTAATTCCACCGGCTGCAGCTCGTAAATAAAACTCGAACCGACGGCCAATGGATTCGAATAGCGACTCAACATTATTTGGACTTAATAAATGCTCTTGGCATTGGGATTCGCCCAGCCTTGGGGATAAAAATTAATCGGATAACTCGCACTTTCCAACTGCTTGTTTTTGTGCAGCCCCCGAAATAGCCACTTCGGACAGTGGTGGTTCTTCCTTTCAGCCTTCAGTTCCGAACATATTTTGTTGGCGCAGCTCGTGAAAACATTTTGTATAAGTTGTTTTCGTTTGTTATTGTATAAAAAACACAAACTGATTAATGGACTGCGAAAAGATTATTTAAAAAAATTAACAGCGGGAGTGGCGCTTTACTTTTAGAAACATTTGGATTTGATTTCCATTAAAAAATTAATCTGCTTTCATTGCGATCTGGTTTTGTTCAAAATGGTATAGGCGAGAAATAAAAACCAATGAAGCAGAAAATATTAGCTTTATTAAAATTTTTCGGGCAATAAAGGTTATGTGCATAAATAAAAAGTCAGCTTTCGTTTCCATTCATAAATACAAAGAATTATATATGACCTTACTAATTTACGCGAACTTGGTATTATTCCAAATTGTATGAAATGTTTATTTATGTTAAAAAGTCAACATAAGTATTCACAATTAAAACAAACATATTTTTGTCTTTAACTACATACATACATATACAGTTCTGCCCCAGAAACCATAAATAACCTTATAACACTTTCTTTTTCTTTAGCTCTATATTTCTTCAATCCACCGAATTTTAGTATTAATAATTGATAAAATTAATATAAGTTTAAAAAAAACACAGAAAATTTTAAATTCAACTTGCAAGACTGAGAATCGGACATATGACAACAACCCATGATTGGATAACCAACGTAGCCGGGATGTGTAGAATGCCAAAAGACCCTCACAATAAAATATATCCTGCCCGAATGCATAAACTACCAACAACTGCGAGAAGAAACAGGACTACAAGGAGAACTAAAGAATATTTTAGGAGAAAACCCAGAGCAATTAAAAAATTAGAGAAATTTTTAAAAATTATTATAATATAAAGAAAACTAAAAAAACCCTACATGAAAAAGCGTCCATAAAATCCAGTCTCTTGGCGACCCTTAAATATACATATAAGTATAAAAAAAAACATTTTCAAATTTTAAATGAAAAAAGGTAATATAATACATATATATGGTATATTTGTACAAAAGAAAACAATAATGTATTATTTGTATCGTAGACTATATGAACGTACTTGCTTTCAATCAATTACTTAATATCTTAAAACATTTTTTTGAATATAAAACAAATGGGTGAAAGAAATGACAGCACATTTTATGAATTAATGATGACTTTTTGGGGTCACTGCATATTTCATGCATTTGTGGGTATTCCGCGAACTTGAGCTTCACTTATTACCCCCAGGGAATAAGTCAAAGATATTTTTCATTGGAGTCGAGCTTCTTTTGCAAGCATAAGTCCAAAATTACATGGACACCCGAATTATACTCGTATATATTGCAAAAATATCTACAAAAGATGGGACCAAAGCATATGGACTTTACATGCATATATAGTGCCAAATTAAGATTATTTCTTCAGCAGCATAGCTGCACGCAGACTTTTATATAAATTATGAATAGTTTTCATTCTTCTAATATACATAAATGAAAAAGCGAAAAGCTTCCGAGTAACTTGGCTTGGGTTTTACTCTAAAAATAATTCTTAGCGTACTTTTGAGTTGGCAGCTAAGCAAATATTCAATAAAAAACTTTAATAGTATTATTTGAAATTTAATCATAGCAAGTCCCTTCACCACTGCGCAGCGACTGCGACAGAGCACCAAATACTCAAGAAATCGATATGAAATGGTGCAAGAAGAAAATGTTGCATTTGTGGTAAAATATAATTAAATAAATGTATCGTTACATAAAACTAAAAAATAGACAAGTACAGACAGTAAAAACAATGCATCTAAAACGCAACGAATGCCAATCACATTGCATTTAATAATATGTCTGAAAGTGCGTTTAAGCATCGTCTATAAACCCAGAACACAAATATTTGTGTATTGTATATAAATATAGTTATGATATAAATTCTATTTTTAACAAGGAATTTCCGAATCACCGGACAATATTTCATCACATGTGAAAGCTTAAGCCCGGCACACAGCAGACGATCTGCAGAACAGACACCCGGTATAATGCACTTTAGTTCCATGAAATGATGAAAAAGTATAATAACTTTTGATGAAATGGGATTGTCCTATATTTCTGGTTAGGCTTCAAACTTTATGGAGCGAATGTTATGCGACTATAAACATTTCAGCATAAACTTCAAACGAAAATTCACAATTTGTATAACGCGCAGTTTTCGTTAGTTACATCACGTCCCACTTTATTCAGAGTTGTTATAATTTATATTAGATACACAACAGCTTTTAAATTTGCCTTCTTAAAATTATTTTCGAGTTCATAAAATTGAATTATTAGCTTTTATATGTGATACAATGTTGCAAACTTGGCTCCAAGCAAGAATATTACAAAATTTCTGGAATGCATAGGTACCACCCCACATGCAATTGAAAAGCTATACCTATAAAATTTAACGACCGAAATATTTGACTGACCTTATTTAAAATTGAGATCATTATCAATAAATGCATATAAATTTTAACTAGTAGTTTTCGGTTTCTTCATAAAAATTTAACCTGTATCTTCAGGTGATGCGTTTATCGCCCATTTAAATTAACTTCAGGAGCTTTGAAGAGGAAATTTAGTTTAATTAAATTTACCGATTCTCCTTGGCAACAAGTTAAACACCTTTCAATTTTTCGAATTTTATGCTGCTATCTTTGTGGTATGCAAATGATGCCTTTAAAGCTTCTCCAAATTTGTGCGAAATATACGAGCTTTTAAGTAGATTCCCCCATTAACGTAAAAACCCGCCTAATACCTCCCAGAAGGCCGTAACACAACCCACTCCGAATTGTGGGTGTGATATCAAAACCTGAAATTGCACGCATTCGCCGCAACCTTGAGCGATTTCGGTTGCCTACTTTTCCTTGCAGGGTCCAAAAACAGTGCCATAATTAACAAGACGGGTCCAAAGTAAAACGACGTTGCAACCGACATTCGACCAAATTTGGATGAAATTGCCCTCGCGACGGTTAATAAGCTTACGCGACCTACGGCATGGTACAGTGGGCAAAATACCTTTTTTGAGTTTATAAATAACTTCCAAACTATCAGAGATAATGTAATGAATTTGTTTTGGTAAAAATGCAACGTTGATAACTAAAGACTGGTTCAAAAATTGATTCGAATTAAATAGCATATATTATTATAATTTCATAAGAAAGTTACAAAATATTTTCTATGAAATTAAAGTTTAAACAAGAATAAACATATAATATAACGTGTTGAGTTTGATATCATACTAAAGAAATGTATTAATTTAGTTAAAGGACACAAAATTCATATCTTTTTAAGTTATTAGTGCTGGAATATGAAAGAGATGGATAATGACACTATAACACGTAGTATAGTAGCAGTGTTCGCATTAACTGTTTTTTTATTGTATAATATAATATATTTATTTATATACTTATTTACATATATATATTATACATATATGAACTTTTATACAATCTAGTAAACCGAAATCGATTTTTTTTTTCAAATGTGTGAGGACTTGAAGGCCATAAAGAAGGATACAAAATGTTGTTATCGAATTTGATTTCTTGGGAATGCTCTTAAAACATGTTTATTGAAAAAAGTAGCGAAAGTGGCTAGTTCTCGTTATTTACTCCCTGTGCGCGTCAATCTCACATGGATTGGCGCGGTTCCCCGCGTTTCCATTGCCGTCTATCGCTGTGCGTCGCGCCTACATAATTGGGTGTTTCCCACTGAGGCAGATAAGACGCTTAATCTGATTATGAATATTATGATAGTTAAATTGCCCCAAATGAGGACCCTGTGACGTGCCGTCGCGCCGCTCTTCAGTTCCAGAAATAGCCCGAGACCAGCCCCCGCTGGATTTCCAGACAACTGCCTCGCAGCGTTGCGATGCGACGGCAAATCACCGAATGATTGTTATGTGACTCGCATGTAAGTAATTTGATCGAAAATAGGCTGCCAGGGCTCCTCTTCGATTATAGGCCCAATTAGGGCATCACGGGCTTTTCCAGGGGGTGGTGGGTGGCAGTGGGTAGTGAACCTGTGGCTGACGGCAGCCACTCGCGGATTACCACGCGACTTGCTCCTCCGAGATTAATACAATAAACGCAAAATGTACTTTGTCATTTCAATGGAATCGACTTTCTGGGCACGTGTGTCGCACTCGCAGCAGTGCCGCTGTTGAAAATAATTTATATCGAGGACCGGGTAAAACATGCCTCGGCAGGTCACTGGACTTCGTCGCACGTGAGGGATCCATTAATTCCTCGTTTACCAAAAGCTTTGAGTTGAAATTGTATTAGTGAAAAACCTGGCCAGCACAAAAATTAATTTAAAAAACAATTACCTACATATTATTCTATATAACAGGCATTACATAAATGGTATTACTTTAGCAGAGACATTATACATATGTACTTACATATATGTATGTTAGCAGGCATTTGTAATAATTTCTAAAATTTTGAAAAACCTTAAAACATAATTATGCAACTAATGAACGCCTAGGATTTAGCAATGAAAAATAAAGATAAATTTTGAATAGCATCCGTATATTGCGACTAACTATACAATGCAACTCTTACTATTCGTAAATTGTCAAACATTTAGAATTTTTGAACAATATGTTCACTGAATATGTATTTTTAAAACCATATGAACTGTCAGAAAACGAGCAAGCAAGGCCATATCGCGTAAATGAAGAAAAATCGATTTTAAATTTTAAACTAAAATTTTTGCAAAAATGTAGATTATGAAAATTAATATTTTCAATTTAAGTCAGTTTTTATTAGTGTGACATTAAAATATGGTATATATAGAAAAATTTCAAATTTTTCTTATAAGTTATTGAGAATTTATTTTCAAGCTTAATGTAAAAAAAATTCATAGGATTGCAGTCTTGCACTATAAGGAAATAAAGTGATACAATTTTAAGACTTTATTTTATCGTAAACAAAGTATGAAATCACCTATGTTATAATAGTAATGAGCACTTGACCGCTTTGTCGCGCTAAAACTCAATTTTGCAAAAGTAGAACTCCTGCTCGGTGAGGTCAGTTTTGTACGCCTCGAAGAGATAAGATACAATTAACTCTCTTCATTTACTGTCAACCTTGAGCAGTATTATGGCTGGAGCATGACAGCGAAATGATGCAAAACAGCTCTGGGAAAGTGCTTCCTCATTAAGGAAAACTAAAGCGTATAAATCAGAATACGTGTCCCCAGATAGAGAAGATACAACTCCGAATACGACGACAGGGCCATTAAATTCTCGTTGGCCGGCGGACTGTCATAGCGCTGACTGAAGTGCTCCCATTAGTAACAGTCGTAAGACGGTAGTGGGACAATGGCGAAAGGCACCTGGGACTAGGAAAGACACTCGAAAAAATGTGTCCAGCAGTAAAACGCCAATTTGCGCTATCTTTCGGGTATCTGAGAGCGGAATTCGCCACAGAAATGGTGCACCTGAACATGAGAAGCATATTCCGCAGTCGATTTTCCTTTCCTTGGATTTGAATATCGGTGATAAACCAGAGCCACTTAAACGACTCCCAAGCGAGATCCATCGAGGCGTTCTGAATAATTGATGCCCATTATGTCGAGCAAGTTGCGCATTCGCTGCAGGTCCGCTTCTCCTGAACGTGATGCAAGATCTGAGCCGAGAAATGCACAAGAAACGAAAAGGCATAAGTCGAGCCATTTCGACAGAAGTAGTTTTCAATTTAACTATCTTAGAATCGAGGATGATTCGACCCGGTAGTATATCAAAACCGCAGCGGCATCGATATCTCATCTGTAATCGAACCTTTCCGCTCTCGTGCATATGCTTCATTCGGTACCTTCTTGGAGTTTGAAAGTGCCCCTCGTCTTTGTTTTCCGCGAAGATCTTTAGGCCGCAACTGAAGGATGATGGTGCACACTCAAAAGGAGTGATGTGAGGGCGTCCTTGTCGGATCCAATTACCCTTTTGACTGGGAGCAGTCACTGATCGGATTTCTATTGCCCTTAACGCAATACTCGAAAAACAGAACCTTCGCCGGGAGCAATTCATCCATTCGCCTGCTGGCTCCTTTCACCACATTCGCTCATATCCCTGACAAAAACCGTATCAATGGAACCCGTGCAGCATACGTGCCCGGGTGATATATCACCGCCCATACGAATTGCACCGCTGGATCTACGGCTTAACTGGTGTCTTATTATTTAGCCAGAGATAGAGCACCAGCTTTTTGAGATAGCATCCCCCGGGTTTCTTGGAGAATCGAACGACGTTCGCCAAATGGTCCTGGCTGAAAGGACTTTTCCAATCATCCGTAGCTCCGAGATGAATGCATTTCAGAAATTCTGTCTCTCGGCACCATCTTTTGCATTCGATTTATAAATATTTTACTATACATCAAACACTCAAAGGACTTTGCTATTGGGAAATTTATGAGCTATAGCTCTGGGGTGTACGTTGGTAAGTGGGACTAGAATTTCGCTAAATCGAGCTTGACATTTAGACGAAATGGAACGCGTTCTATTGTGATACGATTGAATTGGTAGTTTTGTCCGACTTCGACAAAGTCTTGAACAAATACTATCGCACTGGTGTTGGGTGTGTACATATAGATCGCATTATGAGACCTAGACGTTCTTTAGAAAATCGAAAAATCATTTCGACTATTTTTAAATTTTTTTCCTATCTCTTAGCTCAAAGTTGAAAAAATCAAACGTTCCATAAAATAGATGCTATGTAGGTATGAAGTAGGTATACCAATGACTTTATAAATAAACAAACAGGGCATACAATTTTCTTTTGGATACCAGTCAAATCTTTTAGCTTTTTAGAAATAGACATTATTATTAGAATTCAATATTTGATTTCAGATGGGTTGCTAAGTATTCTTATGATACTTAAAAATATATTCTTGTAAACGTTTTGATATTATAAACTTCCAAATGTTTCAATTCAAACAAATAAATTTAAATCATATTTGATCAAAGTTTACAAAATGTGTACTGTTTTTTTATGTATGTATCTCTATATCTATCTCTAAAAAACTAAAATATACAGACAATAAGTTAGAAAATATTTGCATAAGAATTATGGCATAAAAAAATCCATTTTAATAAAATATAAGTAAATTTCTTATATTAAATATCTCAAATATTAGAAATGTTGCCTTTGCCACGCCTAATTCGATCAAAAGCAAATAAAGTATTTCAAGAGTGTAGGCATTCTATTAATAAATGTTTCTACCCTCACGGTGATTCTATTTTCTTCGAGCATCACGAAAACAACCTGCTCCTTGACTTTTCCACCTCCTGATGAAATCACGAATCTCCTTGAAATCCACCTACATTCATAAAACCGATAATGTTTTACTTTCATTTCGTTTTTGCTTGCACTTAAGCACGTTTCGACTTCAAGATGCAAGTGATAAAAAGTAAGATGCCATTGGAAAATATTTTATAATAAGTTGCATTACCCCACAATGGAAAATGCGCCATGACCACAAACTTCCGATCTCGACTAAGAAAATTCCTAATTGACGTCGACGTAGAACTGTTCCTCCCTCGCGGGGGCGTTACACAATTAATATAAGAACAAACACGGGCGTATTCATAACTTGCACATGGAAAACCATCAGCGTTATTTTATGTACATATTCAGAAAATTGAGGGGAAATTAAGGATGGAAACTGGGTCAAGTTTAAGGTAGGCCCTGAGTCACATGAATTACGCCCTGATACTTAAGAATGTAGGAAAATTATTTTTATATGTAAAAGAAAATAATGTCGAAGTCGGATATGAAGTTCAAACTAATACATACTAATTTTTGTACTATTAGACTTTGCATTAAAAAGACGCTATTCTAGACATAACAATTTAAAAATTTATAACCTCATTTTAAAATAAGAATCCCGATTTTAATCTTTCAGTTGATATTGCGAAATTTAAAATATAGGTACTCTTTATATTGTTCAAAGGCTATTATTTTAAATCAATCATTTGAACTTTGAGCCACTTCAAAAAACAGAAGACAGTGATTATGTGAACACATCAGACGCGGTCATACTGCTAGCTAATAATTAAATAAATGAAACTTTATTTAATATATCGCTTTTTTAAACATTTCGTAAAGGGTACAAAGACGGTCGACTACCTTGAAACGGCCCTAGTGACAAAGACGACATAATCTTGAAAAATGGGGCTAAAATTTGTTATGGTCAGGGCATAAAGAGCAATTCGCCGTCGGTCGCAACTCAAGGCCAAGCCCAGGCCATAAAAATCTCCGGCGCGAGCCCTGCGACCGAGCCCCGGGCACCGCCACAGTTCAAGGCGTTCAAGGGCATTGCACAGCTGTAACGGGCTCGGCCTGTGGCATCGGGCGAGCTGGAGTGCTCGGAGACCACAATTCGAGGATTTTTTGCTGAAATTATTCTCGAGTTGTGGCCGCCGCGCATTCAAAGTGCGCCCAAATGTTCCAGGCCGAGCGCGCAGCAACTCGAGCAGCGGTGCGAGGAACCGTTGCAACCGACTCGCATATCGGCTGATCGCCAGCGATTGGCTGCGCGGGCCGATGTGTGAGTGGGTTGCAACGGGACCTCGAAAAAGGGAAGCCAGGCGGCGCGTGGGCTCGACTTGACTCGGGACTTGAGATCCAGCAGCGAACGGCGAAGGTGGTGGAAAGTGATAGATCGAGAACGGGAAGCTCACCTCTGGAGTGATAAGTGCTCACGAAAAGTTAAAAGAGTGGAAAGTTTTTTTTTTTTTTTTTTTGAAGAATTAAATAAATATTCAGACTAAGTTAAAATCACAAAAATTAAATAACTAATCAGACGAAATTAAAATCACAAAAATTAAATAAATAATCAGACTAAATTAAAATCACCAAAAAATTAAATAAATATTCAGACTAAGTTAAAATCACAAAAATTAAATAAATAATCAGACCAAATTAAAAATCGCAAAAAAATTAAATAAATATTCAATCCAATTAAATCATAAGAAGATGAGGAACAATTTATTTGTGATTAATTTTGACCTAACTCAATGGGAAAATGTTCCCGCGTTTACACATGAAAGAGTTTTTGTGTGAAAATAACGTGAAAGAGTGAACAATTGCCTCCTAGGAGATAAAATAAATTGTTTTGAGACTTTGAACACTTAAGATTTTTTTTTATTTTGTAATGGAACGGTTTGTTGAGCGTGAATTATAAAAATCACAAAAAGAATGTAAACTATTTTAGAAGTAACAAGGAAAAGGGCGGAATTTAGTTTGTCAATTTGTAGTGCTTTGGAAGTGTAATTGTTATTTTGCTTCATATAATACTCTGTTTCAAATTGATTTGTAATTATGAACGCCTAAAAAAAAAAAGGAAAAAAAAAAAAAAAAAAGGGAAACAAAAAAACAAAAAAACAAAAAAAAACAAAAAAACAAAAAAAAAAAAAAAAAAAAAAAAAAGAAAGAAAAAGAAAAAAAAAAAAAAAAAAAAAAAAAAAAAAAAAAAAAAAAGAGAACCAACAAAAAAAAAAAAAAAAAAAAAAAAAAAAAAAAGGGAGGAGAAACACAAAAAAAGTAATCGACCGGGTTGCCGTGGATCATCGGCGGAAGGCACCACGACGGGGCCACATGAAGAGGCAGGGTGCCTCCGCCCTCTCCATCACATCGCTTCACCGCGGGAATTCTCCGCCCCCATCGCCTCTCCGAGGGAAACAGCACCGCGGACACCGTCATCAATCGAGGCGCCCAACGAGCTTTCTTCGTCTTCTCTTCGTCCTTATCTTATGCAGGTTAGGGTTAAAATTGTTTAAGTAACGCTGATTAATACAAGGTATGTGTAATTGATTAATTCTATTTTGGACTCGCTTGCTCCCCGTTTTCTTTTCCCCCCCTCTTCCCGTCATGTCGGCCCACATCGTTGTGGCTTTCCGAATTGCAGGAATGAGCCCCAGGATGGGGTGAAGGAAGGAGACATGTGCGAATAATTAGGGACCTCTCCAGTTTTGTTTTGGCCAAGGAGAGGTCATCGGGCGGATGGGGAACAGGCCAAGGGGGGGTTCATCGCGAACCGAACCCCCCCCCCCATTCTTACAAGTCACTCACGGGCAGTTGCAGGGGTCTGCCCGCACTGACCCCTTCCAACCCCAACGCGATTTTATAGTCGGTCCTGTCGCGGGAGAATTTTCTTTGTTTGGTGGTTGCCGCCCCGACGGCTGAAAGCGGTTTTCGGCAAACCCCCCCACACTACCGCAAATGCTAGCCTGCCAGCTCCCGCAGCCGCATACCGTCGGGCGGAGGTGCTTAGCCGGGCCCTTCGAGGTATATCAAACCCTAACAAATAAATGGCGCCCAACGTGGGGCCTCCTTTCCCTTCCCTTTGAAGCGTAAGGCTTCCCCTTATTTCTACTTACCTGTCTTCATTTCCTTTCGAGGCACCGTTGGTGACTCCCGTGGCTGGGACGCATCCCGGCCCTCTTGAGAATACGGCAGTTGGCTTCGTCAGCCAGCCAGCCGTCTCGAGGGCTCGGGGTGCGCCCCATCCTCGGGAGAAGCTGGTGGTGGGAAGTCTTCCCGGTTGAGCCCGTGGGATCTGCGTGGCCGAGACGGCAGTGGTCCTCCCTGGAGTAGCAGGAGTTGGCTACTACAGCCAGCTACCTGACCGGGAGGATACCGCTGTCGTCCTCTGCCTCGCAGCCCCCACGGATGAAGCCGGGAAGGTCTTCTTCCCTCACAATTTCCTTTCGCGGGCCGGATGCTCAGTAGCTCGTGGATGACTTGGAAGAATGTAATGATCAAAATAAAATAATTTTCTTCTTTTTTGAATCTTCGCTCCTTCCTTCCCCTTCGGTGGTTCGTTTCATGGTCCAAAATCAATATTTTTGAAACATCAGTTGATGGTGGGAGGAAGAAAACGAGGAGCAGCGAGTCATACTTCGTATATATATATATAATTTCGAATTTGCTTATGGGTTAAGCCCGAATATTTTCTATTAGTTAATTTGCCATTGTTAATTTGCTTGTGGGTTAAGCCCGAATATTTTCTATTAGTTAATTTGCCATTGTTAATTTGCTTGTGGGTTAAGCCCGAATATTTTCTATTAGCTAATTTGCCATTGTTAGTTTACTTAAGAGCTATCATTAAATTGTAAAACTTCTGGTAAGGTTGTAAGGGAACTGTATTTAGGGATTTCCAGTGATTTTCACTCTTTCATAACTAATTCATTTTAAGTTTTTTTTCTTTCCTCATCTTTCTTATTCTCGTGTTGATCTGACATTTTTTCTTTCGGGATTTTCGTGGTAAAATGGCGGAGTCGAATCAGGGCGCGATCGGAAAAAAATATAACACTCGTCAAACGGCGCGCGAAACAGTCGAAACGCCGGCGACAGTCAGGCCAAGTCGTGATCGCGAAATATCAACCGAAAGACCGTTGGAAACGGAACAAGCGGGCGCGGACTTCGAGGCGGCGAATATGGAAAAATCAATTCTCCGAGAGACACTGGATACGAGTCTTCGTTTTCGTGTAGCGGACCTAGTCCGTACCGAAGTAGAACGCATCGAACGGGAGAAACAAAATAGGTTAGCTGAAATGGAAACACCAATAAATCAAGTCTCGACAGCCTTCCCACCTGAACAGCCGCCACGTCCCCCGCGGGTCACTAGACAACCAAATTTCGAAACGAGTCCTGTTTCCGCGCCTCCGAACTTTGGACGGCCAATACCTGATTATGTACCTGAGCCTTCGCCTCGGGTTCAGTACCCCCACCGGTCCAGACAGCAACCCCTAAACGAGCAATGGCCCAGTACGCCCCTTCGTCACTGGAAGATCCAATATGACGGAGATAATTCTAAACTACATTTAGAAGAGTTCATTTTTCGTGTGGAAAGTCTCACACGTGACACTCTTCGGGGGCGTTTTGATCATTTGATTAGTAATTTTCACCTTTTGCTCGGGGATTCGGTGGGAAACTGGTACTGGACAGTTCGCCGAAGTTACCAAAATTTAACCTGGCAAGACCTCAAAACAGCCCTTAGAGCCGACTGGGGAGAGCGCTCAAGGGATATCGACTTGAAGCGGCAAATGCTGAGCAGGCGACAGCAGCCCAATGAATCGTTCACCTCGTATTACCTGGATCTCGTCTCACTACGAAATAGATTGTCCGTACCAATGCAAGAGATTGAGTTTGTGGAGATGTTGAGAGCAAATCTGCTTCCATACATACAAGAGCATATTTGCCTTCACCGAATATACTCAATCGCGCATTTGCGTGACCTGGTGACCGAGGTCCAGGTGACTCGACAGCGAACGAGGAGTACGCTGCTGTCGACCGCACACCGTGCCGGAAGAGTCGAAGAAACTTTTGCCTTCGGAGATCTGGAGAGAGCGTTGCCCGAGCCTGGAAACCTTGAACCGGTCGAAGCCCTTACCAAGTTCTCTTCTTCAGCTATCAAATGCTGGAATTGTGATCAAAGTGGGCATTACTATCAGGATTGTCCAACGGAGCCCACAGGATTTTTCTGTTATGGCTGTGGGCGAAAAGGGGTCGTTAAACCTCGCTGCCCAAACTGCCTATCAAAAAACCAGCGGCGGGTCGGGAGCAACAACACCAGCCCCCGGCCACAACGACCGCCTGCAATCACGACAGGCGAGGCAATGGCCACCCCTTTCCGCCCCCAGACATAACCACGTCCCAACTTTGCCAAGACTTACCCGAGTTGTCCACCTTCTTATCTTCATCTCCCTCGCTACACAGTCACACTTCAATTGTTACATCGTCTACATCAGCTCAATCAAAGTTTGCAAACCAAGATTTAATAAGTGAGTCGGAAAACCCCCCTGAATTTGATAATTCCTTGCCACAGCCAGAGCAACCTCCGAGCAAAAAAATTTCTATACTGCAGAGACCAGAAAATCCTCAAACACCGGTTCTCTTTCCCATTAAACCTTATCATCTCAGGCTTAAAGAGTATCAAAAGGCTCGTGAAAGAATTTTTGCTTCGGCTGTTGAATATCCCAAGGGTCAGGGTGGAACTTCATTCTTTAAATCTCCCAAGCCCCGTCGATCTACACTACGTTGGCGTGCGTTCTGGAGACGCGTCAGAGATACCTATCGTAAATTATCAACAGCTTTCGTCTCGGTTCCTAAAGATGTACGGCCCTACGCCGCAGTAAGAATCCTAGGGCAGAACATCACAGGTTTGCTAGATAGCGGCGCTAGTATTAGTATTTTGGGAAAAGGTTCTGAGAGTTTGCTGCAGGAGGCAGGAGTTAAGTGGGCCAAATACAAGTACCGTTCTGCGATCGAGGTGGCCAACGGAACTAGACCGGAGGTGCACGGCCACGCCGACCTGGAAGTTTCCTTCAGGGGTGAGACCAAAATTTTACGTCTTTACGTCGTACCTGGACTCACCCAGGACCTATATCTAGGAATAGATTTTTGGAGGACTTTCGGGTTGGCTCCGGACATTCTCGGTCTAGTCTCTTCGTTGGACACACCGATCGCAACGAAGCCCAACCCGGCAGCACACGTATTATCTTCTGATCTCAAATCACGTCTAGAACGAACCAAAGCGCTATTTCCATCCTACGCAAACTTGGGCTTGGGGAAAACTCACTTACTTGAACATGCAATAGACGTTGGAAATGCTACACCGATCAAACAGAGGTTTTATCCAGTTTCTCCGGCCGTGCAAAAACTTATGGACGCGGAGCTGAGCCGAATGCTCTCGCTTGGGGTGATAGAGGAGAGCCAGAGTCCTTGGAGCTCTCCCGTTGTTTTGGTACGGAAGCCAGGCAAGGTCCGACTGTGTTTTGACGCCCGGAAGGTGAACTCCGTCACTAAAAAGGATGCCTATCCGCTTCCGCAGATAGATGGCATCCTGAGTCGCCTTCCGCCGGCAAAATACATTACCAGTCTGGACCTAAAGGACGCCTTTTGGCAGATCCCTCTAGAGCAGAGCTCCAAGGAAAAGACCGCATTTACAGTGCCTGGTCATCCCCTCTATCACTACACAGTGATGCCATTCGGGCTTTGCAACGCGCCACAGACCATGTGCCGGTTGATGGATAAAGCAATTCCTTACGATCTCCGAGACAATGTATTGGTGTACCTTGACGATCTATTAATTTTATCACAAGACTTTGACTCACACCTGGCTCTTCTCGCCCGGGTGGCGGACTGTCTGAAGAGGGCGGGACTGACTATCAACGTGGAGAAGAGTAAGTTTTGCTTAAGAGAAACCAAATACCTTGGCTTTATCATTGGAGAAAATGGTATGCGTATGGACCCCGATAAGATTTCTGCAATTGTGGACTACCCGGTACCCAAAACCATGAAACAAGTACGTCGCTTCATGGGAATGGCAGGGTGGTATCGCAGATTTATTCCCAACTTCGCAGACCTTTCGGGCCCAATCACCGATACGTTAAAGAAAGCCAGTAAATTCTCCTGGTCTGAAGAAGCCCAAGTCGCGTTCGAAAAACTTAAGCAACTCTTGACCTCTGCTCCCGTTTTAGTTACCCCCGACTTCTCCAGACCGTTTGTCATTCAGTGCGACGCGAGCACCCAGGGTGTAGGTGGAGTGTTACTGCAGGTGGACAACGAAGGAAATGAGCGACCGATTGCCTACGTGTCGCAGAAATTGAATTCAGCCCAAAGAAATTATTCGGTGACAGAACTGGAGTGTTTGGCGGCGATTATAAGTGTCCAGAAATTTCGCCCATACGTCGAACTAATGCCTTTTAAGATTATTACGGACCATGCGAGTTTGAAGTGGCTTATGTCACAGAAAGACCTAAGTGGCAGACTGGCGAGATGGAGTCTGAAGCTTCAACGCTTTGATTTCGCTATCGAGCACCGAAAGGGGAGCTTGAACGTGGTGCCAGACGCGCTATCACGGGTGGAGTGCGACGCTCTGTCAGCTCCGGAAGACTTCGGGCCTGAGGTCGATCTCAGCTCTCCACACTTCGCTTCGGCGGAGTATGTAGAGCTGGGACGACAAGCCGAAGAAAACAGGGCCAAATTCCCGGATCTGATGGTTCGTGACGGCTTCATTTACGTGCGTACTGTCCCACGTTCGGGTGACCCAGTGCAAGAAAACGAAGCGTGGAAGCTTTGGATTCCTCCCGGCCTAGTCACGAGCATTATTTCTCGCGCTCATGACCCTCCACTATCTTCACACGGTGGTGTTGGCAAAACTCTTGAGCGAGTCCGTCGATATTTCTATTGGCCACGCATGGCAGCCGACGTTAGATCTTATGTTCTATCATGTGACACTTGTAAGGAAACCAAAGCCCCGAACACCACGCTCCGACCACCGATTCAAACACAACCTATAGCCGAAAGACCGTGGCAAAGAATTTACATCGACCTCCTCGGCCCGTATCCTCGCACTAAATCGGGACATGGCTGCATTTTGATAGCCTTAGACCATCTTTCGAAATTCCCCCTTTTAAAGCCTTTACGTAAAGCTACGACGTCTCAGATATGTACTTTCGTCGAAGAAGAAATTTTCCATATGTTTGGGGTTCCCGAAACAATAGTTACTGATAACGGTACTCAATTTCGTTCGGCACAACTCGCTAAACTTCTGGAACGTTATGGAGTCAAACATATGCGTACGGCCCTTTACTCTCCCCAAGCCAACGCTTCGGAGCGAGTAAATAGGTCAATTTTAACCGGCATTCGTGCTTATATCAAGGACGAACATCAGAAGTGGGATGAGAAGCTAAGTAGTATCGCCAGCTCACTTCGGAGCTCGATCCACCAGGCAACAGGTTTCCCCCCTTATCGATTGTTGTTCGGACTCCATATGATTACGCATGCTTCCAGCTACGAGTTGTTGCGCCGCCTTCAGGGAATTGACGAACCCTTAAACATTGACACTTCCGACAAGCTTAAGCTTATTCGAGCGAAAGCTCAGGAGAATCTCAAAAAGGCTTTCGATCAAGGTGCAAAAACCTACAATCTGAGAACAAAACATGTAGACTTCAAAGTAGGTGAAGAAGTATATCGACGAAATTTCCAGCAAAGTAATTTCGAGAAGCAAATTAATGCGAAACTTGGGCGAAAATTCTTAAAGTGTAGAGTAAGGGCTCGAAAGGGCAACGCTCTCTACGAGTTGGAGGATCTTCAAGGAAGACTGATCGGCACATTCCACGCCAAGGACATCAAGAGGTGAAGATGAGATCAACGGACATTTGGTTTTCAATTTCTTTATAAAAAATTCAAGGTTCAGAGATTCATTAATTAAGTAGATTACACTACTATGGTCGGATACCTTAGTTTCTTTATCAGTCAATTACCCTTAACACTCATCAAAATTCGGTAGCCCTAATAAGGCATCCGACCAGCTTAACTGGCATCAGGGTTGTCGTAGAGCGCTTCTGCTTGGTAATGCGGCGGACACACCCTTTTCACTTCCCATCCCCTTTCCTAGTTAGAGTTCCTTATCCCTCACCTCATCCCATCCAGCACCTTCCTTCAAAATTTTATCAGTTTTACGCCCCCCTTTTCTTTTCAGCCAAGAGGCCCTGCCTGCAACCTTCGGGGTTGGAGTTGGCTTGAGGCCTCTCGAGAATACGGCAGTTGGCTTCGTCAGCCAGCCAGCCGTCTCGAGGTCTCGGGTCTCCCTCACCCTCGATGGAAACAGGTAGGGAGGGGCCCCGCCTGCCCACCCTCACGGGATCAGAGCTCCGGAGACTACCAGGGTGCTCCCTGGAATTACAGGGGCTGGCTGGTGAAAGAGCCAACCACCTGTCCGGGAGATTTCGCTGGTCGTCGTCCTGGCCTGACCCCCTGGGGGGCGGACCGGCATGGCTCCCTTCCCCGCAAGGCTACCTTCTTCTCCCTTTCGGTGTCGCTGGGCTTCTCCCAACTATTCCGCATAAAAATTAATCTCTCCCTCACAGCACTTTCTCCTTAATTTGATCACACACCCCCCCCAAGATATGACGAGTACAACGTCATCCCTTCTTATAAAAAATAATCTAAATTCAACAATTGTTTTTTATCCCATCACGTGGCGATGATTATTTCTTTGGTAGTAGCGATTTGAATCTTTTAGGCCAAAATTATTATTGTTATGTTTAAATTCCATAATCTCATCTTCACCTCAAGTCGACAGGTCCATATCTCTTTCCCAGGCGAATCCGGGAGCTCACTTCAGTCACACAGCGTTTTTCTTTCCAGCGGTAACCCGCCAGAATCACCCAGTACACCCCCCTTGCTAGGATTTTCCTCCTCCCTGTTCCAACTCCCATTTCTACCTTTCCCATTTCTTCACAACCCTATCGTTTAACCAGGTATTCTACTTGGAGCTCCTGTACTCCAACCTCCCCATCCTTAGTGAAAGACTGCACGTCAAGGGATCTGACAGGGGATTCCCTTCCCGTAAATTAAGCTTCATTTTTTTTTAAAATTTCACAACAACCCCCACCTCCGGACTCCCGTGAACAGCAGCGCCCCGCCGTTGGCGTCCGGAGGAACGCGGATCCGTGATGCGGAAGTTCATCCTGGGACTGGGATGACCGCGGGGGTTGGTTTACAGCCACCCTCATAGTTTTATTATTTTTCTCCAGTCCTATAATTTCATGGGCGTTTCACCCCAGAGTTTCGGCTAGCTCAGTTGCGAGCTATACTCGGGTCGCGGGTCAAGCCACATGTTGGGCACCCTTAACGAATCCTGACCTTTTCTCAGCTCCGTTGTCCTCAGAGTCTGGTCCAACGGACCTGTGCTGTTATGGTCAGGGCATAAAGAGCAATTCGCCGTCGGTCGCAACTCAAGGCCAAGCCCAGGCCATAAAAATCTCCGGCGCGAGCCCTGCGACCGAGCCCCGGGCACCGCCACAGTTCAAGGCGTTCAAGGGCATTGCACAGCTGTAACGGGCTCGGCCTGTGGCATCGGGCGAGCTGGAGTGCTCGGAGACCACAATTCGAGGATTTTTTGCTGAAATTATTCTCGAGTTGTGGCCGCCGCGCATTCAAAGTGCGCCCAAATGTTCCAGGCCGAGCGCGCAGCAACTCGAGCAGCGGTGCGAGGAACCGTTGCAACCGACTCGCATATCGGCTGATCGCCAGCGATTGGCTGCGCGGGCCGATGTGTGAGTGGGTTGCAACGGGACCTCGAAAAAGGGAAGCCAGGCGGCGCGTGGGCTCGACTTGACTCGGGACTTGAGATCCAGCAGCGAACGGCGAAGGTGGTGGAAAGTGATAGATCGAGAACGGGAAGCTCACCTCTGGAGTGATAAGTGCTCACGAAAAGTTAAAAGAGTGGAAAGTTTTTTTTTTTTTTTTTTTGAAGAATTAAATAAATATTCAGACTAAGTTAAAATCACAAAAATTAAATAACTAATCAGACGAAATTAAAATCACAAAAATTAAATAAATAATCAGACTAAATTAAAATCACCAAAAAATTAAATAAATATTCAGACTAAGTTAAAATCACAAAAATTAAATAAATAATCAGACCAAATTAAAAATCGCAAAAAAATTAAATAAATATTCAATCCAATTAAATCATAAGAAGATGAGGAACAATTTATTTGTGATTAATTTTGACCTAACTCAATGGGAAAATGTTCCCGCGTTTACACATGAAAGAGTTTTTGTGTGAAAATAACGTGAAAGAGTGAACAATTGCCTCCTAGGAGATAAAATAAATTGTTTTGAGACTTTGAACACTTAAGATTTTTTTTTATTTTGTAATGGAACGGTTTGTTGAGCGTGAATTATAAAAATCACAAAAAGAATGTAAACTATTTTAGAAGTAACAAGGAAAAGGGCGGAATTTAGTTTGTCAATTTGTAGTGCTTTGGAAGTGTAATTGTTATTTTGCTTCATATAATACTCTGTTTCAAATTGATTTGTAATTATGAACGCCTAAAAAAAAAAAGGAAAAAAAAAAAAAAAAAGGGAAACAAAAAAACAAAAAAACAAAAAAAACAAAAAAACAAAAAAAAAAAAAAAAAAAAAAAAAAGAAAGAAAAAGAAAAAAAAAAAAAAAAAAAAAAAAAAAAAAAAAAAAAAAAGAGAACCAACAAAAAAAAAAAAAAAAAAAAAAAAAAAAAAAAAAGGGAGGAGAAACACAAAAAAAGTAATCGACCGGGTTGCCGTGGATCATCGGCGGAAGGCACCACGACGGGGCCACATGAAGAGGCAGGGTGCCTCCGCCCTCTCCATCACATCGCTTCACCGCGGGAATTCTCCGCCCCCATCGCCTCTCCGAGGGAAACAGCACCGCGGACACCGTCATCAATCGAGGCGCCCAACGAGCTTTCTTCGTCTTCTCTTCGTCCTTATCTTATGCAGGTTAGGGTTAAAATTGTTTAAGTAACGCTGATTAATACAAGGTATGTGTAATTGATTAATTCTATTTTGGACTCGCTTGCTCCCCGTTTTCTTTTCCCCCCCTCTTCCCGTCATGTCGGCCCACATCGTTGTGGCTTTCCGAATTGCAGGAATGAGCCCCAGGATGGGGTGAAGGAAGGAGACATGTGCGAATAATTAGGGACCTCTCCAGTTTTGTTTTGGCCAAGGAGAGGTCATCGGGCGGATGGGGAACAGGCCAAGGGGGGGTTCATCGCGAACCGAACCCCCCCCCCCATTCTTACAAGTCACTCACGGGCAGTTGCAGGGGTCTGCCCGCACTGACCCCTTCCAACCCCAACGCGATTTTATAGTCGGTCCTGTCGCGGGAGAATTTTCTTTGTTTGGTGGTTGCCGCCCCGACGGCTGAAAGCGGTTTTCGGCAAACCCCCCCACACTACCGCAAATGCTAGCCTGCCAGCTCCCGCAGCCGCATACCGTCGGGCGGAGGTGCTTAGCCGGGCCCTTCGAGGTATATCAAACCCTAACAAATTCTATAAGTCAACACTCCTGTTTCCACTTAACTGCTTAAATTTATTGATTGAGAACGAAAAGGAAAAGTTAATGCGCTACGAATGTCAATTAGGAACTTTTTTAGACCTTTCGAATCAGTCTTTGCTAGGTAGACACGTATGAACTTTATAAGTTCATTCCAAATAATTTAATCCACCTTTTTGCAGAAAAACAAGCAAAAAGAACATTAAATCTTACAGGAGTTACCTTCGAGATAAAACGCAAATATTTAACATAAACGAGTAGTTACATGAGTGGGTGAAAACTTCTGAATCCGTAGAACTGGGCAGTATTAATGATATAAGATTTTAATTTATCCAAAACAAAACGTAAAATCACTAGTTGAGCTTAACCATTCATTTATAATGAAAAAACAACTTTATACCTATTTTAGTCTATACTTTTACTTATTTAAACAGTGACATTAATTTAATTGCAAATATTTGCAAAATCTAACAGATGACAAATATAAAAATTCACAGAGGTTAAATGAATGTTGCCCCGCGATGGTAATTTTCAAGTAATTTTTTTTAATATTTACCGAATTCTATTAGGTGTGTAGATATTACCTGAAAGTAGAGGAAAAAACTTTAATTAGCACCTTTATTTAAAGAGTAGATTGCCATAACATAAAATTTACACGACATTCACACGCAACTGCTGAATGAATGTACCACCGCATTATTGTGCTGAGTAAACAGAGTATTTAAGTACATCAGCTAACAAAGCACACGTCATTAATAATTATTTACAATTCCGCAATTAGTGAACATTATACAGAGAAGTGGAACTCTGTATTATTGACAACTAGAATTTCGCGAGAAAAGTGTGTGGCACGTTTTAATTAATTATGGGATTCTTATAAGAGAAATAACTATACTTCACGAGGTCGCACAAAAATCGATAGGACATTTAATATTAACACGACAAGGAAATTTAATTGTACATTAATATATACATGTATGTTCTAATTGGATGAATGGATATTTAACTGCTTTAATTCTAAACATCTTCAAATCCATGACACTTTTCTAAAATAAAAATGAACTGGAAAATTGTGTCTCAAAATAAGCGCTCTATTGGGACTGAAATAATTGGCCGATATTTTTATTAGTGATATTTATTTAATAGAAAAATGTTTCACTTAATTTCACTAATGTTTATATATATATTTTGGTTTCGTCAGTTCATCTTCTTTGGCACTGCACACAATGTGGCTTGAAGAAAAACAAAATTTTGACAGCACGTGAAATTTAAATTTAAGAAAAACTTTTCCGATGAACCACAGCTTTTGGGAAGCTACTATAAAAACATAAAAAAACATAATCCTTAGTTTAATATTTTCTGTTTAAGATTAATGATCCCAAAAATTACCTAATGCAGCAATTTAATCAAATGGCTATTCTGAAAGCATTATAAAATATATTTGCCGTAAAATTACTTGACTTTATGTAGCGATAAAATTAAATATCTAATATTTAACATGCTTAATTTATCAAAAATAGCCATTATATAATAAAGAACAAGTTAAAATCATGGGAAGCTAACGAATTTCGGTAAAACTACAAAATAGGTTGAAAAGTAGTCAATAAGCAAAATAATTTAATGTGGTGATTTGTTTATTTTTAGTATTCCTAGTAAAAAATGGCAAAATCTCAGGTTACTTAAGTCGCAAATAAAAATTCATTTAGATGTAAATGTGCCATTGCTTGCCTTTTTAGCAAAAATTGTCGCGAACTACATTTTTTCCTCTACGATTAACTCGAATTGGTTAAAAACAGGCACACTAACTTAAAATAGGCGCAGTTAGCAGATGTCCACCGATTATTTAATTCAGAGGTTACACAGATCATCATAAATGCAAAAATAATATTCAAATATAAAATATGTATGTATGGCGCAACTGTTTATGTAAATTATACTAATTATAGATGTGAATTTTAGTGCGGTCATCATGCAGATTGGGTAACCAGCTGGTCAGGTATAAATAAATTCAATTAATTCGCACGTTATAAATCTTTCCCTGCATTCAGAATAATTTTAAGTAAAAAATAAATTAGTATCCACTTCATATGTTTCAAACCTGATTTAATTTTTTTGTATTAGATTCATATATTTTATTACCCAATTCAATATTTCCTAATTTTGTTACTTGACTACGCTTATTATCAGCTCTCAGCAGTCTCATAAAAATGTTTTGAAATAAAACTACTATTAAAATAAACAAACACTGGTAATGATAACCGCCATCAAAATTAGCTTCTTTATAGGATATTAAATTTAATGGATGTTTTGTTTAAGAATATGTATATGAGCCATAAAGAAGTTTACTTAGAGGTCCGTTAATAAATTTTGGTTTTGGCTTTTCAATTAGATGCTCTTTAATTATGGAACTTCTTACAAGGAGCAGATTTCGAAAGTAGGGGGCAAACGAGCGCGCAAATGCGGGTGAATTCTGCAACAAGATTGCTTCATTAGCAGATGGAGTCAGTCGCGAAATTTCCGAAAAGGCGCCCGTAAAACTGCCCAGGGGTAGAATTCTTCATTATTTCATCAAAACATCCTCAATTTTTTACCTTGGCGCAGAGAAATAACGCCAGGCTGCCGGCTTACAATAGCGCTCATCTGGGGCTACGTGGAATTTGGCAGAACACTTCTTGGCAAACTTCCACCGCGCCCTGCCTGGATGCTTTCACTCAGCGGACTGCCGTCTTATAAAGAAAATAAATAATGCATAAATTTTCTGTAAGACTTTAGAAGCGCTAGAAAGTCTCTCGAAAGTTTTTAAGCGACGCCTGATGAATTCTAATAAATTCTGAAATTCTGGCGGCGCGCTGCAAAACAAGTGGTTCACCGCCCCTTTCTGGGGACGCCCCAGTTCTAATTGCGCCGGGAAAACTACCCCCAGTCGCCTTTCGTCTGGCAGGAGATCGAACCAATTGAAAAATCCAGAGCTGCTCTCCTCGTTACCCCGCAGGAACAAGCACTTCATTCAAATTCAAAGAAATCCCTGAGTCAGCTCCCGGAGAAAGTCTGAAAAGGACCCCTCAATCGGGGCCATCGAATCAGCTGAGATGTGCAACGATGCAGTTTTGCATTTTTTTGCATTCAGGCGCCTCTCAGCAGCATCCCCCGGGACTTTGAAATAGTGGGGCCGAGAGGGGCCCTCAAAAGTGGGCCAAAGCGCGGACTTAAGCGGATTAAGAGTCTTCTTGTTCCATGATTACGGGCAGGACTCCTAGGACGACTGTACCAATATTACTTTCGTCTATTGATTTTTCGGACCAAGGAAGGATAAAGAACTTCAAAAACGAAGAACTTTTTAAGAATCTCATTCGTTCATAAAATATTCTTAAAAAACGCTGTAATACCCTTTTAAACCGAGCTAGTTTCCTTTTCCTACATCAAACACTTAGGTACTTATTTAAGAAATTACACGTGCATCTTGAATATCTCGGAAAATATGATTCATTATATTGATTAAAATTACTTATTCCTTTGGCGAACTAAAAATGAATGATTTCGAAAATACATACATTCATATGTACTACTTTAAACAGAAATCATTCGGAACCGAATCGACGACTCTTTTCTACTCATTTTTATAACACGTAAAATAAAAAATTTTGACTTGGGTTTGTCACATATAATTAAAGCAGCATTACCAACTATGTATGTATATAATCATACTTTTACTCGACATAATATAACCTATTCTTTTGCCAAAATCGGAATTGCGTTTCTTTAGGGAAAGACAGTTTAGAATGACAAAAACTCTTAACATGATTAAATAATGTATAATGTGTAATAATTGAAATGGCTCAAAATGATCAAATTTCGATATCATTATGGCAAATTTTTCAAATAAAGGAATACCATTATAAAAACTAAAAGCTGACATGTAAATGTCATATTTACCATATACCAAAATTAATTTTTTATTGGCTTTAATTTTACGAAAATATTTGTTGAATAATAAAAACTACTTCTGAATAACAATCCCATAAATTACTACGTGAACATTTTTGATTGGCTTCAGTGAAGTTGATAGAATGTTTGTAGACAGATATTATTTTTTAATCCAATATATTAGTTATTATCCATTAGCTGCACGTGTCTAAGAAGAAGGTTAAAGGATGAGACTTCCGTCCCCAGCAAAAATCCGAACAACGTCAAAGATTGCACGTCCTCCACCAGCTAGAACTGCTCCTTCATTTTTATTTTGAAATCGGTTTTCAGAACAAATGGGGGCGTTATTTATTGATGTTATTTTTGGTATGGTTACATTGGTTTGGCGATGTGGCGCAACGGACACGGGGCGACGAGCACTCCCCACAACTGAGGTATTTGTTTATATTCATCGGAGTCTAGTGGAATTGCAGATTGGCCAGAACGCTTGCAAAAACAGCATATGCAAAGTGTTACACGTGGTCCAGTCGGAAGTAGGTACTATTTTTGCATAAGCAGAACATGGGTTTCTCTACGTATGCATAATGCGTGCTACCTTTCAATATTTTGTTATTCGCTTTACTTGTCACTGTAATCGCGGGGGTTTCTGATTTCTTATTTAAATGCAGATTGCCATCGTAACACGTGAACAAAATTAAAACAACTGCGAAAACTGAATTTCTCACTCGACAAAGTGAAGGTAAAAACTCCAAGGTGAGAGACCTTTGCTACCTAGCTAACAGAAACTGAAATTTACGAAAAGATTACACACGAAAGTATAATTTTGTTCTTGAATTAAAAAACAGGCCAAGTAAATGAGATTTATTCTCAAATAATATTCAAGTTCTTTTATTTTTAAGTACATTACTAAAACAAAATTGAGAAATACATCAGACCAATCTCAGTTTACCAAAACTGGGGATCGTCTATTGCTAGCAAGCAACCGGATAACTCAACTTTTCGGTAATCTAATCGTCATTATCTCTGTTATTTAAAAATCAATATAAAAAATTTGAAATTCGAGAACCTTAACGAGTTTTCGAATACAATTTCACATTTTTTGATTTGTTTTCGTAAAACCTGAGTAGCTCAAAATTCCTTGTCATAATTAATTTTAAATATTAAATTTAAATTAACATACATTTTGGAAGAGGAAAAAATTTAAGGTCCAAAGGAGTTTTGAAATAAACTAATTTAGAATGCATTTTTAAATTTTTTTAAATGCGACAGAAAAATGTTTGAATAATTCGTTTTTAGTTATAAATAAATTTCGCGACAATAACGTGAGCCTAAAGATATAAAGCTGGCATACTTATTTTGCTAATTTAAAATTTTTATGAATTAATTAAAGATGCACATTAAAAAATAATTTAAATTAAAAGTAAAGACTGTTCGATTGCAAATATTTCCATGCCTTAGTACTTATAAACTTATAAATTACAAAAATGAACCAACAAATTGCATTTCACTTGTAAACTAACTCCTTCGGAAAAATAAAACTGGCCATAAAAGCCCGACTTTTCACGACATGATGCTTTAAGTCAACACGAAATATAGCGAAAATAAAAACTTTATTTATTTCTGAAATTGTTTTCAAAATGCGCTGTGGCGATTTATACGTGTCCCGCCCGAAGGTAAAACCCAATTGCTTCATGCGGGCCATTTCTGCTAGTACAGCAGCCAGGAAAAACATGCCACACCTGTAAATTCATATCCTACGTGACCTAAAACTTTAACAACCCCCAGCACACAAACATCTGTAAGGCGAACCCGACACAAAAATTATTTGTAAGGCTCCTTTCTAAAGGATTTTCGCCGAGTGCACTGTTAAATATTGATTCTAATAAAAACGATCTACGATTGATAGGAATTTTAAAGTACGTATACGATATCTTTGCGTGGGGTAGTTTCAAGAAAAATTGTTTGCTTCCTTTTCGTAGATATACGAATCTACACTAGATGGGAATATTGACATTAATTGAGTTTTTTGGATTAAATGAAAAGTAATGACGTCCATATGATCAACTGTATGTTGAACTTCGGATAGGTTGTTGTTAAGACCAAGCTACTATCACTAGTTATATATTTTTACATACAAAATCATAAAGTTAATAAATAGCCTCAAGAATGATCTAACACCAAAGAAGTAATTTCAAGAAAACCGCATAAAAAGTTCAATAAATTATGAAACTTGTTTTCTTTATAGGGTTATAAAAGAAAATATGATTATAATTAAATTCTACATACTTGCATGATGAGTAATAAAGTTTAAAAATAAACACCAAACAAGTTACGATTTTCTTCCTCGATTCTATTGAACGTTGTAAGCAAAAACAAAAGTAAAACTTAGGAGACTCGGCCTGCCCCACGTAATTGCGAAACAAAGCCGACGTAAATCGAAACCTATGGTCAAAATTACCAACGTCGTATTACTGAAACCGCGAAACCGGCCAAGACGTATATCGCGAACTGAGTGCAATACCAAAAATATTAAAGCTCAACATGAAAACCAAGTATTTAAGGCATTTAATATCTCGAACTCAAAAATCATTCATCATCGAATCAGCGAGCACTAACTTTCTAAGGTTAATTAGTTCTCGGGTTCATCTTTTTTGTAAGTAGTGTAATCAGTATCATCCATAAAAATTCTACATGATCCCACACCATGCGTTCTATGTTTTAAAGTGTATTCTATTCGAAACTCCGGGAGCTTCGTGGCATTCGTTAATCAATTTGATAAGGCTTTAGAAAAATGTTGTATAAAACAAAAAAGTAGACTTACTGGCAGCCCGAAAGCACTGCAGCCTATCAGAAAATCTGCTGAAGTTTTGTTTCTTATTCAAATTTACTCGGCACTGAGGTTGAACAACCTTGCCAACGGTACTTCAAGGTATTCTCGCGATATTGCGGGCGAAACAGGCGACCACAACTGCTAATATTTACGCAAAAAGGTAAACACCAGTTAAAAAAGCAGGATTTACCGAATCTACAGCACCAAGTAGCAACTATCGCGGGAAACAGCCCTCAGGACACAAAAGCACCACTCTTTTAAGCGAAAAGTGAGAAAAATTTTATCGAAAAAATTTAATCACTTTAAGAAAAATCGCGGTTTCCGCACAACTATCTCGTTCGGGATTGATCCGATTAAGAAGCACTCCACTTCACGGCCGCTGCATCACCGCAATTGATAACGAATCAATCGGGTGCAGGTCAAGCGCAAAGAAATGACCGCACTATCCGACACTAACGACAATGACGGGTATAAATCTACTATCTGCACGCTGACCAGTCCAGCGGACGACGGAAAACCAGAACACAATATCTATTAAATAGCCGAGCGATTAGCCCGTTTGCATCTAAGTCAGAACCTGTGCAGTGCCGCAGCCGAACTCGCTCCTACTGAACTGAGCTCATCAGGCGAGAAACCAGCGATCATCTACGCCAGGTACGACAGGTAGAAGATAACTCCGTCCTCTACGGCGAAGACGAAGAAAGAAACCTCTTCGACTCGGACACCGCAGCGCCACCAGCAAGACCAAGACGAGTTTGTGCGCTCCGACGACTGGGCATCTGAAGCTGACCACAAAAAGTAAAACTGGACCACTTGCCTCCACACCACCGCTATGCGGCCCGTGGCGTCGCGTCTTTTGATGAGTCTAATTCCGAAGTTTGCTTCATCGGGCCAAAACTCCCCTGCGAGGGCGACGCAGACTGGTCGCAGTCATCCAACAAGTGGATTTTCTCGTCGTCGTCGTCTTGCGTCGCGACGACGAACGCTGGAAGTCCACCGATGGCAAAATAAGAGCGACCCAAGCACAGGTGCAAACGTCTTCTATGCTGTGCCGGCCCGACGTAGAACTTCTCTACGGAACGGAGCGGAGAGTGTCGATGTCGGAGCCACCAAGTTCAAGACAACCGGAGAAGTACCGTCATTAAATTGCACATCGTTGATCCCTGAACCGGAGTGATATACTACGTGAGAAAGCTTCTCGCCGTGGGATTATAAAGTCGACGAAAGCTTACCACCGAGACGGTGTGACCAGAATCGATTTGCCGCATAAAACGGTTCATACACTATAGACTAACTGTCTATAGTCAACTTTAATATAATTAAAAAATAATGTATACAGTAAAACATCCTTAATCCGGACAATTAAATGCAAGAGTTGCGTCCGAATTATCGAAATGTCCGGATTACTAGATACTAAGCTAAAAGTGCATGAATGCATTACATATGCGGAATATGTTATTATTTAAACGACACGACATTAATAACTTAGACATTTTTATATACATATTTATAATAAAGTTATTTTCGACAAACAAACAAAATACGTTAATGAAATAATGTAACATAAATAATGTATACCATATAAGTATGTATAATGTAATGCATACGTAATTTCACAAAATCGAATAGAAATTTGTAATCGATTTTTGTTTCTTTGAAATCATCTCTTTATCGATAGCTTTGTTTCGAAGCTAATCCGGATTAACGAGAAGTGTCTGGACTCAGTTTATAAATTGCGCGTCCAGATTACTGGATGTCCGAATTACCGTGTGTCCGGATTAAAGAGGTCACACTATACTTTCAAAAAAAAAAAAAAAAAACCGATTCCAAAAAATTCCAAGCCCTAAAAAGTATGAAATAATTATATTAAAAATCGTCCGCTACTACTTTAAAGATTGAAGACAAGACTTTCCAAGATTTTTGAAGTTGGTGTGAAAACCTGACTGATATTAATCCAATACTAGGTAATCAAGACAATCTGGATTAATATACGTAAATCAGGTTTTCACACCAACTCCATATGCATGGAGTAAAGACGTAATGTATTTTTGACGCACAATCAAAAAATACCGTCTTTGATTTTATCAATTTTTGTACATAATATTTAGGGTGCTATATATGCAGGTACGAATCCAAAATTAAAAATGTTCTATCACATCACGATTCCTCCTTTTGTTTAGGAAATATTAAAATTATTGTCGTATGTAAAACTCATACATATGTATTTAAAGTTTAAAATCTCCATCTTATTACAATATTGGCTAGACGATTTTTTATCAAGCTGCATAGATTACTTTCTCTTGTTTGATTCTAATTAGTTTTTTTTTTAATACTTACTTCACAAAAAAATTCTTGGTTGATAATAATATAAGTATCAAAAAAATTAATCACGCTCTTGAAAATCCTGCTGCCTTACAACAACTTTTAATCACTGACTAATATAAATATATTAACTTCATCTGTATGGAAATCTATTTATTAATTTTTCAGCATGACATCAATTCCTTAGATTACTCAGTTATTAAGAGTTTTTATATCTACAGATAGTAAATTTTCAACACAGAAAAAAAAACACCGCAAAATGCCTTAGGTAATTTATACTCAAATATGTACAATACCCCTAATCTATAATATATGTATTGTAATATAAGTCAATGTCCCCTATTTTTGTTAAATGTTTGAATATCTCTTAATTAAACATCATCAATTAATGTAAGCATGCTTGACTACACGTAGGCGAGTACAAAATTAATAATAGGAAAAGCAATAAACTGATTGCACCAGGATGATATCACCTCAAATAATAAGTACTTAAAATATCAGAATCAACATAATTCTATTACTAATTAAAATACCAATTTACAAAAGAAATATACATATTTATAATATGAAACTACAGTTAATTGTACTATTATCTACCTCCAAGGATGAAATGTTCCAAGCCCTCGAAATGTTTTAACATATCACGCTTGCTTTGCTTGTAAAGAAAGCTTTTTACAGTCCGCGATAACACTGTTGTGCGAACAAATTTGAGGAATAATCGCTCCACTTTCAGGAAATAATCCATGTTTACCCCGACAATTGCATCACTTACTCCTTATCGTTCCTATTATCATTTTAGATGTTGACTCAACAAAGAAAAAATAAATTGTTCACAAATCTTTTGGGGGTTTTCTGTAGTCGAAAAATGGTAGAATTAGAACGTAAAACGAAAAAAAAACGATATTTACAATTTGCTCAAGAGACCTCAAAAATTATTCGAAAATACTGACAACTGTCCACGGGAGCTGAGTGGTAAGTGCATCAAAATGCAAATTTCAAAATCGTAGCTTCAAATCTTGCGTCTAAAACGTTATTTTGTTTTTTTCCTTGTTTAAATTTCAAATAGTAGTTAAAATTACCAATGCAATTATTATTCACCGTCGTAATAAAAGATGAACCTATAATTTCTCATATTAATTTGTGGTTGTGGAATTGAAGTACATATAATTGAAAAAGAATTAGAAAAGAATTAAGATTAAATTTCAATTACATATGCACTTTAATCCTTTTTATTATAATACATATCATAGCGTCGAGCATTTTACGTTTCTACTTTTTAACCGCATGCCTTAATTCCAGACAACAAAATACAAAAGAATGATATTCACTTGGATAATTATAAAGAGTAATTAGAAAGTATTTATGTTAAAAATTTACAACTGTGAGAAATGGTACTGGATACATATACAGTCTCTGGGAAGAGCGATCTGGCAGTACCCCTCATACATAGTAATCTTTTCTTTCGTGGTGCATTCAAGCTGCGTCTTACGAGAGCTTTTCGAGCTGGGTGTGTTTCCTTCTGTTTGTACTTGCGCATCTCAAACAGGACGACTATTTGCCACAAGGAAAGTTAAAGCAACTTCATGAAATTATTGTGGCATTAAGGTCTAAAGCTAACCTTCTATGTGGAGCTCTCTCGGTTCGGCGCCGATGTCCTGTTTTCAAAATTCCTGTTGACACCATTTACTTAAAAAGACCCTTCGGGTTTTGGACTCAGTTTAAATTGAATGAGTGATTTTAAGGATCTCCAGGGAGATTCTCCTTGGTAACACCGAAAATTTAAATCGACAATGAATTTGGGCACTTTCTCCCGCGGGGATATTCAAAGAAGTTCTTCTTCAATGATGAAGGGCTGACCGCATAAAATCGAATTTGCCAGTGACACGTCGCATAAGCGAAAGAGACGAAAAGGTCAGGGATGAAAACGGAGCTCGAAGCACCCACTGGGGAGGGAGCCAGTCTAGACGAAGGACCAAACCGGGTTGGGAATTTCGTGAAATGATAAAGCTTCGGTAAAACAATTCGAAATTCACGAGAACTCGTGCAATCGTCCTGAATAGGCCAAAAGCAATCTTAAGACGTCTTGAAGAAGACAGTGGCTTTTGTGCCCAAAGCGGGTGAAATTGCTTCCACATCAGCAACCCTTACTAAAGCGGATTCGAACGGTTGAGATAGCCTCTTCGATTTTCTGCGAAAGGGCATTTGTTTGTTATCATTAAGGGAGCGACGAATTGTGTTTTGGTCGACCGACCGCCGGAGCTAGGCTGAGAGATCAATTGAAATTTAAATTATTAGCGATTAGGAGATATCAATTCCTGTCCCAGACATTATTCCTAATAATTTGTAATTTAATTTTCCGTTTCGATTCATACAAGTGGAATATTCAATGATTTCTCATCGAGTTCTAAAGTTTCATCGACATTAATTAATATTGCAAAAACAAAATCTACATTTCAGCCAAAGGCTTAAGGTCAGGTTTTCAGTTAATTGCTTCTCATAACAAAACAGCTTATGGCCCAGGCACAAAGAAATTTTCAGCGGATATTAGTCTGGCTTCATGGCATACAATTGTAATCGAGATCGATGTTATTGATGGGCGGATATTAAATTTAAATTATGTATTAGTAATTACTGAATAAAGGATATTCCAATGACAGTTGTGACTGAACCAGAATTATAAATTTTGGAGCTTCTGGGGATAAAGTTCTGCATATGACAAAATGAAGTATAACGATTTATGCATACCTAATAAAAAATATCGCACCGATTAGGTATTGACTATTGAATATTTTTCTTCTGTCAGATAAGAGATGAGATTTGTTCTACTAGAATTAATTTAATTCAATTTGAGTCATCCAAACAGATATGGGTCTTAAGATTTTCTTTCTGAACGCAAAAGAAATGCTTAAGTACAAATCCTCTTACAAAAAACAAAAAACATTCACTTTTCTCACAATTAATGTTATATATTTCTTGCTTATTATCGCAACAATCTACTACCCAAACTATATATTAAAATAATTAAAGAAATATCATCTTAATTAGTACTGCAATTCCACATCACTTGAACATGTGGATTAGACACTTTCGGTTTTGCTTCAATTCGCAATTTCTAAATTATATAAAATTATATCACTTGGTCGTGCTTCCACAGAAATTGGAAATATTTCGTGTATAAGGAAAACGATTTTAATTTAATTCGTTTGTCAAAAGAGAATAACGAATGACAACTTTTATGTAACACATTATGTACATACATAAACTAATGAATTATAGACACTTTCTTGTCTGTCTGGTTACTTGAGCCCATTGGTTCACAACTACTGGATGAATTACAAATCGAACGACGAGTGGAAATGGATCAGATGCTTTGTACTAGTTCTAAACTAAAAATCAAAAATGAATTCATAAAATTATATTCACAAAAATCCCTTCCTGTAGCACACCGCAAATTCAAGTCTATGTGAAACATATTTCAAATTTTATAAAATAAATATTTATGGTTTTCTTTTTACTAAGTTTCATACTCATGCATAATTTAATTTCAAAATGAAAAATTATCAATTTATTGCTCTTGTATTTTTAAGATGTTATGATAAAAAGAAATTATACAGACCTAAACAAATTTTATGTTTTTTGCTAAAGGTCTCACAATCTTTCAAAACCTATAAAGCGTAATTGTATCCATCAATTTGAAAAGGGCAAATCTAAAAATGTACTTGAAGCCCGCAACTGCCCTTTTCATTCCCAACGACTGATTCGATTGAGGTAAAGATTTAATTATATAGAATCCCGCATTTGTGACGGCTAGTTCTTTGTCTGTAATATCTGCTCACGTCGCTTGTGTAAGGAGTGATCCTGTATGTCACGAATGCACATTACTCCTTTTTTATCTCTTCAAGAACCTGCTTTCGCGGACGGTACAAATGCAATTAAAATGCATAATACCACACGGATTGCGGGGAAAATTTAAATAAAGTAATTCAATTCTGTCTGCATGCTTGCCATCCTTTCAAGGCCGTTGAAAAATGCATTGTTCGAGTTAAAATTAATTATTCTGTTGATTTATTGGAAAACGCAGTTCAATTCATCTCATAGAATATTTCTCTTTAACTGAAGATACTTATCAAATTGATACAAATATATTAATTTTTTGTTTTTAAATCCGCACTATTGAAAACTATGCTAGTCAATAAGTTTAATGGCTATGTTTGACTTTTAAAGCTTTTACATTAGATCGCATTTCAAAGAAAAACGGCTTTCACGCATTTCCTTTCAGATAAAAGTAGGTTTAAAATAATGTAATAATCAGTATATCCATTCACAATCAGAAAAATACACTTTTAAAATATATTTGTGTATCTATATGTAGTTTATTCTTAATTGTCAGTTTTGAAAACAAATTTTAATTCAATGTCTTATGTATTTTTGAATAGTAAATCTTGAATGAACCATTAACTTCTCATATGGTAGAAATTTCAAACTTGATCGAGTCTAATAGACTCCTGTGTAGAACCTTTGAAACCCTTAAATCATACATTTAACAAAAAAATCAAGAATCTCATACTACTCCGAAAAGAGTTGTATAGTCAAGTACAATGATTTCTAGGTCAATTTCCATAATGGAAATAATAGTGGTTGCTGCAGATTTACCATTTATCACTAAAAATAACTAATTCAAAAAACCTAATTTGAGTTGCAACCGCACTAACAATTTTTTTCGTGAAGAAAACCAGAAGCACTCCGCTAAATTAGCATAAATGCAGGTTCGCTTGTATGAAGCTTTTATTCAGAAACCACATTTCATTTTAATTTGGAGATTTTAGGCGCTGTTAAAAGCTTTCGCTTGTACCGTTCGCAACGAAGACTGCAAGTCAGACGCGCAGATGTCAGCACCGTAGGAAATTTATTTTAAGAATCATCGTTAATGTTAGTGAAAGTAAAAATACACCTTCTGTCACAAATCGGCGGGTTCTTTCACTCTTTGAAACATCAAAGATAAAACAAAATCTCATTTTTTGCGTCACTTATAACCATAAATCTCTTTGGCGCCTTGAATTCATTGTGTTCTTGTGGCCAGCAAGCTCTTGCCCCCCTCGGCTATAAAAACTTGTTAAATCTTCGAAAGTAGTAAAAATAAAGCTTTGCGAATTTTTTAAACACAATATAAATTTTTATGGCTAAACGAACTAAAAATATCGTAAACTCACATGCAATTACTTTTGGCAAAAATCAAAAACAGACAAATCAAAATGCGAAAAATGATATTACCTTGCAATTGAAGGCAGGTAGGTGATAGATAAATCAAAGAAGGAACGAAGTAGGTGAGTTGCATATTCGTGAATTCAGCTTTTAGAAAACACCTAAAACATATAGGAGACACGTTTTTATTCACAAATACATATTTCTTAGAAAAATGTTAATATAAATCTATTTTAATTTCAAATAGTCGAAACATGTATTAACATTTTTAATTTAGTATCGTAATTTGCTTTTTAAGAGAAAAAGTATAAAAAATAATTAGTTACATACGTATACGTATTATTATTATTATTGGACTCTTTGTGCCGAAATGTTTGAATAGCAATTTAATAGGGTTTTAATTATTGCTTCTACTTCAACTTTGCACAAAAGGAAAAACACTAAACAAACGTCAGAAAAAACATAAGTTGCGTCATTCCATGACCTGGAATATTTAAAGTTAATAAAACGAAAAATATTACCGAAGCGTTCTGCTGACCAACAAAGAGATATATAATAACTTATTCAAATTCTAAGTTATAGGTTTCAACATATTAATGTGGCTGTCCGCATCTCTCGTTAATTGAAATATGTAACATATGAAAAAGCTTTTAAAAAATCTCTCAAGCCAGAAAAAATTAAAAATCTTTGAAATAAGTTTAGTTAAGTGATTTAAAATTGGATATTCGAAAATAGATGTTCATGGTTTGATAATTACTATACATATAACAAAACAGGAATTATATAAATTTATGAACAAATTTTCGAACACTGAAGCTTATACTTTTAACATTTTTTTGGGACGTTTCGTCAAATACTTTTATTGTGATTCGAGATGTGCTTAGTTAATAATTAGCTTTCAAGTTTAATTCATACTATATATGTATGAAAATAGAATAAAAAAAACTTTGTTCTTGCTACTTTGCCTATTATGAACATTAGATGTTTTTCAAAAAATTTTTGCTGTCATAAACAACAGAATTATTGCATTCGGAATCTGGATAAATTATTGGAGCTTACATAAAGTCAAGTGGCAGAAGCTGGTTACAGTTTAAATTGCTAAATTTTATTGAAAGTGTGTTCTTCCTTTTCCAAAGCAGTAAGAGTGCGAATCTTAAATAATTTTAGTTTAGTTTAGTTGTCGGCAACGATTTACGTAAATAAAGTACAAACGGAAATATCGGAACTGCTCCATTGTTTATATTTATGTTTTTTCACAAAAACCAAATAATAAATATACCAAACAAATAATTGCGCTTTATGTTTTCAGGTGTATCTTATGCATCACCCAAAGTAACCGCAAGTTATATTACACAGCTCGACTGTTTAAACAAATTTAAGAATTCCGTAGTTAATACGATGTTTGCAATCACTGCTTAATATTTCTTTGACGTTATAAAAATAATAGTAGGTTCCGGAAAAATAAAATAAAAATAAAGAAAATAATGTTAAAGGTAAATAAGCGTCAGGTTACGAGTTTTAAAGTTTTATAAATCTTCAGCATTATAATTTAACAAGTTTTTTTTGTATATTTTCGACATAGTGACTGCTTATTACTGTGTGGACATCTTTCCTATTTATTTTATCACTATAAGCACAAATTAGAAACAAGGCTAGAAAGTGTGATAAGGAAAAGCCTGTAAAACTGATACTTGCCACTCAGAAGTGAAAATCAATTGAATCTTACTTTTAGTTTGTTAGCCAAAAAACAATTATCAAAAATATTGGTGAGAAACTGTAAAAATACAAAACATCTACTTGCAGAGGAAATAGGAATGTTAGGAAAGTGGTTGTAGGTAGTTCAAGCTAGAAAAATACAAAAACACAAGTTAATGTTAATGCTTTATTGAAATATCAACAAATGATTTGTTTATTCACAAAATGTTACATAAAACTCATGATGAATATTTATTACGTCTCGCAATATTATTTACTGTATAAACCTAGTAAAATTATAGCCTCGTCGCGTGACGAATGCCCAGTGCAAAAAATACATGAAAATGTATAAAATAAATAAAATTGAAACATATGTATGTATTCTTTATAAAACCGAAAATACAAATATGAAAAAATAAAATTCTTACTCGATAATGTACAGAAAATGATCATTGGCACAAAGCGCAGTCTACGTAATAAAAACTAACCAAAATGATAAAATACTTAGGGAACATATAAAATAACATTGAAAACATAAAAACAAATTGGTAACTTAAAAAGTGATTATGTCATGTCCAGTTTACTTTTGTGCCTAAGTCCTAAGTAAAAGATATGCCCGCTAAAATGTAGCCGTAGTGTGTGAAAGATGCTACCAGATATTGTGAGATTGACAAACATTTAACAACTTATTCTTCAACAATTTGGTTTACGTCTTTGTCGCTTTTTCACTGTAGATTCAAAGAATCAACAGCGCAATGATTGTGATCACAGCTACAACAATTGCAAGAAAGGCATAAACATCAGTGCTCGCAACACCGAAGGTGCAGGCGATAACAATATGTTCTATAAATGTTTGCCGATTCTCGCGAAGAATGAGAGACTTCGGATACGACCTAGATGAAGACGGTGCACAACTGGGCATAGGGTGTCTAATAAGTGCCAAGCGGTTCCTAAATTCTACTGGAGGGTCTATGGTTTCATAGTCTAATGATCGAACGTCGTCTGGACTTTCGACAGGGTCGCTGCATGATTCGGGTGTAGGGTCAATGACCTCGGTCGCATCATAATTACTCTTTTCTATAGACTGGTTACTAGACATATGTGGACATGACTCAAATCCGGACTCATTCGTAGCTGCCCCTTCTTCCGCTGATGGTACATCTTCAAGAACAGCGCCATCACGGGAGGTGGAAATTTCAATCTGATTTATAAACGGATAGCTATTAGAAGTGCACGTGAAACGGCTGTTATGAAGCAGAGACAGTTCAAGCTTGGTATTAATTTGGTGCTGGATGGGAAAATCCGATAGGCTCACATTTCCAGAGTCCGGGGTGGATTCGTCGGCCGAGCCAATAGAGTTTAGATCTGCTTCATCGTTTTTAGTACAGAAACTGCTAAGTATGATGCTGGTATTATTAGAGAAGTTATGAAAGGTATTAGCGTTCATCATGCAGCTTTCATCACAGTCAACACAGTCATGCAATTCTGGAATTGTGTCTAGGGGTAGTGAAGCCTTCTGAGAAACTAACTTAGCATGCCTACTGTTGCTGGCTGGATTGCTACTGATTTGAAATTCAGACTGTTGGGGCTCGTAAGTATCAATCGTGGTATTAAAACTGGTAGCATTATTTGCGACAATGTTATTTTTTGGAGTATTGGCGAGCGCAAGCATATTATTACCTGTGGCTGTGGTAGCCGTGGATCCTGTTGTTGTAACAGGAGACTGATCTATTCCAAAAATCATGGCTAATTCCTCAGAAGAATTATATTGTGATGGGCTGCCAACGCCATTGCCAACAGGCGTTAAATTTAAAGGTGGGGAGGGTGTTGTACTAATTGGTGAGTTTGTTATGTTTGGTGTGACACTTGTCGATTTCACTTCATACGAAGTGGTGCTAAATGTTTTTATAGGGTCTGTGCTTGGTGTATACATGTCACTGCTAGTCGACTTTACAAAATCACTCGACGAAAAAGCATGGATGGATGTTACGCTCGAGGATTGATGGTGGCTTGGAGTGGGACTTGACGATTTAAGACAATCACTTGAGGAGAAAGTACCACCTACAGTTTCATCAGATGTACGACTTCCATCAATTGATTGTTTTTGCTGTTTTATTTGATTTTGATTATTTAGAGCTTGCTGTTCGCACTCCTTCATGATTTTGTCAATTTCTTCTTCGTCTTCAGCAGCAGCAGCGCAAACAGTTAGTCCTGGAACAATAACAAAATCATTCTCAATATTTGCATAATCAGTTTCAGTTTTACAAGCAGCAGCGCTGATATCTTTATTCAAATTATCGTAGTCAGGACTCCCAAATTGATCTTTTCTATCGATTGGTACCACTTCGTCTGATAAATCTCCCAACTCACTTATTTGCCTCATACACCTGGCTGCTATTTGTCCAATCTTTTCTGAACTTGGATCTAATTTCTGGAGAAGATTTACAACAGCTAACTCAGGCTCTTCAGTAGTTTCAGTGTCGATGGTTATTTTATCATCTATTAAGTCTACATTTTTCTCCCCTTCATTTTCGTTGAGTGTAGACTCTTGAATTTTTTTCTCCCATATCTTAGCTGCATCAGACACTTTGTTAATATCATCAAGATACTTCTGTTCATTTTCCAGCTTCTTTTTTACAAATTGAACTGGTTCAGGATCTTCCAACTTTTGTTCCAGTGGCAAAGCATCCAGAAGAATTTCTTCACATCTCTTTGCCGCTTTTGAGACTTCTTCGATTTCCCGAATCTCCTTAGCAACCTTCGGCGGTGTCGTGCTTCCATTTTTCGGACTAGCACTCTTTGACGAAGCCTCTTTCCTCAGCTCCTGTAATTCTCGACTTAATTTTTCACTACTTTCTTTGGCTTCTTTAGCAATTTGGTTGAGCATTTCGTCCATTTCACTGCGACTAGCACTAGTATGTTCTGGTTCGGGAGTAACGCTTTTTCGGGGCAGGGGTACAGGAGCCTTTTGTGGGAGGGCGATGGGGTTTTCTACAACGGGTTTATTTAGAACAGTAGGTAAATTATAAACAGCCCCACCTTCGCTCGGATGTCTAAATACAGTTGGCTTCGATTTAGGCAACTGATTATCATTTTGAAGACTTCGAATTAGATACAAAGTTGAAGGCACATCTTCAGTCTCTTTCCGGATGTCCGATAAGCTCCCAGATTTACTTAGGAGCTTATCAAATTCGTAGTAATCATACAGATTGCCTCCCGAGGGTTTAGCTGCATCTCGCTGTATAAGAGTGTATATATTTGCGGACTGTGTTCTTGCCGCCCTCTTTTTCTTTAATGACCCTGCTGGAGGAGCAAATGCCGAACGGGCTGATCCGGGGGGATCCTTTCTTAAAGTCCTAACCGCCATATCGTCTGAGATTATATCAGGATATTGTTGTGGAGAACAACGGACCTTTTTCGACTCTTTTTCGGGGTTAACATGCAGATAATCCGTATTAGGGGAGGGTGGTATGGGTCCAACTGGTATCCCGAATGGTGGTTGAGGTTCAACAATCTTCAGGGTATTATTAGCACGATTGAGAGTCCTATAAACCATGTCATCTTTTACAACATCTGGCTCACCAGTTTCCTCATCCTCCTCATCATTCTCACCTAGTTTAGCAAACTTTTGAAAGTCGGGTGGAGTCGGTATGTCACGTCGTTCAGCTCTATCTAAAAGATCTTCTTCACCTAGCTTTAAACTTTTATAAATTGCTTCTAATTCGTTGATTGCATCTTCGAGATTAGTTGGAGATTTTTTCTGCTCTCTATGGATGTCTTCGTCTAAAGCTGTGCTTATTCTAAATGATTTTCTTTCTGGAGGTGCTGGTGGAATCCTAGCTTGACTATAGTCGTAACTTTTCGGTTGAATTTCATTAAGACCTTTACGTCTTTTCACATATTCTTCGTATTTATTTGGTGGTGGCGTAAGTGGTTTCTGTGGTCCGTTTAATCTGTTTTGAGGTCTATAGTAATTCGGCATTGACTGACTCTTCTTGTCCTCACCAGTGGTAATTTCAATAAAATTTTTCTCGTTCTCCTTGGTCGGCTTGATGAACAGACTTCCGGTAATAACATTGTCGACATCTTCCACAGACCTATTTCGCAGGGGATTTTGATTTTTGTAAATACTGTCGAACATTGGGTTCCGAAAGTGCCGTAACTCACCAGCCCTAGAACTTGAGACTGATCTTGGTTTAAAACTTTTCTCCTGAGGCACCTCGTGCTCTCGGCCTCTTCGATTCGTATGTGCCTGATCGATTCGTTTCCAAAAATCTGATGCTGTTTGCATCTGCGGTGGAAGCCCACTTTTTGTAGTTCTTATTATTGGAGGGCTCACAAAAGCCGAATTTGCAACTGGCAATGGTAGATTCTTGGGTTCGTCCTGATTTATGATATGGATAGGTTTGCGCGATCTAGGAACAGCGTCAGCTACATATTTGAAGTCAGGAACAGGTGGAAGTGGTTCAGGGGCATTTGGATTTTGAGTCCTCGAAATAAACCTAGGTCTCGGCTGACCTGCAGGTTGGGTAGAAGACGGTCTTTGAATTCCAGTAGATTGGTATATACTGCCGTTGGGCCCCCACAATTTATCGTCCGAAACACAACGGCTACTCATAGCATAAACAGGAGTTGCTGAATTCTGGTCGAAGGCATACGAAATAGGTCTCAGTTCGTTGTGACTCACGTTGACCCTTCTCTGAGGATCCCTTGGTGGAGGTGGAGGTGGTGAGCTCTTAACCTTCTCCTTATTCCTGTTCTGGAGGTGTATGTGATTGTCGTAACTTATGCTCCTTTTGTCCTGACTTATATCGTGCCTGTTTCCTTTATTAAAGATAGCTACTCCAGCATTTGGTGGTAAAAGGTTGTTGTTTGGGACATTTGTAAGACTTGAAGAACTCTTGATCCCGTAAACAGGAGGCTGTTGTCCTTTATATCCATAACTAGCGATTTGTGCAGGTTGCGTTTTCCACCGTCCAATTGGTTGCGCAACTGGCAGCATCGGTGAATTTCCGTTCTCGTCGCGACTCATGCGTCTCAAGTAATAACGTTCATTTCGCGCCGCCCGACTTTTTCGATTTCCCGCCGCCCCGACACCACCACTCCCGATACTTTCGTCACTTCGATACTTCGAGACAGACGACGAATTAAGCGAAACGAGTTCATCTTCGCTCGACGATTGGCACTGGACCAGACGAGCCGTCTTCTTACGATCGCGACGCGTTCGTTTTTCAATCGAATTTGTTGAACGACTCTGATCGTTTGGATCGATCGTTTCAAATGGTAAGAAAAGTTCCTCCTTGGGGCTTACGACGATATGATCGAATCCAGCTCCATTTATTTTGCTGGACCTCTTTTTTTTGTCTTTCTTTCGGGGTTTCTGCGGTAAAAAGCCCGCCTTACGATCTTCTTCCGATGATGATTCTGATTCCACATCCTTTTTTCGCCTGAAAAATCGTCCGAAGGACCATTTCTTGTTGCCAGAATCTTTTTTGGAGTTTTTATCCATTCTGTAGGAATTATTGTCGATATCGACAACTTCCTTTGGCAAAGGCAACTGCGGCCGCCAAGAAGTTTGAACAGTCTGGAAAAAAAGAAAAACCTATTAGAATAACTAGGTATAAAACTTAATACAATTTAAATTAATTTAAGCTATTGCACGTATCATGTCAAAACTAAATGATTTCCACTTGATAAGATTCTATACCTATAATAATTTATTAATTCTACATATATTCATATACAAAAAAAACAACCTATAAACTGATATCAACATTTTGAGCAATTCTATCGAATATAGCAATTACAAAGAATTACGAATTTTTATATTATGTATATATTTTTGGTAATGAGAGTTCTTAAAAAAATATAAATTGTAATTTCGGCGTAAATTTTACTGAGTTTTTTTTCATAAAAATCGTTATTCATACAGAGACATACGACAGTTCTAAAAATTGTTAATATTGGCAATCCTAAAATAAATATTAAATTGAAAAACAAAAATTGAACATAGAATTTCTTTGTTGAAATCCAAACACCAAAACTTAAATCTTAGGATAAAAAATCCGAGAAAGTCATTGCCAATCTTTTGTAATACGTTCAGCTCGATTTACTTTGGTTTGCATCATGCCAACTGTCGATGATGTACTTGCTCTCGTCTGGGGATTTCGTGGCTAAATTTAATTTTACGTTCTATAAAACGCCCGGAGAAATTTACGAACTTGTGAATGTTTGATGATAAACACATTGCACACTGAGCCCCAATTCTTATTTGCCATTAAAATTTTGACATAAACGAAATTAAGTCAACAATTCAAGGGCTAATTCCTCCCTCTCAAACTTGAAGCAATCATAAATTTTACAGCAAACAGAACTCAAGAGGAAAAGTTTAAATAAAGAAGTTACAAAGTTCGGTTTCTGCTCAGCATAAGGCGTGTTCAATCAACTGTTATAAGATACAGACGTATGACGTGCTTAAAAACGCTCCAGTGGATGTCAAGGTCAATTTTTATTTGAAGTACGTCCATGTGCAGCTAATTGCGCTATCGGTGAATTATCACGGTCAATATTTATTCAATATTCGCGACGTTTGTTTACTTTACTTGCTACAAATTGCAAACGTACGAAAAAGAAGCAGATGCAAGACGAAAAAAAACCAAAGATTATTGATCTTGCATGATCACGCAATTTTGATTTAAAAAACCAATTTTTATTCCAAGTAACAAAAATAAATGCTATAAGTATATACTGATATTTAAAATTTCATGTAGAAATAATTCCTACTTGTAGTTAAAATACTTCAGTTATTTTTTGAAAAACAAAGTGAATTAAACCAATTCCCTTCTGGAACCGAATAGGGGCAGAACAAACTTAAAAGGTTTTTAATTTAAACGTTTTTCCTTAAGTACAGTACAGGATGTAGTTTTTTTCAACGGTATAATTCTTTGAAAAATTATTTTCAAAATTCAGGATATTGAGATGAAAATTTCAATTGTTTTCATTAAAACAATCGATTTAACAGACTGCGATAAAATATTAATGGGGTTGTGATTGATATACGAATTTCACGCACAGCAGTCAAGATTTTTCATTTTCTTGATTTTATTCAAAAAAGTGATAAAAAGCTTTCTTCCATAGCCTACGTCTGAAAATTTGCATGAAAATAGACTCAAATGTTTATAATATAATGGGCACTAATCAGACCAGGAGAGGAATATATTGTCGAAGTTGCAAAAAATTGATTAAAAATTAAACTTAGAGCTGTTATAAAAAAAAATTGTTAGTTTGTTTTTCATGTTTTTCGATATGTCGCTTTCTTTTAGACGAAACACATACTTTGAAAATAATTGCCAACCTGCAAGAAACTCTAAACTTATTTCACCTAATAGATCAACCGAAATCACAATAGCATAATAACTTGGAAAAATGTCTAAACATTATATCCTTTTAAACAAACTATCCTTCAATTTCTTAACTGAATATCAAAAATCACCTTAAAATAACCTTTTAATTTACGATATTGCCATTAAAACAAAAAAATTTACAAAAACATGTGCAATTCTTTTACATGCTCAATGATTTTTCGTAGGATTTATTTTTTGAATTTAGTATACGTTTTAAAATCCATTTAAAAAATATCACAATTATTCAACAGAAACGCCTACACAATGATGTTTATCAAGCTGAATCATGAGTTCAAACTTCTTGTCATAGTAGCTTTACCCACTTTCGTGCCAAAACATCCACTATAGATACGATACAACTAAATGTTATTATTAATTTTTTAATGTTTCTTAACACCAGCTGTTATCTAAAGTACAAACGAGTATTTTAATTGCTCTGCAGAAGGAAATTATCACATGTGTCGTCCATTTTCTGCTAGGTTATCAAACTTTGCTTAATTTTAGAAACAGATAGTAGCACAATCACAAATTTGTTAGACCTTCTCCTTACATTGTAAAACTGAACTTCATCAGAACTTATTTGCCTATAGTAAACCATTTTACTTTATTCTCTAGTAGTTTTAAACAAACTTTTTCTCATTTCACAAAACCGTAACTGCTCTGCGAAAATTTTGCTTCTTGATGCTAAGGACTTTTCCGTTTAAATAAAGACACAACACCTGATCTCTCAAAATAAGACCAGGAAGAGGGAAAAGTTTCGCCGATTCTACATCAACTGGCTGACACTTCGCATTCGTGTTACGCATTTAGCAGCGCTGTGGAGAGCAGCCAGCCATTCATTTAACCGCGATGAAACTCAGAATCTCAAAATCCGAATTACGATCCGATGATCGCAGCCGAAAGTTTCCCTGGCAGTGGTCCAGATTACGTGTGCTGTCACAGGACAAAAGAGAGGGATGCTCGAAACTTAGCACTTTTAATTATTTGCCTTTCCACAGCTTCTCCACAATGAGGTTCTTTCGCAAATTCAAAATATCTTACATTACCAATAGTTAACAAAAAATGTCGATACCTCGATTACTTACTATGATTTCCTATCCTTATTATAACGATCTGCATGCGAACTAAGTTCAAACTAGTCCCGCGTTCGTTGCACGATCAACTGAGCCAATTTCAACTTTGAAAATTTGAATCGACAGACTTAATGAGCAAGAACTCTTCGCTTATTAAGAGCCCCCGGTGCAGAGGCCTGCTGGGGATGAAGCATCGCGTCTTCATTGTGGCAAAGTTTCGTTTAATTATTATCAGCTTGGCCCTGCTAAGTAAGTAATGAGGCTGAGACGAGTTGCTGGGCTTCAGAACGAAATAACGACGACGCGGCGGCGGTCAATTAAGTAACGAAATTTAGCGCAAATGCCATCAAGTTATGAGTTATGGACTTGTTGCGGTTCTCGCGGATCTCAAATCGGAGTTACAAACACTTCTTATCAGAATTGGGTTGACAGGCTTTGCTTCATGTCTCATGCCGCAAGCTAAAACTCGATTGATTTATTAAACAAAGTATAGTTTAAATAAACCAATACTTTTATAACATTTTTAAATAATGATATTATAAGAACACTTTATCAAACACTTTGCATCTGTTTGCAAAAGTTGCTTTTGATTCGATTACTCATTCTTCTTTTTCAAATCAGTATCCGAAATCGAAAATGCTTTTTTTTTTTAAATGAGTGGATTTCTAAATGTACGTATAATATAAATATATGTAATTACAATTCTAAACTGCATAGGTATGTAATTACATATTTTTAAATTTCATAAATCAAAACCAGCCGGCGATTGATTAATTTTTCTCAAAATGTACTGAGATTTGGCAAAATGTCGAAAAAATTAACCTATACTATTCAGAAAAGTAAACTAAATACACAAATCTCTTGAAAAATAACCTGACGACACCTGTTTGTATCAGATTTATAGTAAGCAGAAACAGACTAATAATTTTCGGGATAAAACTGTTTTTCAAAATTGTTTGCTCAATACCTTATATTCTATTTCTGCAAAATATCACTAATTTTTAATTTGACATGGGCAAGTGTCCTCGCCTAACTTGTAGAGAATTAAATTCTGCACAAAACTGATTAAAACCATTTTCCCGTAACTTCGATATTTTTAAGTTATTTGCGAAATAAAAGGAGTGAAATTTGACAGTTTTATTTCATAATTAACTCAAAAATGGTCAATCGTATGTCAAAATGTATCGGAGCATTTCTATAGACAATTTTGTCCTCTTCAATATTACGAAACCAGTTTTCCGATATCTGTTACCGTTCATGAACAACTTGCAAAATCCTAAAGTACCATCATGCGATCAGTTTTGTGAGACTGTGTATTTTTCATTTTAATTTAACTAGGACCATTATTTATTTGTACTCAGATTTTACTTTTCGCGAACCAGCCCACTCTAGATTATTAGTAAAAAAGATATATTCGAAGTAATCAGTTTTTTGTTCATAATAAGGGGTCTTTTATAATATGGTGAATTGGTATCAGATGGATCATCCTTTGTATCCGAATTACATACATAATTTTCTCTAAAAAAGCAGCATAGCCTTGCACGATGATAAACATTCCTGAATCTAATTTGGTTGTCTAATTAGCCTTTTAAAAAAAACCATATTCTAAAAGCATTCAGTTTCCAACTAATGGGTTAATTATGAAAAACTCGTTTTTCTATTTCAGAACGGGAACTTGTTGAATTCATAATATTTGACCCATTTCTCTTTTATTCCTCGAAGGCTTTTTCCGAATTGCGTAAAGTGGTCAAATTCATCAATTTGAAGGTAAAGAATTCAAAGCATGTGCTCTTCAAAATGATCATACATCATCACCTATCATTTTAGAAAATGGTCCACAGTAAATAGATAATATTCAATCTGTCAGGCTTTCAGATGTGTGAGCCAGAGGCTGGGATAAATCGCTTATGTTTCTTCGATTTTGCCTCCGGTGCCCACGACCGCGTTATTTATACTCATCCCATTCTTTATGCATCCGCTTAAAAAATGTTATAGCATTGAAAGACAAATGCCTTTCTCTTAACCGCAGCTGAAATGATTCAGACTGCAGTTAACATCGTAAATGACCCATTCAAAATTATAATATTTGTTAGTCACCTTTAACTTTGTTTAGTGACGAAAGGAAACGAGTTTTTTAAATGCAAACTAGGAAACTACCTGTTGCGATGATGGTAAAGTAAACTCGGTGGTAATATTTTCTTGCAACAGTTTAAAACTATCGACGTATTTCTTGCAAATGCGCTCACATTTCTTCCTCGTTGTAAACTGGACCTTGAAGTTCTTGCTGCTTATTTTTCACTCGTCGCAGCACATATGGTGCTTCAATTAGATCAATTTCTGCGATGAAAACGGAAGTATTACTGGCATTGAATCGTCTGCCAAGAAGTTTTGCTTACTTCGATGATTAAATGCCTTCTATTGAAATGATAGCTTTGGGTTTATTAGCTTGGCTTTGAGAAAATTATAAGATACTCTACTTAGAAATTTGCATCACATTTGCGTTCTGATGTTCTAATCGCTGAGCTGTAGCTGGTAGTTTTATGTTTTCATCAAAATTTTAACCAATTCTACAGTTTTTCCTAACTTTCAGTAAAGCTTGTAAGTAAAATTAATCACTCATCGCCAAAAACGGTATAAGGTAAAAACAGACTAATCTGATTTTAGATTGGCAAATTTGTTGAAATTAAGATTTAAGAATTTAAAGCTTATTTTAAAAAATTAGTTTATTAGTCCCAATATATAAAATTATAAAATTTAGCTTTAATATCTTGTTTATTACCTACATTCTTCTTGGTTATTTCTTAAAACATTATAAGAATTTGCTTGGTTATTGGTTAACAATTATTGCTATTTTTTTCACGTCAATTAGAAGAGTTATTTTAGGACTCAAATTTATTACTTATCATTAGCCATTTCCTTGTTTGTTAAAAATTAATACAAATGAAATTTTGCAGTTCTTCTCTTTAACAGGAATTATTTTACGATGCAGTTATATTGGTTATTATGTAACACGATTTCGGTTACGTATAGAAATTAAAAGAAACAATCAACAACCAGTGGTTAATAATAACCCATAACACAAATTAAAATAATTCTTATTTATGATGATATATATTTTCTTAGCCAAAAGAGAAAGTTGGCTAATAATAGTTAAAAAAGTATTAAGAGAAACAAATAATTGAATAAATATAGAAACGACGTAATATCTCAATTAATTTAGTGTAAGTCATTGATTCGCCAAGTAAATTCGTTCTATTAGTTTAATGCGGAGATAATTGGACGTGCAAATTGTTCATTAAGCGTTACCCCGGCGCTGAACTGACACCTGCTCTTGGGGTCTCAGGTCTACTTAACATGTGACCGTGAAATCGCAGCGTTCGACACAGCGCCGTGCACTGAGACCCTGGAGGTCGTTTTAAAGACCGACTGTAACAATTGAAGGCAATCAAGATGTCTTTAAAATTTTTCGCGGCATTACTGTCATTCGTCTCAAGAATGGGTATTCCGGCTTTAATGCAGGTGGAACAAAATCGCCATTCAAAAGACCTTTCAAAAAAATCGCTTCTCTGAACGTTTTCTGGTATCACGTCGATCTGGCGGAAAATCTTAAAATGAATGAAAAGATTTTCAATTTTCACAGAAGCAAAAGTACAACTTAGCAAAACTTTCACGTTCAAGTAAAATTTTCAGACCATAAAATTTACAAAAAATGTACCAGAGATTTTACTTACAGACGACTTCTTTTGACGAGGAAAGATCAGAAAAGATTGGTTTTAATTGGAAAGCGTTAAAGTGATTATCTCGCAGCGGAACTCCGGATCTATTTCTGTCCGCCGAAAAGCGCAGCGATAAATCATTGAAATTTCAAGGGAAATTAAAACGAATGCTGTCAGTGTCGAAACTTGCAGCAATCTCTCAATTTTGATTTTAAGGAAAGTCGAACAAACGGTCTCGTAAGGAAACGAACTTTTAACAGGCGTTCACTTAAAAAAATATACATAGTATATCAAACATGCATAACTTGCCTGATTCAGCCGCAGAAGTTAGTAAGAAATTGTTTTACTTAGAAAGCGTAGAAGCTGAGCAAGTTGAAAAACCTTGGCGGCAACATATTTCTCGGTGCACTTATTGACGGTTTGCTTTTTTTCAGACTATTTAAGGCTGGTGCCCCAGAATTCGCGCACTATCCGCCGTCCGTCGTTATGTCAATGGATTTATTTATACTCAAAAAACAACGACGGAAACGTGATACGTGCGTTGTTGGGGAAACATAACTCCTTTCCTCGCAGCATAGGAAAAAATTATTAAAGAGGAGCTCATAATTCCGAACCCAAACTACGACCCGCCCTCGTCTTAATGTTTCCTTCGCGGCCCATTGCTCATTATGTTGGTCAGTTGATTTTGTTTGCAGATAAAACAGAGATTGTTATGAAATATTTGCGGTTGGAGAATGTTCGGCGGTACAACAAACAACGTGCGAACGGAAATGGCCTATCATTAGCAAAAGTAAACGTTTGCTTCATATTGCAAAAGCTAAAAATACATGTCTGTTTGTAATTTAAGAGGAACCTCGTTTTTATTGAAGTATGATGGCATTGTTTAATTTATTTGCTGGCGGGAAGAGAAACATATCCAATGAATATTTTTCAAGATAAGCGTATTTACCAGTTATTAGCGATAACCAAGATATTGTTTTTATTGGAAACAAATCTTAAAGAATCCCAGTGAAATATTTAGTATTAATTGAAAAATTGTGACATAGGTAGGTATTTGAAACAAAATACCTACTTTTGCTTTTAAATATTTATTTTCGGAATTCTGATCAACTTTCAAATTTTATATTTCAAGCGGTTCACATAGTAATATTAATAATAACAAACTCCAGAGATTCTAAAATAGTATAGCCTTTTAAATAGAGTTTATTTTTCAAATTTTCAAAATAATAAATTTAACCGACATTTGTGCGCTTCTATGTATATTCTGCTTAATTTTACAACAATACGAAATAATTTCAATCAAATAAGCTGAAATATTGAAAAGTAAATAGATTATTAAAATGATAGAATTGAAAAAAGCTTTATTATTATTAAAGTCACGAAAGATCTCTTGGGTGCATTGATCTTTGCAAAAGTAGTGTGTGTTCGGTGTGAATTATTAAAAATAGTCCACACCGGAAATACCATTTTGATTTTTATTTTAATTTTTTATTTCGGTGACAAAATTTTTATCACAAACAATTTATTGCCAATCATATATTATACCTCGTTTTTAAGAGAAAAAACTGCTTTTGCAAATCTTCATAAGATAGTACAGAGTTTCTCAAACAAAATTTTAAACAATGCGCAAACGCAAATATAACTTTAAGCGATAAGTAATCTTCTACAAGATAAAGAGGAAGACTCTTACTAAAATCATTCTTTGAGCAAACTCTTGCCGCACTAACTAAATTTAAAATTGCCTACCTGTGCTGACATTGGTTCTGGAGACTTTTTTGGGACTTTAAGGTCAAGATCATCCTAAACATGCTCAATTCATTTGTTAGCGTTCCAGCTTAATGACTCCCGAAATTTGTTTACGTCTAGACCCCTAGCCGCGGACTAATGGTTGTCGCCACTGACTTCCGGTAATTTCGATTTTCTCTCCAACAAGTGCAGGCAAATGAAGTCATTACGTTTGCTGGACGCGTTTTCCTTCTTCAATTTATTACGTGCAATTTAGTCATTTAGGCTTTATATATTTTTTTGTCGCCTGACGAATGATCCCACTTTACCACCCACAAGTGGAAGTATCTCACGGAAAGATTGCAGACGATAAAGTCGAAGAAGGTGCGACACAAAAATTTATTCATGTTGTCGCGCGCAATGTCGTTAAATTGCAATCAACTGAGTCATACAAAAGAATTATCTGACTAATATCTTTCAAAATATTCCTCTTGTTGTTAGCAAAAAATTACGAACGTCTCATATTTAAGAAAACCTTATTTTTCCTGTCTGTTGAAGAAAAATTATCCAGGTATCTTAAAATTCGGGAACAACATTGAGTGGAGGAATTATGGAAACGTTTAAAGACGTCTTTGTGCCCATTGTCATCTCCGGCTTGAGAAGATGTTTAAATTGAGGAAAAACGCTGACGGATTATCCCGCGGGCTATTAAAAGCATCATCCTATTTCAGGAATTTTTAGAGGCGGAAAATGGACAGAATTCACGCTTACGAAAGAAATTTATCTAGACTTTGAGCGTGGAGCTATTAAAAAAACGGAAAAAGAACCAAAAAGGCATTAGCACTTGATCAGACAATCCTGACGAAATAGGTACCCTTTAGGGTTCAGCTTTAAGAAGATTACCACTTTTGTGGGTCTCTTGATAATGATTTATTATAATTAAAGAAATTTCTACTTCCCTCTATTCCCTGTTATTACTGTTCTGAGTGAAGATGGGTACGGTTCCCGTCTGTTGAGGACTTTTGGACTACGTGACCGAATTGAGGTCACACAAGGAATTTACGAGACCCCAGTTCAATGAACTCAAATATTCCCAAGTTTTCGAAGAGGAGGTAAACCCGAGTTTTTGACCGTCGTGCTCATCTATCAACAGCAATGAATTCGTGACGTTGATTAAGCGAGCAGGTTGTTGTTTGTTATCACAGGACGGATTGCCCGAATTGTGTTTGCATTTTTGAATGTTTTCCCTACAGGTTCGTATGTACTGGCAAAGGTTATATTTATTATTGATGGAATTTAGAGTACTAGCTAAGGGGCAAAATGTGTTTAGATCCCGTAATGGATGTCTATAATAAAACTCGTATAATTTCAGACATAAATCAATTTGGTGAAATGATATGACCTTTGTGCTTTTACGAAATTAGATATTAACTAATGTAACGAAATTGATCAAAAGACACATAATTTTACAATTAATAAAAAGGAAGGTTTTTCATATATTAGTAAGAAGTGGCGCATAGTATAACCTAACATTACAATTTGAGGTAGGTATAAGTTGACTTTCAAGCCTCCTTATGGTTTTCAATGAAAGTTTGCATATTAGATATGAGATATTTAAATTTAAAACTCTCAAAAGTGATATGTTTTCCACCGAAAATTCTCCGTGCTCTCACAACGTTGCGTGAAAAATCATTAAAAATGTTTCCACCGAACTTCTGTAAAAAATTCTACACGAGCGCCAAAAACAAGAAAAATTGTACACGCGTAATCGGTGGTGACGATAAAGTCGAAATATACATATTTAACTTTAATTGGTTAATTTCAAAGATTCTTGACAATTTTTTAACAGCGAAAAAGTGAAAATGCCTTTGATTTAAATTATATATACAATTCGCAACGAAACTTTGTACATATTTAAAAAAAAACGTGACGACAAAATGTCAAATTGTGACCGCCGAATTTTTCTTGCATATACGTACATATGTCACTTTGGACTCCAAGAAAACCTGAAACTCAATCTATTTCAATTTGAAATTTTGTAGAATCCCTTACATACAATCAGACCAAAATTGAGATTACAAATTTCTTGTATTGGTAGTTAATATAATATTTTATAAAAAATCGGAAAATTAGTTATAAGTTGCATCCTGAAATTCCCGAAAATGATAAGATCAAAAAATGTGCATCGAATTGAGTTTCTCATTAATAAGTCTGAGTTTCGAAATAACAAAATAGAGCTTCAACTTCATAATTCAGGTGTTTAATCTCTCTTTTTCTCATATAAAATTTACGTACTACAAAATTCATCATTAAAACGAATGTGCCTCTTAAATGCAGGAAAACTGAAGATTGCGAAAAAGTTGTGTATTTCCTGGTTTTAATTAAGAAAATTGTTAATTAACAAGTGGAAATTCATGTTCAATTTGACCGAAAGGTCTGTTACAGAATTCCAAGAAGTAAGTCGGTACAAAACGTAAGAAAAGCACAATTTTTCTCTCAGAAATAATGTTAAACAGAAATCCACCACACTGCCAGTTTGCAGATTAGAGGAATTCTGCAAAAACTTTACAGTCTGTTAGGTAATTTGCAGCCCAAACACGTTTCTTCGTTCTTGTTTTGCACTTGTTAAAGGAGCACACTTCTCAGAAATAAGCGATGCTGTTCTTCGAATTAGGTGTGCGGTATTTTGCCTTATTTATTGGGAGGAATATTTTAACAGGCTTATTTCACTACGGAGAAAATTAAATTAGACGTGTTAACCACTGTCTAAAAAGTCTATAAATTCTGTTTTCTACAGAATATCCGGGAACTGACGACTCGCTACAGCAACAAATAGAACCTTTCTTCAATTTGACTGAACAATGGTTGGTCGAGTGGAGTCACGGGCAAAATTAACAAATTAAAACTCCCTTTCATGGCTCACCTGCATGCAAAGACACTTACGAGGAGGAAGCACACCTAATCTCATTACGCTGCCTCTTTTGACTTGTCATTGTGTTTTGAGGCGGCATTGTGCTCCCTGTTTGATTTGGAAATATTTGCAGAGGTAACCTTGAGTGGTTATTACTACCGCAGGTGAGGCGGGACTGCTTCAAACAGAGTAAATTATAATTAAAATTCCATTTCGCGAGTAAATGATCTGGAAACTCGTTTTATTCCGTAAGGTGCTACTGAGTAATAAATTTTTGCATTATTGAATGCATTATGCAAAGCAATATAAGTAACAGCAATTAACTTTGGAACTTCTGTTAAGCGGCTTTTTGTGACTTAGATATTGAACACAATCTAAACAACAATTGAATAAAATTTGTTCATTTAAACAGAGAAATTGTGTTATTGAACTAAGGTCATCAACACATTATAACAATACGACTTTTTGAAACTAATATAACTCAATCTTATTGCAACTTATATCCGCTTCCATCAAACTTAATAACCTTTAATTGCGGCCTGATGTATTTATCAGTTGTATACTATATTTTCTATAATAATAAAATAAAAAAGAAGTCATTTATACGATTCTGAAAAATTAGAGTTTTTGAAACGTACACTCCTCAATGCACTCTTCAAACAATATCTAGATACCTTACTCTGATCATCACGTTAAAATCACGGAGTTAAAGACAAGCGATTTTTTTTATCATAATAGAGTTTTCCTACCTTGACTTCACCTTGAATTAAAATCTTTTAAAAGCATTTTACGGAGAAGATACAAAAATAGCTATAACGACGATAATTCAGAGACGTTGTCCATAATGATTCTTTAACAAAGTTCAATTTTGGTCGTATATTTAACCTGTAAATGCGACTGTAATGTGCGCAACTTATTTAATATGTACGTTAGTTAATATCCTCGATGATAAGCAGCAATCGAGAGTCATTTTGTAAGACCTTAAACTACTTAAACGATTCCAGTTGCTTATGACGCAAAAAGTGATTACATTCAGAGACGCTAGTTTGTGTTATTACTACGAGTGTATGTGATGAAACATGAAAGACATTATAATCATACTACTTAATTCAGGAATTAAATATTTCAATTATTCTTCTTCATATTCTATATAAATTAATACATATATAAATATAAATTTATATGCATATGTAATATGTAAATGTAAACATACATATACGTAACTAGAGATTGTTTTCCCTTGAAAATGAGTGTACGAAAGCAAAAAATGTGAACCATATAATTTTCCAAAACTCAACGACCTTCTTATCTGCATAATACCTATAAAATTGCTCTAAATTTACAAAACGTTCTCCTTTCGCTGTTAAAGCGTTAAAGAAAAACGGGAAATAATTTTAATTAACCGGTATATCGGAGCCTAATTTCAGATTTGCGCCAGATTTTATCATAACTGCGTTATTCTGAAACCTTAGCTTAATTACACGCACTTGGAAACCCATTCGACTGTAACTGAAAATGATCTCGGCATTACAAGGCGAAAATTTGAATAAAAATTTGAGAAATTCTTCGATCGTCGCCGAATCAGTTCCTGCTGCCACTGGACAATCCATCACCTGTCAAAGCAGATTAGGCCCATGTCAAATAGGAATCGCCCCTAACTAAAAGCCCATTAATTTCGAGTTCGCTAATCATACCTGAAGAAGGTAAAATAATAGTCAAGATCGCATTCGGCTCGAAGATACAAGTCGGCGGCATTTTGACCTTTAGATTTCCAGCGATCATCGTGCACCTGATTGAAAACAAAACAAAAACTCATTTGGTGCGCGTGGAGCAAATAACGTCCGAACGTTGTACAATGGATAAAACTTGCCAAAAGTACACCTCAGACAGGTAAAAACGCCGATCCCGGCTGATTACGCAACGTCTTCGATCAACGTCGCTCAAGGAAAATTATCGGACGGAGCGAAACGCGAGACGTAGCAAGATCTTTTTCCGGAAAGGAGGCAGCAGGTATTTTCTGGGGTTAAAGGTCCGCAGCATCGTTCGGGTTTCTTTTGCCACGGCGCAGTCGCAGCATTTTTGCTATTAGTGACGTAATTTTTAAAGAGTTCCATTCCCAATTTATTAAATTAATGCGGATTTCGCTGTGTCAGGGGATTTTTAATGCCAAATGCATTTTTAAGATTTTCAAGTTTCTTGGTAAAAGCCTCTTGACCTCGTTTTTTATTTTCATTTTCAAAGGTGGGTTTTTCTGTTTCAGAATTAAAAATAATATTTTAAACGAAAAATATTTCTGAAAAATTTGATGTCATTCTTTTCTTCAGAACTGAAAGATTAATGTATTTTTACACCAAAAGGTGAAGGAGCTACAAATTCGAAAAATATAAATACTTTATAATATTTTGCAACAAAACAGTCATAAAGTAATTAATAAGCAACACAATTTTATTTAAGTATTTTTAATGCGAACCAACAATCAGTAACTGCTTTACTGATTCTTTAATGTGTTTGTTTTTCTACCAACATAAATTACAAATCTCTTAATTTTGATGGATTTTTAATTTGCCGTCAAAAACAATAACTTTAATCTCACTTTATAGCGAAATATACAGAGTAAAAGTATACGGAACGTACCTCGAAAGTAATTGCATTTTTTAGTTGTATTCCGAAATCTTGAGTTGTTATGTAACCATTGTCTCAAAACTTATTTTAAAATAGATTAATATTCCAAAAATTAGAACTCGCTAATTAATAAAATTATTAATTGTTTCTATTGTAAGATTTGCAAGTTTTAACCAAAAAAGGTCCACAGCTCCGAGAATCGACATCAAAAGTAAATGTTATTTCTTTAAGTACATTTTGTGGAAATCATTTGCTGCTTAAATTGTTTACCTGCTCATCTTATTATTCTCCTAATTATAACCTGTGATTTTTCCTAACCCAAAGAGTTAGAAAGGTAATCCTCATAAAATCTCGGTTTCATGTGAAACAATAAAAATAAATTACACAATTAACTTAATCGATATTTTTTTATTGTTCTATATTTTCAGGTAGTGAATACTAAATAGAACCCTTCTGATCTACAATAGATGCAATTATAATAACAAAATGTTAACCTTTAAAACTTGTTGACGGTCGAAAGGACTTTGCTTAAATTGTCTATAGATATAAGTTAAGTTCAGTGTGTGGATAATACTAATCAAAATTATATTCATTTGTTGATTATGCAGAAAGTAGTTGCCTTATCTTTTTTATAGTATTCTTTTCGAGGCCCTCAATACATTCAAACTGTATGAATCATAGTACCCATCCCCAAATTTTTAGAAAACGTTAAAAGCCCTGACCAGCAATTACGAATTGAATCACTGGGTCCAATAATCGTTTCAATCTTCAATTAGGTTTCCCACCCACTCGCCAATTACAGCATATTCCGGTTTTTGACTCTCTTAACAAATCGTTCGAACTGCGACCAACAAAATCGCACATAAAATAAGTAAGTGCAAAGTAATTCGATAAGTGACTACTCCTAGTAGGTCCGCATTTGCCGTCGTCGTCTCGACGCAATTTTCTTGAGCGAGTCTCCCGCCTTCCACAAAGAAAGTGAGTGCACAGAACGCAACCCTAGTGTCCGTTGCGGTGCAACACTGCAACAAAATGGAAATTCTAGTTCTCTCCTAAACAAGGTTACACAACACATTTAATCTCGCTCGTAATGTAACATACACTGGCGGCGAGGTCTAAAAATAAGTCCGCGGGGTGCACTGCATCGCGTAGATCCAGTTCCGAAGTTGCATTTTATTGCATATAGTGAATATAGTGAATATGTGAGCCTATTTGAAAAAGCGGTTGAATTGACCATGTGTGGACATTCTCGCAATATCCAGATGTGGGAAAATTCTAAAATTTCCCCCTAGAGCCTCTTACCTGTATCAGATACATTTCAACGGCCGATTTAATTTCTGTTGCTCATTCAGCAAGTGTTGCAAACCAGGTTAACGATCATCGACTGGAGTTAATTAAATTAATCTCTTTGGTGCACGGCTTGCTTTTAGCCTCTTCATGCACAAAACACTTCTTTTCACTTTTCCTCCAAGTCGCTAGTTTAGGTCACTGAAATTCCCTTTTATAGTGTACCATCACAGAGCATGGCTTGTTTTGAGATAGCTCGTTTTTGTCTCACTGGTCACTCACAAACTCGACCACATCCACTTATAATATTCCATAAAAATTTCCGTGCTTTTCCGATGTTTCGTGAAAGTTAAAATTCGTTCAAAAACAAACCATCAGAAGTCACAAAGTTAATGACCCGGCTGTGACACGAACAGAGACATCATTCAAATTATAATTGCATTATAATTAGACATGTCTCTGACAGGGAAATATATTTCCTGAAGCAAGAATAGAACCGAGAGTTTATTTTCACTTCTGCCACCAATTACCCACAGCAGTGAAGTCTCCAGGAGGCGGCACTTTTCCTTGAGATTTTTATATTTGAAATGTTTTCCGCTTTGCCAATTTTCAATTACTAACAAAATGGCTAAAGTTGAAATGTAATTAACCGCCTCGGTGATAAATTAGCGTTCGAATTCCCCTAATTACCAAAAACAGCGATTCTGTAAAGACGTTGTTACGCGAAACACGCGCGATTTCACTCACAACTGATTGAACAAATCTCAAGCAAGCGAATCGTTTTCTTTCACTCCGCTCGCTCGGAGTACCTCAACGAAAATGCACCGCGAGCTCGGCACTCGACTTAGCATCGCCCAAAACTAGCGAGGCAAGTGAGCGGCTCCTCAGACCTCATTATGTTGCCGCCGTCGCCGGAATACGAGTTCGACTTGAAGCCGGGCAACTACTTTTAGCCGGAGAGTGTTCGAACTTCTTCGATATGCCGGCTGCTTGTTGCCAGAACCCCGCGAACGAGATGTTTCGAAACACTCAACGAAGCAGCACAGCCCCCAGGTCGGCGAGGTTTCCAACTGCTTCAGGTATTTCGAAGCAGCAGGGGCAAATTGAAACAGGCGAGACCAATGGCCGCGATAAACAACAAACGGCGTCAACGAAAACTACTACTGCGATTATGCTCCGAGAATGGAACGACTGAAGATACAACTTCGGATCCTCATAATTATGGTAATGGACTGCAGTTGGACGAATCGACCGTCGCGTCGTGGCGTCCGCAATATGCATATGAAAGTAAGGTGAACGCTGCTTCCAAGTCTTCACAGTGCATGCTGGCTTTTGATTTTATATGAAATCCAAATTTTGTTTACTTCTTCTTCAATTTCTACAAAACATACATATGTATAAAAAACAGAAAGCCTATTCTTCTAGCAGCGCTAGTAGAAAGCGTTCATTCGTTTGTTGACAGTTAACTATTGAAAGCGACGGATTTCAAACAGTAGTCATCATTGTTAACTAACTACTTAAATGCAATTCATTGATGAATTTTTACTTCGAAATATTTGAAAACAACATTGTAATTTTTAAAAGGCATTTTGTATGTAAACATATCGAAGAAGATGTCTTGTAGTTTCCAGATCTTCCAGTCACTTTCTATTGTAAATAATGAAAAAGTCAAACAATTTATATTTTAATCGGTTATATTTTTAGTTTTACAAAAATTACGCCTTTTAAGGGAAATTTCATAAAAACAATGTAAAAATCTCAATAGAAGAAAATTTTACTTTCTTCTTGTTTTTTATTAAAAATATCCATAAACTCTCTTCAAATATGTAATTATTAAATTAGTTTGTCTGCTTCCGACTTTACGGAGTTGCCTTTTATTTGACTTAAATATGATAGATCCCGAGTATTCCAACTAATATTAACCAAATGCGAGGTATAATAATGAGTTTAACTTAAATAAAATCTCTAATAAAAACTTTAAACATCTCAGCCATTTCTTTTAATATGGTATAAGCCCACTTTTTTAACATATCGTTTTACATTCTCTGATTAAATCTAATCTAATAGCCTGTGAATTTTTCAAAAAGAGGAGTCATACTACTTTCAAAATTAACGACTCATTTTTAAAGTGTTCTTCGAAGTTAGAAAACCCAGACACCAACAAAACGATAAAAATAATCTACAAACACATCCACTTCTTTGAAAGATAACTTTATATCTAAAATAATTGCTATTTCTTTTCATTGGACATTGCTATATAATATGTAGTAAATATCACAAGTTAGTATATATAACATTTATTGATGTTCTAAGAATTTGATGACAAGTTAAAAATATTTACATGAGAAATATAAACACTAGTACCGAGAACAGCAGTTGTAATTTCTTATAATTTCATAAAAAACTAGGTACAAGGTAAAACGTGTAATTTTCTTTTAAATTATAGTAAATACATACATATGTATGACGTGTGTATATCAAAAGAAACTATTGCTCTTATAATAAATGCAAATCTAATCATACTTCAATGTTTCGAGCAGAATAAAATAAACAAATATTCTCCTCTTGGTCCGCCTAGTCAATTAAACTCAATAAATCAATTACCGTCTGTTTTTCAATGACGTATTTTTATCAAATTGATATTGAAAAGACAAGATAATTGATTTGTGTATTGAATAATTTGATTTGTGTGATTGATGGTTGCCAAAATACTTTTAAGGAATTACAGAGAATTGTAAAGATTATCAAAGCGCACCACCGCCCTTACAAAAATCAAACACCGTCCCTTCCCGAAAAATAGATATCGATCCAATTAAGGGATAATCTAAACTAATTCGCCATAAAATTATTTAAACTGGTGTTATTAACGCATCCAGGCAAACTAATGCCCTCAGGGAGCAGAAGCGTCTACCCGGACTGAAATTATTAAATCGCCATTAATATTCAAGAAGCCATCTTATGTCACAGAAACCATCTTAATTTATATCTTCCTGTTAGCGTACGGCCTTTTACCGGTGTAAGACGCAGACGGTCACCCGAAGTTCAGGTTATTACGTGGGTAATGTTATGATCGTCCCAATTGAATTCGGAAAGAGTTCCCCAAGAGTGGAGCCAATTGCACTGTGAGAAAATAAATGATAATTTCCATTCAGAAAGATCACTGTCCGCTTTACGTAAACGAAAGTTTTCCATTTTCATGGGCAAAACAACCGAGAAGCCGCCTATCTGGTGCTCCAGTGACGAGTTGAGGACATCCATGTGGGAATAAAAAATAATTTTGTTCGCGAAAAGTTCAATTAAACGACTTTTCCCCAGAGAAAAACTCCCGTGACCCAGTTAGAGGTGTAACAATTATTGAGATTAAATTACAATGAAATGCCATTTTTCTCTGCTTTGCAACCGCAGCATCACTCGTTTCCCGCTGATTTTCTAATTGCACATTCGATTGAGCAACAAATCGAGTCGGCTTGTCTCCGCGTTCCTCTTCCCAGGACGAGGCGCGGTGAAATGCTTAATTCGAAATTAATTATTAACTGCATGAATGCGCGAATAAAAACCTCCATCAGAAGGCTCAACAGCCAGACGACACCTCATCAAATTCACGGATACTTCCTGAGGCACATCCATTCGAGCATAATTTAAATGTCGTCTCAGCAAGTAAAAGTCTAGCAAGGTGTGTTATGCTGTTTTCCTCAAGTTTTTCACTTCGCTTTACAAATTTTCACCATAAATGTCCAGACGGGTACATTTTATGGACGCAGTCTGGTCCATTCAGGTTCAGCAACTTGTCCGCATCACTTTTACTGGTCTTTTGTCGATTTACCGCATAAAGATGCTGTGCACATTTTGCAAGATGCAACGAGACGATTTATAGTTTTGCGACAGTTTGATGAAAGTTTTCCAACTTGGTTGGCATCAATTATCGCAATAACTCAGGTAAATTCAGTTCAGTGATACCACTTGCAAGTTTACGTTTTATGTTGAACTCATGATGAAACTGAAAGTACTTTAAACTCTGGGCAAAAATGATTTAAGAGATTATGTAAGGAAAAATATTGAAAGCCTCACTCACTCCACCCTTCTTCATATTTCCCTTAGAATTACTTAATCCAGTCGTTAGCAGAAAATATGATTTTGAGTTAATTTCGGAAATTGGAAATAAAGCAGGGATATTTTTCACTTCTTATTTTGCTGCTGGATCATTTTTAAAAAAACTTTGACGGGAAATTCGTCCTAATATATTTGTTTTTAGCGTTACTTTGAGAAAAGTCTTTAATTTAGAGCAACTTTGAAAAAAGTCTTTAATTTAGACATTTTTCATAATCAACGCAAAAATATTGTGACTCGGGAAAAACATTTAGCTGTATAGCTGCTTTTCGTTCTCTAAATAAAAAGAAAATAATTGTGTATATAATTATGTATATGTATGTACGTTGTACAAATTTAAGGAAGGAGATTTTTCACAGTCTTAGATGATAGCTTGTCTATAAAGCATTAATTCTAAGCTAAGATCAATAATTAATGTTTCTGTTTTATGCTTGTATTTAAAGCGTGACTACATTTTGAATTTTGTTGAATATAAGTTTCTCCTTTCTTTATGTGGAAAAAAATTCCAATTAAGTGTATTGTTCCGGCGAAATTCATTTACCTTGCATATATGCAAATTACCAAGTCAATGTAGGAGGAAGACGATTTCACGGTATTTTATAATTAACGCACCTTGTCACGTAAAGTGCCGGTTTCTTTGATAAGAACTTCCATACAATAAAAATAATGCGAGTATATTTCTGTCCACACCCAGAAATTGTGCGGCAAACAATCGTTAGTTTACCATTTTAAGGTCACATAACACGAAGAATACTCTATAACGCTTTGGGAGTGCTCTTTATTTATTCATGTTATTGTCCTAATTGTTTTCAGCTCTTGTTCTAAATTTATATTTTGCTTAATCCCAATTTGTTTTTTAAATTATATTATTTACCTTTTATTAAAACGCACGCACGCAACTTTTTTTCCATGGAAGAACATAATATGCAAATTACGAAGGCTAAGAACCAGCGTAACGTCTTTGTTTACTTTCATTGGTTGTGTCCTGCAGCATATCGAAAATCACTAAACATATTTTGAAATATCCGATATACGTGATTGATTTACCAATTTATGAAGTAGGTAGTGAGATACGATTCAATCTACCGTCACTGCTCTACGAAAATGCCTTTCCAGGCTCGGTAACGAATATTCTTGCGTAACATTAAAATGTCTTTCGAATTATAGGCAAACAATTGTGCGTGCCAGCGATTATTAATAAGTCAGGCGTTATAATGGGGAATTGTTGCCTTGTGATCAAAGAAAGAGATAAAAGTACAAAGCCACGGGAAAGGTTACCCGCTTGTGTCGCCAATTAACTTTTTTTTATAATGTGAAGTGGAAATTGCATGAAAGTCGGCGTTCAATTGCTTTCTTTCAAAGTATCGTTCGAGCTCTTTGATTTCGCTGCGTTGTTCCAAAGTCCTGAAGTTATGAACTTTTACTTTGCAGTATTTTCTAAACCGATATTTTAAACGAGAGGGTCGTAGAAAAACAACTTGAAGTTGTTGCACCAATCTTTAATACTCGATTTTGACTTCTTCAACTTCTTCAAAGACTTCAGTTCAAGTTAATACTAAATCAAAACTTCAAAACCAATATTTTTGAAGATCTCGAAAATTGCTAAAATTTGCTATAATTTGCTGCAATTTAAAAAAACAAAAAGATTCAATAAATCATAATATGCCCAAGCAAATTCTTTTATAACTGGGAAGAGAAATACTGATCATATGTATTCTAGACTAGGAGAATATGAGTTAGTCGTGCAGCCGAAATAAAAAAGAAGACGTTTTTAAAGGTTCAATTACTATTACCTATATAAGTTCGCTATTTCTACAAATTATTTTTATGTTACCTATACGATATTTAATCAAAGTAGTTTTCACCACCATGGTATTTATGATATTAAATTAAAACGTAATTGCGTTTCTGTCATTAGTTCTCTCTGAACCACATATCATCACAACAAAGTGAAGGGTTAATAAACACACATTTGTTTAAATAGAGCAAACTATGTAGTTTATCCTATTATCGCGTTTGGTCCGGAAAATGTATTAAAATCGAAATTGTTATGCCCCCATTGGAAAACCCTTTGTGAAAGTGTCTTACACTCAAAAAATGTGTATGATTGATTTTTTAAATTGCAATATTTCGAATATGAATTAAACTTCGTAGTTCTTTCTACTTACTTAATTACGCATGTATATGTCTAAATAAATACACCAAGCACGAAAGCAAAATTGTTCTTAATTATAATAATTATATGTCTAGTGACTGGGCTACCTCTCTTTACTTTATTTACCGAACCCTAATCAAGTCTTCAAATTTTCGCGGAACCCACGAAGTAGAAGGGTAACAATTTTCTAATCGCACTCTTAATTTCCTCATCATTTGAAATTTATTACTGATAGCGTACTCAGCTTAGCCGGGGCCAGCCCTCCGCAATTACGATGCGAATCTTGCGAGGTGCTGCATAAATCATTTCGCCAAAGGGGCAATTATGTGTATGATCACTTTCACTGTAACAAGTACCTGAAAATTGCCCGCTCCGTCTCCCAGACGAGGCAAATAAAAGTGAAAATCCGATGTCATTAAATTCCCGGATAGTTTTCTTCGGAACCGGGCGCTGGCCAAGTGCGAAAGCATCTTAAGAATGTTCGGCCGGCCGCAGAAAATTGAGCGGCTTTAGTGGCGGAGCCCGGGTTCGCAGCCTGTTATAATTCGCAGTCGTCATCTCGTCGCGCTCCCCGCGGTCCAGCGGCATGCGCCAGACCGCCATATTTTGCGCGAGCCGAAGGTGCCCTGGGGCGGAGAAATGCCGCCCAAGTGAATTTCAACGACCAGTTTCTTGTAAATTGTAATTTTTGCTGCTCTCGTTCAGGACATTTATCACAACTGATTGCAGACTCGATCCAGTGCACCCGACATGGGCAAATCCGCGCCGTCTGTCCAGCCTCAGCGTTAGTGCGTGTCTTGACTCCCCGGATCGCACTAATCTCAGGCTGCATGCGTGCGAAGGGGTCGATAATCGATCGGCTTAATATCGAGCGACATAATCCCAATTGAGTGAGTTATACGCACAGCGCGGATTATTTAATTCGGAACAGTTTTTGTTACTTTCAAAACTGGTCCATTAGCTAAGTCGTCGGGGCGGCCGCAGACATCTGGAGTGATACTTCGCTCCAGGGAAGACTTTTCATTTTCTGAGACACACTATCAAAATATGACTCGATCGATGGGAACAATTTTTTCAGCGTTTAAAGCGAAAGCCAATTCATGAATATACATTAAATTGCGGTTAATTAAAAAACATGAGTTTGTTGACTACTGACATAAAATAAAAAAATTTAATTAATCCCAAGCCATACTTTTTGAAATACAACCGCAAGAACTCAGAACTCACAGGAAATTCGTAACCACTCTTAGGAAGCTGAAGTGAAGCAATTTAAGTTTTAAAGCCAACGAAACCAGATTTACTTATTTTTTGTTAATTAAGAATTTATATTTGCATTCATTGATTTTAATATATTATCTAGAATAATGATGAATACATGAATCTCAGAGCCGACTTTCGTTTAAATCCGTGCGATTGAATTCCTAAAAATTTTAAGGCAACCTTAGATCATTGAATCCAAAAAATTTCTACCCCGAATTGGAAATTAGTAATATTACACACTTCCATTTTTGTGAGATTTCAAATAAAATTTACTATATGGCATCATTTTCGATTGGAGATTGATCAGCGATTCCCAAATCCCTTATAGTTATAACATAAAATTTATGATCTTTCATATCGGAATTACTTATATCTCGTGTTATAGTGCACACGTGTACTAAATTAGTACTTCGTTAAGCTACAGACGCTTTTAAAAAGTAAATTGATTCAGCAAACACGAAATAAATCAAATACGGTGCTATGATTAAATTAGGAGCAACCTTCCCCTACGCGTTTTAATGTTCTGCTTATTATCTCTGTCTGCAAACGCAATGAGTCACTCATTGTTTCTGTGGCCTCTGCAAAATATATCAAGAGAGCCGCATTCAAACACATGTTTCGCTGCCTTATCTTCATTTTATATTTATTTAACTTTTCCCCCTCAGGTGAACCAATTGCGTTTCGCCAATTAGATTTATTCCTCCGTACATAATTGAGTGGAGTGGTTTTCTGCTTAGAATGTTAAAAAGCCACACGATGCTGTGGAAAAGACTTTGTACCTACTCCATCTTTGGAGAAGCAACTTCCTCGGAAAATTCTTAGAAATAAGTGACCAAAAGTGGAACTTTGCAATGATCTATATGCTGTAGCGTGCAAATAGTATGAATATTTAAGACACTTTGTGGCATTACGTCCTGTAAAGAAACACAATGTAACAATTAGAGGTCTGAGTCATTTCTATGAAGATTTGAGAGGAGAAAACTTCACCTATGACCTAGAATTTGAATTTAAATCTTCTCCGGTATGTTGAACATTCATTTAAACGGCAACTAAGTTTGCCATCTAAAAATATTGAATAGCTATTATTTTTGAAAGATGGTCAGGTGTGGATTACAAAAACTTAATTGAAAAATACTTTAGTTAGTAGATAGACGTATACCACTTGAAGATCTCGGAACATAGTCAATCTTTATGATCTTGGTACATCATTTGTGGATGCAGTTGATGCAACCATATGAAAGAAATGAAAAATTTTAAGCAATTCCAATGCAAGAGTACCTACAATTTGAAGACATCAATGAAGTGAGATCCAAAACGAAGTATGCCTGAACATAATTACTTCATATTTGCGGCCACAGCCCACCAATTCAAAAGATTTTTATCTTGGAGCCTCTTCACTCCATCTTCAAAAGGTTGGGAAAACTTCCTCCTCACGCGAAAAGATATACGCAAAAAGAAAACCGCCCGTGGCGACTCAGTTCCCAGACGTGTAACGATTATCTCGCAGTACGGCACGCTACAAAAGACGCATATTCTCCGGCGAGTAATCATCGGTACCTGGATAAAGGTGTGTCCCGGAGCTTTCTCTTTGAATTTCATCTTCTCAGTTTACTTTCTTGATCTGAGGCCTATAAACTGCGCCTCGCGGATCTCTCACGTGTGCCCCTCGTTCCTTATCGGCGACGATGAATATGTCTCATATTTTTTATCTAGTTGTTCCGTGCTGCAATTTGATCAATGCCTGGATTACTAGACGACAGCAGCGGGGGCGAGTTGCTTCCTGTTCCCTGGAAGACGGCGCCGAACTTTGTAAACCCGGATTTAATACAATTTATTAGGTCTGGGGTTTTCGGGCGACGAGCGACTTCGCACACAAAACAGTCTTTTCCAGGTTAATTGCCTTAAAAAATTGCCAACAATTGGCACGGTACCAGGAGGAACAAGGTTGCTTAAAACTTTGTTAGTAAACAAACGCAAATGTTGCGTGCTCTGTCTGCCTGCCGTCGTCGTCGACGGCTTGAACATGCAATTTATTGGCGCATAGTTTCCGGATAATCAGGGCACTATCTGGGCCACAGATAAGTGTCTTCGGCGCCTCTGTAATAAATCGTTAAGACATTATGCAGCCAGTAGATAGTTCCGCCAAAGTCGGCTTCAGCCCAGAGGTTATCGGAAATAGTTTTCAGTTTTATAGCTCTTTCTACAAGTTTTGCAGACAAAAGGGGGTATAAACTCGACTGTTTTTAAAGTCAGTACGAAACATGAGAAGTAGCACGAAACCGAGAGACCTTCGAACCTTTTATTGCCGTTTCGAAAACTTTAAATTACTGAAGTTCATAAAACCAATTAAATTTAGTTTGTACTTCAAAATCGAAAAAAATTCCTTAGTTATGCAAAGTTAGAACTCCATAATGCTAGCACCTCATTCAATTAATTTCACAAATTAGTCATAACTGGTTAACAATAGAGAATTTTATTTATTTATATTTGAGATTATTCAAAATTGTGACGCCTTTTTGGTAGCAAACAAAAAATCAATAAAATCAATCTTTGAATATTGATTAAATTGGTGAATCATATAAAATTTCCTTCTTTCTTCTAAATAGATAGATTGAAGACAAAATGAAAAAATTTATTAAGCGTATGAAATAAAACATAAATTCTCAATATGGTATATTAAAGACATTTAAAAGAAATTGTAATTTAAAGTCGAAAATATGATGTCGTTTTCGATTTATTATTATAAGGACTGATTTTTCGATCGGCTGATTACTTTATTCTTCAGATACAAAATCAACTTGACTGTAAGGAAGGAAGGAAGGAAAAATTATGTCTCACTCAATTTGTTAATAACTATTACGTGACGAATAATAGTCTTATCTACTGGTTTGAGGACCGAATAAGTTTATACGTCTAATACCTATTTTAAACCAAAACCAATTGTTGATTATAATTGGAACAATTTTATTCGACGAATAAATTTAAGGTGATTGAAAAATTGTGTTCAAACCAAGGAAATAGCATATAAGTATATGTAGTTCCATTTTTCATTGCTTATTGAGATTCTAATAGTTAATATTTCGAGAAATTTCAGCTAAAGATTCTGTAATGTATGCTTTTCAACATATTAAAAAACATACACATTACTCAATAAATGTTCCATTTTCTTCCCTTTAGTCCCTAGGGTATAGGACACAAAAAATTACAAATTAAGCGCCTATGACTCTAAAATTCCTGATCTCATGCCAATTTTATGATTAGAAGCATGCAGCCATGTGCTAAAACATTGCGGCAATGAGCACTGGCTTTAACCTAATTGGCAGTGAAGCGCAAATTGCTTTATTGAATACAAATTTTTTCAGTTTGAGAGGATTAAACCTTTGTTTGCAGTTAAAGTTTCGATTGACGAAGCCGACACACTCAAAATCGTTCGGATTCTGGCAACCCAACTGCTGAGAGAAACAGAAATTCAAAAATAGCCCAACTCGACCGCATTGGTAAAAATATCCTTTAATATGAATTATAAATAAAAATATTCTGATGAGTGACTATGCGACACATCACCGCCGAATTGAACTTGGGGCCGAAGGGAAGGACGTTTACTTACACTGGGGTTGCGTACCGGTCAGCAGATGTTCCAATTAATCGACTGGACTTTCACTCTCCACATGAAATTGGGATTACTCGGACCTCGGACATTCCTCGGCGAAGTGGGCTAAGACAGTTTCAAATCACTCAAGACACTTGAACCTTATTCCTCCACGCGCTGTACAAAATTCACGGGATTACTAGCAACAGCACAAAAGTAATAATCGATACCCAGGGGACTATCGCAAGGGTTTGGGGGCGGTTGAGAGTTCGTTCAACGTTTTAAATCTAATTAAAATTGTTCAAAGTAGCTAATGAACAAACGGTGGTAAGTGGGGAAAAAGTGAGAAAAACTGCACTAAAGTCAACGATAACCGACCGGAAAGAGCCCCAAGGGCCTAGGCACAGACCCCGACAAAATTCTCACGCGTCCGATTTTCAAACAGAACTCGAAGGAACTAGAGACCGCGGAAAATCGGAAAAACACATTCCGCGAAAGCACCGTATAGCGCGCGAGCGGGCGGGCCGGAGGGCGGGCGGGTTGGGCACCACCAACTACATAACTACATCGCCACATTGCCTGGCATTGACGTGGAAAATTGACTAGTGTGGCCCGAACTTAATAGTGGAAAACTCACGACCACCAGCCCGCCGACTTAAGCTTTCGCCGAGTCGGAAGGCTTTCCGGACGCGTAAGAACGCGCCGCCCTGCTTTCTTTCCACCCCGGCCGCAGAACGAAGACGATGAGTTGAAATTTCTCCAAACGCATTTTCCTTGGCCATCGGCCAACAGGAGCATAAATGAGCGCGAATCTAATTTTAATAGAATTTAGTGGATCTTCGTTCCCCCGCGGATCGCGGACATTTGTTCCCCCGAGAAGATGCTCGCGGTGACACAGTCAAGTGGTTCAAAAGTTCCGGCGAGAGCCACAAAAGAAAATATTCGTTTTCTTCGGGGAGGCCTGATAAGAAAGACGCCGTAAGATAAACGCCGAGCTGAATAGTTTCCACTTCCCGGAACGGGGGGCTCCCCCGCGGCGTGGCACTTTAAGGGGCTTTTTCTAGTTCATCGCCCTTATTTATGACGAGGGCATTGTTAAGAAGTGCTCCTCTCAAACTGGATTCATCTGCCGCGCAAAAAGAAACGAGGGAATCATCTTCGGGGAGGTGCCGCAAAATTACACCGCTTAATGCGTGCTGCGAGAACTATAAGGACAATCGTCTTCACGCCCTACAGGCTCCGAAATTGCTGACGCTCTTACGTCGTTTAATTGCTTAACCCTTCACCGCGCATCTTCTAGACGACTTATGTAAATCTTAGAATGCATTTTGACTCAAAGATATTCTCATAGCAGTGAAATTCTTCTGAATTTCAGGAACTCTGAACTTTTAAGTTTCTCGAAGTAACACTTCACACCATGCAATGTGAAAATATGATTTAAAAAGTTGGATAAAATATTTCCAATATTTTACTAATCTAGCAAGTACATAGCTTAGGCAATTAAAAAAATTTTATTCCAAGTTCTCGAAACAATGTTTCAGAATTTTTAACAAATTACTGAAGTTGCTCGAACAATTATATATACCTAAGTATTTATGTATTTCTAAATTTCATATTGCAGTAATTTAAAAATAAATGAATTAAAACTACATCAAGTCGGTTATTGCTATTCTAAATTTGGTGATTTATTTTTATTACTTGAAATATTTAACATACAATTTTAATGTTCCCTTTTTTATGTTCATACTGTGAGGAGGCAATAATTTTGAAATTAGTTACGTTAATAAAAAATCGTATAAAGCTTACTGAAATAAATAAAATAACGCGACAAGCACCGACTCTCGTACAGAGGGTCCTTTTCATATTCTTCCCCCGCTTGTACTTTTAAGAATGGATATAATAACTATATAGCCATTATTCGTTCAATACATTATTCTTATGAATGAAATCTAAAATTTATTTTCTACGTCTTACCGGTTCTATTCTTTTTGCGCACCTTTCTTAAGTCTTACCCAAATTTGTGATATTTAAAAATGGTATAATGTGTTATACCACATTAGACGGGAAAATTGGTTATTATAAAGGGATTTCAATAAGGACATACAAATTTTATATTTAAATACTTTTATTATAAATAGTTGAATTTTCTCTTATTGTATGTTCCTCGATTGTGAAATGAGTCCAAGAGATAAGCGCACTAGTTTATTTTTCGATATTTTCCAATATATAATTCAAAGTCTGCTTAAAATTATTATTATTTACATCCTCATAACAAAACCTTTTTAAAAATAAACCTATGGTTTTCTTTTTGCAGTACGGAGCCCTAAAAATTTTACGTCCCTTTTAAACTGCGAACACTGCAGTTAGTTATCTGTATGATGAACCTTTCATTTGTTTTATTTAAATTTCTAGGTAACTCCTGATACTTTGATATTACAGAATTCACAAGATTTTTGAAAGAGAATTCACTTAATTTCGTGAAACTTCGATCCCTTCCTCTTTTAGGATGTAAGTTTTGTATGAAAGTAAACGTTTTGGACTATTTTAATTTTGGTCTTGTGGAAAATCTTTGCGCTTCAAGATTTTGCAGTTTGCAGTTAATTTCTTCCCAAGTTTGAGCGTGAAACGTGCATTGCAGTTATTAGCGAATAGATTTTCAAGACGGTAATTATATTAGCTTTTGGGGAAGCAGCACTTACCCTGCCATTTCTGGATCCGCTGTCATCGCCGCTGCGCTGAAGTGGCCCCAAAGGTCGAGCCAGTGGACGTCAAGTCCCGTAAAAATAACTGCACCGCGGCCGATAGTCACTGCACAAAATTCACATAACCACTTAGATTTAACAATTGCAAACGCGAAAAAATGCCACACGAACGATAAATTGAGTGGAGAGGCGGTAAATTTCCACCGGGAAACGGGACAAGTGGCCAAAAACATGAGACATAACCCCAAAAAAATGCAAACCTCCCCTCGCCCAGCTGTCAAACAAAACAATGGATCTGGACAATGGCTGAGGGGCTCACGGCGACGGTGACTCCGGAGAATTTTTTTCCCAATTTTCACATCTTCCTGAACCTCGCCAACGATACTTACCCAGCGCGACGAATCGGGCAAAGAACACTTGGGGCCCAGCAATCATAAACACTTTACTGCATCACTTGCATTCGCGGTGGCGGCGACCTTTTCCGGCTGTTTCCGCACTTCGATACGATTTTCTGCGTTTAACACTTCGCGTGGAAAATATTTGGGGAAAACGCGTCGCGACTGTCAACAAATAAAAATGAACTTTTTCTGCTCGACAATGTTCTTGTTCATTCGCTCGAAAGGGAATGCAGCGGAGTCCCCATGGCCACCGGCCGGGACACGAACCAGAAGAACACAATCCATAAAATAAATGGAAACTTTTCGAAGGGGCCGTGTCTTGGATAAGTTTTATAAAATGAAGATGCTAGTTGCGGATTTAGTAACGATGAGCTTTTAAGAATTAATGTGTTTAAGGGGTGAGATGCAGTTAGATTTTTCAAAATATCGATTGTTTTAACATTTTCTTCAAGTATGATGTTTCAAAAATATTTTCCGAAAATTTCAAGTCAATCCGATTAATAGTTTGCGAGAAATGTTACAATTACTGAAGGGGTCTCGCAGCCCATGATAGGTAGCATCCAACAATGATGGCAATATTTTTATAAATAATTAATATTTTCTTTTAAATGTTGTAGAAGTCGTGTTGAGACATGATATAAAAAGTTTGGGTATTTAGGTTTATAATTATTATTTTTAAAAAACATTCAAAATACTTCATTTTCTATTATAACGTAATAGAAATCAAATTTCGCAGTTTGACATTAAACGAGTGAGTCCAATTGAGAGTGCTCTTCGATATAACGATGTGCCAAATATTCTAATAAAAAGAAATAAAATATGTAAATTTATATTTTTCAAATATTAAAGTGGCAGAACCATCATGCATTAATACGGGGCCTTAAGCAGCAGGACTACCAACCTCAAAATCCTGGACCGTGATAACGTCAATGTTTACACCAAGGAGCATCGTGAGGGTAGAGTGGCGCGGCGTTGTTTTGGTGTCGACACATTTTATTGAGCCGTAGAGTGGAGCGTTCGTTCTTGAGAGACCTCTATTTAAAGCAAATTGTGAATTTCACTTGATTTTGAGTAAGTGACAAAGACGAAAGAATTCGCGAGCGAAGATTTGTCCAATTTGCAAGGGCCGCGCTTTAAGGAAGATTTTCACGTGAGTTTTTGAGCGTAGTTTTTCTGCTTCATTTTTAAAGGACATTTTTGATTTATAAGTTTGCAATCAAAGAATTGCGTCAGATTTTAAAAAAAAGTTCAGAAGAGAAGGCTTTAAATTTGAAAAGGGGATGGGTTAGGTGGGTGACTGCCGGTTCATGTGCGAGTTTCATCTGCAAAATTCCATCAGGTAGCCACTTTAATTTTGTTCCCATCGAACGAACTTTTGTTTATATGTTTTTGACCTACAACGCCACCGTGAAAAAAAAAATCGGTGCAGGCGCGTTCTGCAAACGGAAACTTTGAGAGCAGCTGGTAGTGTGCAGTTTCCCTCAAAAAGTGATTGTGGATTTTCCCTCGCATTTTGTAACAAAACCTAATAAGAGAATTGCGGACAGATATTGATTACATTTATTTCCATCCCAAACAGCTGTCGAATAAAATTCTTAATCTTTGTAAATGTGAAAAGAATTTGAACTGTTTTTAAATCAACTGCTACTGAAATAAATTTCCATATCAACTTCTACTACCTATAATACTTTCTTTTTCAAATTAATGTTGTAATATGAAAACTTTTTGTTTTAAGGTACACATAACGCATTCTTTCTCTTCTTATTACTTTTAATAACCTTGACATCAAGATCATCATCCAAATTTTTCTCAAAATTGCCATGGTTACCATGGCTAAAAATTCAATAAAATACATTTAAACCGTTGGAGTAATTCATAAAGGATTAAGATAAGTTTAATATTGTAGTAATTTCCTTCGTTGCATACAAAGGTATAGCCGATTTGTTTTTTCTTTTTTAGAATAAGATGGAAAACAAATTTGTGTACGCATTTTATTACTTATATACATAAAAATAAATTATTCACGCAGTTAGGCAAAGCAAAAGTTAATAGACAATCATCTAATTCTGTATAAAACGCAATACATCTGTTGATATTATTGTGCATCGAATTGAAAATTATGATGAGTTACCTATATTAAACAATTTTTATTTCGTGAAAATAAAATATAATTACTTTGCCTAAAAAAGTTAATTCAATATTGTAAGTTTTTATTTTAGTTCGAGGTTTGAACGAATAAAAATCATGGTAATTGGATATGCTTTTCGAAAGTTTTAAAATTTGTGTATATGTAGGAGACGGCTTATAGAATTTAATTCGATTAAAAATATCCACTAATCTGATCCACATCCAATTATGAAAAAAACACGCAGCTTGGATATTTACAATTAAGATAATTTGTCGGTATAATATCTCGTAATGTACAAGACATTGTCGTTGCGAAAGTAAGATCACCTTCGTATAAATTTTGTCAAGAAAAGCGTATATGGGCAGTATGATAATATATATTTAAAAACCCCAATTCAAAGTTCTCGACGTAGCCACTAAATTCAAACATGATTATTGTTTTTCCAGGTGCTGTGAAAATACAATTACTTTTTAGTAATACGTGCCATAAAAGTATAATTGGGGAAAATGGCTCAATCAAAACCAGAAACTATTGAAAAATACGTTAAAAAACGAAAGAATGAAGAAGACAAATCCCTACCGATCGCTGAAAAGGAAGATGTCAGCAACTACACTCTAAACTGCACTTTCTCGCTGAATACAAATTCCATGAACCAGAAAGCATTCATTCTCACTCATGAACACCGGCAAAATTTGAAGAAACTTAAATCGTCTACAATTAAAAAAGATGATGAAGATTCAAACTCCACCGACGAAGACGACGATCATCAGAAGAGTGATCATTTTGTAATCCGCGAACCCACCGCCGAAGAGCTCGAAGAAGCCAGGATGCCCCGTAATGCCCTGGGCATAATCACTTTACGCGATCAAAAGCGGCAGAGCCACATTAAAAACGTAGAAGCTAAAGCTGATAAAGACGCTAAGAAAAATATCGAGAAAATTACAGAATACTTGCAAAAGTGGAAGAACAACAAATCGGAATGGAAATTCGAAAAATTGCGGCAAATCTACTTAATGGAGGTCATGTTCGATGAAGACAAGATTAACGACGAACTTTGGCCAATTGCCCTCGAATACCTGGGAGGAAGCAAAGGTTTGGCCAAGGAGAAAATTGTCCAGAGCGCACAGGACGAAATCCAAAAAGTCGACGATGAAGTCGATAGCACAGGTGACAACGACCTGATGAACCAAGTCAGATACAGGAGGGCGCGGGAGATCCTTCAGACTTTAGGTTAAATTAGGCTAATTGGAATTGTGCAACAATAATTTTATCTGTAAATAAATGTGAACTCTGTTAAAAATTTAAAGATTGACTATTTTGTTTAGATTAGCTTTTTACTTCCAAACATTCGCATTAATCTTGGAAAAACCGAGAAAGAGGTAGTTGCATATCCAGCATTAAAGTAAAGGGCAAGGTCATGATAAATTTGAATTAATAGTAGTTTTGTAACAATAACATCCAATTTGAGTTTCACAATTGTGTTACTAACTCGAAAAAATAGAGAACAGAGCTGAAATAGTTCATTAAAATGATTGATTAAAACAAGAAATTGCAAAAACAACATATGATTAATAGAGGCCATAAGAAGAAATCTTAAGGGGATTTAATTGAAGATTATTGCACAAAAGACCGAATTTCCTTCTTTACAATTTTCACAAAACCTACAAGAATGCCAAATTTACATGTAAGCTACCGAACACACGGTGAAGTTATTTTCGATATGTCGAATAGACATCTTTTATTCGAGATCAAATTATGTTATTGATTATATTCTTAAAATATTTTTTAAAGCATGACTATCTCTTATTTTTCACCTGCATGTACATAATTGAGAGACTTATGGTTTGAATACCTTTTATTTATTTGATTTTTCCGCCTCTGTTGAAGGATTTCCAGGAATTCTTATTCGCTGTCAACTTTACGCAGTCTTCTATCAAGTGATGGGAAACCAACTGGAATTCGGGTTCGCATTTAATAATAATGGAAAACGAGTTTATTGTATCGCCAATTGCTTTTCGGCTTTCAAGAGTTCATTTTTTGTTCTTGGTTGATTGAATAAAAAAAGCATACAGAGATGTGCATTAAAACATAAAAGCTTAACACCGAACCCAGCTGATTAAGTTATGTATATTCAACACAATTTAATCAATACCTTCCTTCAAAGCTTTTTGTAACTACTAATACTACCTAAAACTTTTAATCAGGTTTAATAAAATATTTCACGTCTGCATTGTACTGCGAGCAAAAAAGTGTGCCTGTAAACTATAGATAAAGGTTTTTTACTTTTTAGTGAAAATGCACGAAAATAGTTTTTGTGGTAAAAATCAACTGTTATGGAATTTGATTTTATTTATTGCAATTATCTTCTCCAAAACATCGTAACTCTTAAAGTTACCTGGAATTAGCAAGTCCCTCAAGATTACTATGTCGAATTAAACAAAATTATTTTTTTTTGCATAAGTAGTACTAATTTAAAAGAACAGTGTATTATTTTATTTTTAATCAAATATCAAACATATTTTGATTTAATATTGTGGAAAGTTCATAAAATGGTTTAAAAATAATAAATATTAGTATGATATGAAGTTTGCCGAGGGATTGCAATAATAAAGTTAAAAATGTTAAAAATATTTTACAATATAAACTCCTTGGAGAATACTTTAATTGCTTAAACCCTACAAAAAATAGGTATTTAGCTTAATTGGGAGGTTGTTTCTCACCAAAGCTCCACAATTATATCGATCAATTTTGTTTTACCTTGACTTGTAAAAGAAAAATTCCCGAGCAATTTAGCTAAAATTTTAGTGCATATAATATAGACCATATTACAATCTTAATTTCGTACAAAATCTTTCATTGCACCTACTTTTCTAAATACAGAGGGTGTTTTAAAAAAAACTATGTTATTTTAATATGCGCTATGATCCTAAATGTATTACTTACCTAATGCTTCTTCTAGATTATGGAGAATTGGTATTGAATTGGAAGATAGAAGCAAAGAAAATATAACATAAAGAACTTGCACCCTGTCCAATTTCGTGCTTTACGAAATTCTTGCTGGAATGGGCCTTGTACGGTCAGCGCAAGTCGATTTATAAAGAGGAAAACTGGTGCTAAGTTGAATAGTAACAGCCCAGTAGCTGCTTCTGTATTCACTGTGAAGAAATTAACTATTTAAGTTACCTCAGATATTAGCCCGAGCTCCTCATCGTCGTAAATGCTCGAAGAACTCCAAAAATAGGGCGCAGGACGCAGGTCAACAACGGTCGCCCTTAACCGCGTTAAACAAACTTAGGGCCTTTTTCACAAACTACAAATAAGGTGGCAAGTATGCTAACCGCCAGTTAAAGTCACCAGTAACTATGCCTAAGAATTTCACAATTTTCGAGTAGCCGAGAACGTGAACGGCTGAAAAGCGACTCGCAACGCGATTGGGGTTTTATGGGATCGTCTCACGGTATGCTGAATGCTGAGTTGTATCTCCGGGATTCTTATATAGCAATCCCAGTCGAAAATGTTCGTAAAAAATTTCTTGTGGGCCTTGCAAATTCTTTATATTTATACTTTCTTTGATAGAGGATAACGCGGTTTATTTGAGGTAAAAGCGATTATAATATAAATTGAAATTAAATTACAATAAGACGACAAAAGATCTAACATTTAAAATTCAGACCCATTGGGTCTAAAAAGGGCCATACTTTTGTACTAAGCTGTCTTGTGCGGCACGGGATTAAGTCCAATTGATTCTATGTCCAGACCTATTGTTCATTTTTGATTATTTAGCAACAACTTCAGGGCACCCTGATGGCATTTTTAGTTGGGAAACATCTTGCTCCAGGGTTTCAAGTATGGGCACGATTTCGCCCTGTGCTTCTTCCGGATCAGATTGCAATGCATTATCATTAAATTCTTGATCTATTTCAGAAAAATCACTTGAACTTGTAGATTGTTCTTTTTCCGTCGAAGATTCCTCAATACTTTCACATATAGAATTCTTCTGAGTGTCTGGTAGGCTGACTTCCTCATCTTCATTAATTTTTTGTTCACTTTCACTTGCCTTTTCAGCATTGCTTTCTACACTATTCTTTTCAGATTTAGAATTCGAGCTCGGGGGTGCAGGTATCCGCGCCTTGATTTTATTTTTCTCCTCGTAAATTTCGACAGAGATTTCTGAGAATGTTTTAAGTTCCCTGGGAACCGCATTAGGCACATTTTTATTCACCATCTGGGCAGTGGGCGATTTCGTTGAAGTATTGGCAGTAATATTAATATTGGTTTTTTTCTTTGGATATTGTACTTGAAGAACGTGTCCAGTCTCAGTGAGAATTACGTCAAAGGAAAATTTGTTTATGCTTAAAATAACTGCAGGAACAATCAAGGACTTTTTCGACTTAATATAATGCAGAAAATAAAGCTGCGCACTATCATCACCAGCTATTTTTGCATTATATTTGTGTGTATTGCACGCTCCAGCTAATTCCTGCAACTCCAGAATTGATAGACTTGGTGGTGCCGAATAGCCTAATGCAGCACTTAAAGCCCTGAAAATGAAAAAAAATTGTAATCATGGACCTTTTCAAATAAATATTGTATTAATTAATGCTAAAGGGTTATGATTATTATGGTTTTTGCGTACATGTCTACGGACTCTTTAATTAAATAACGCTACAATAAGTCTAAACGCGATATATTTTAAAAACTTACCTATGAACAAGAACGTCTGGATATCTCCGAATGGGGCTCGTAAAATGGGTGTAGATTGGGATTGACAGGGCATAGTGCTTAAATGCGGCCTCCGAATCTTTTATTCCGCTGCAGAAATACCTGGAACAAAAGCAGTTCAGTACGATCGAAATCAATGACTTGTAGGTCCCTACAAAGCTCGGGTCATGCATTTAGACACCATATGAGATAAAGCAATTTCCATAGCCAGAGGATTAACGCTCTCTGCAATAAGTTTCCCAAAAGACTGATAAAGAGATTTTGAACTGGATATGTCCAGCTCAAGCCCCAGAGCACTTAGACGATTCTTCAGCTCCAGAAGAGGCCTCGATTTTGGTGGGTCATGCTGGCGAAGCAAAGCCATTTCTGGAAATTTATCGTATATAAATTTTGCTGTCGACTGATTGGCGAGCAACATGAACTCTTCAATGAGGAAGTTTGCTGTGTCGAGCTTAGACACCTCGCAATTAATTGGAGCCCCAGATTCCGGATCTAAATCGAAATTGAGTTTGGGTCTGTTTATTCTGATCGCGCCATTATCAAAGCGCTTCTTTCTAAGTATTGTTGAAATTTTATGTAGGATTTTTACCTTCTCCACTATATCTGCTACTGTAAAACCATTATGTATCATGGGAAAATCATTTTCGGAGAAATCTCGTTCAGGATTATCTATGACTTTTTGTGCATGCTCATAAGCAAATTGCACGCAGGACCTCAAGATTGATCTACAAAATCGTGTGCTTAACACTTCACCCTCTGGAGTGAATTCCCAAAACACTGAGAAAGCCAGTTTATCTTCTCCAGGCAAAAGGGAGCACTTTAGGCACAAAGATTTTGGTAACATATGAAATACTTCGTTCACCATGTAAACGCTTGTTGTTCTTTTTTGGATTATCTTGTCCAGCTCGGAATTTTCTTCTATGAAATAGGTGACATCAGATATGTGGACACCAATTTCATAATTACCATTTGGGAGGGCTTTGCACGACATGGCATCGTCCAAATCCCTGGCTGTGAACGGATCTATGGTAAAAATACATTCAGAGCGAAGATCTTCCCGTTTAGCCAATTCTTCATTCGACAGTCTTATTGGCCCGTAAAAGAGCTCATTGATTCTATCATCGTACTGGTTAATATTCAGCTCATTCTGAAGCAGAATAGCTTTATTTTCCGAGTCTAGCTCTCCGCATTTACCAACTGCTTGTTGAATTTTGCCCACACAAATATCTCCCGACCATCCGACTATCTTAGCCATATAAAGGTCGTCCTGTATATTTTCCATGTTCCCCTTTAGGAACTCGGGCCAATTTTCCCGATACACTTTAATATTGGGCATTTTCATATCCCGAGGTACAAACATAATGTGCTCAGAGTCAAGACGGTATGAGAGGAAACTTCCAACGCATTCTCTGTTATGCACCTCCTCAACTATTTTTATGACAAAACCCTTCGCGCTTCTCTCGGGAATGACCTCTAAGGGTTCATCCAACTCTTCCTCAACTACACCGTCTAAGGAGGCATTGAGGTCAACTGTGGTATCCTTGGAGTCAGAGGTCGGCTTCACTCTGATGAAGGCCCGAACAATGTCACCTTGCAGAGCGCACTTCCTGGCTATCTGCGAAGGGAACATTGCGTCGGACTCACCATTGTTTACGAAAGCCTGTTCATTGTTCTTCGCGTTGATCCTCACCTCACCCTCAACTATGACACCAAGTTGGGCCTCAACGCACTTTTGAGCGAATGCTTCCAATTTATCTGTGAAAGGATTGCTATAAAAGTAGTTCTTGGTGCGCTGTTTTACTGGCGTGACGGGGAATTCAAACTCCAGCTTCTGCTCATCTGTTAAACCATCTTGGACAATAGCGTTCACATAGTCCTCAAATACGCGTTTTACCTTTTCTTTTATTTCTTTCTGCTCCTTCTTGCCCGGTTTCTGCTGAGGTAACTCTGTGTGCTTCTTTATGTAATCACGCAAATTTGCCTGACTATTATTTAGCATACCTTCTAATATCTTAAGCTTTGGATTTAATTGGTACGCATGGGTCTCAGGGTTTTCTACAAAAATACATTTTGCTACAGCTAGACTCATCAAAAATTCTTCTCTCGCATGTTCTGGAAGCGCAAGCATATCCAAAATCAGTAGGGTTTCAGCATTTAAATTCATTTCTTGACATATTTGAGAAGGAGGAATTTTAAATTGGTACTCTTTCCAGTTTTTCTTATTCCGAATCCTCGATTTTTTCGTAGAGCTCCGACGACCTTGTGATGCTTCCTCACCAATGCTATTCCCAACCGTCTCCAAATACGCAGCACTTCTTGTTGGCATGCTAGCCGAAATTGATCGCCGGAAGTCTTGCACGTTTGAACCTGAATGAAATTCAAATAATTATAATCTCGTTTTAGTGGTTGCAAAGCAAAAGCGATCCAACTAGAATTCATATAAAGGCTAGAAAATCGAAAATAATCAGCGAATTTGTTATACTAGCTACAGCTTAAAAACTAGGATCCAATAACTGATAGAAATTATCCACTCCCTTTTATAACTTTGCTTCAAGCATGGAGTTTCTTTCAACTCTATAACGTTGATGTGCATTCAGAGAAATACAAGATAGATTTATTTCAAATCCTCTCAACATCGGAAATGGAACGAAGTCATATAAATATCATGAACCAAGAATACTTTTTCTTCTTAATTTATGCTTTTCGAACTTCGTCCTGAAATTTTATGAAATTATATTAGAAACCTAGAAGAACTTAACAGCAATCTTTGTACATTTGATTATGTAACAAAAGTAACTATTAATAAGCCAATAGTACTAAAACTAAATCTATGCATTCATTTATCATAAATAGCGTTCTGTTATAATATTTTAATTAACATATCAACAAATAAGAAAATTCTAGATACTAGTAAATAAAAAGCAATTTCACGCTAAGGTTGCAACCCAAAAAAGAAAATCTCCAAGCTCTTGAATTTAGAACTTTATCAAAACAAAAAAGCGCTAAGCAAATAAACTTTTATTATATTAACTTCCTTTTGTAAGAGAAGCTTATTTCTTTGCTTCTGTTTATATTTTCGAAATTTGTTTATAAATTCATAACTTCGAGAATATGCCTGCCAGCCCAGTACATGATAATGTCAAGAGCTCGAACATATAATACATACTAATAAAAAACCAGGCGTGAAACAGAAATTGTTTATGCAGTGGTCATTTGACTATCGGCACGAAACAGTACTTGCTCTGGACCGGGTAACCTGATGTATTTCACTCCGCGCGTTTCATTAAAGGTGAATCATTGTAGTAATAAAAATAAAATAATATGGATCGCAATATGTTCTGGCGAGAAGAGAACCAACTATTTCAAACATAAAAATCTTCAATATTTTGCTCTCATCACTATTATCGTCTTAGTATCCTCGCCAGTTATTCGCAATATTCGTGGATTTGTAGATTATTGTAATCGGTGAGCTTTTTTGATTTCTTTACAATAAGGTCGGGAATGTATTGAATTAGATCTGTGCTTGATATATAGTCAGAATTTGGCGAGAAAGTAGCCGCTTAAGATGCATTAATAAATCATTGTTTAATCATTTTATATTTACAGTGGTGGTCAAATTAATAGACATAAGCACTGGAAGTAGTTTCATTAATGCAATTTGTCTATAAACTCTCATTTCGCTTATCTTGCTTTAACGTTACTTAGCCCAAGCCTCAGTTAAAAAAAACATACATAACACGCTAAAATAGAAAGACGTGGAAGACACAATTAACGCAAGAAAGGGGAAGAACATCTCAAAAAGTGGCACAACCTTCCATGGAGCGACGAAACGAACAAGTCGTCCAAGTGACAAACAATGTAATACTGGATTCACAAAAAGTCATTCTAAGAGAACCATCATGTTATTGAGATGCTGTTCTTGGCGCAATTTCAGTACCATCATATGAATTAAAAAACAATGACTAAAATAGTTTACAGGGACATTTTGCAAAATGCGATGCTGAGTTATGCAGAAGGGAATATGTCCTTTAGATGGCGGTTCTAGCAGGACGATGGTTCCAAACACTCACCTAAATTGGTGAGTGAATGGTTTGTGGATAATATTTTTAATGTTCTTTCTTGGTCAAGTCAATCCCTGGATTTCAATCTCATTCAAAATGTGGGGAATGTCATCGTTCTTTTGTTGTACAATTCATAGTCCGCCCCACCTAACTAATTTATTTTTTATTATAAATATATGTATGTCTTTTAATTTTGCAGAAGTTCTACAAAATCCTTCAAAAATGCTATGATTTTACAAGCATACCTATTTTTTTACGAACTAGTTAGTACTTTCCATAAAGCAACTAGTTTAGCGTGATTTTTTTAAAAATGAGGCATAGGCTAATTAACGATAAAGCAGGATAAGCGGAAGGCGGAGAATTTATAGACAAATAGATTGACGGCACAATAACTCCTATAATATTTAATTAATTTGTGTCAGAAGAGTTCGCTGATTTTGTTTTGGTTGACAGAACGGTTGTTCTTAATGGCTTAAAATTAATATATTTAAACTAATTAAAAACTACCTATTTTTCCTCGAGGCCACATAATGGTCTGGAACTATGATTTTCAACTGTTTACTATGAACTTTTCACCGACAGGACTTTTATTATTTTAAAAATTGAATCGACCTGTGCAAAATGAAAATTTGAACTGTAAAAATAATAATCCTCACCGCAGTGCCTACTTTTCTCAGAATTTGACCGAGTCCGCAGTTCCTGTTTGTTGTCCTTCGAAGATTCGCCGCACTTTCCTTTAAACTTTTCGTTTATAGCATCAAATTTTTTCTTAACTCTCACTATTTTTTCCTTCATCTCAAACTTTTCCTGGGTACTCAGTTTCGTTGTTTTAGCAATGAAGAAAGATTTATTAAGTCGCTTCATCTGAAGTTTGCTTAACTTCGCCTTCATCTTCGAGGTTTTGACGGTATTTTCCTTCGCAGCAGAATTGGAGTTTTTATCACAGCTTTCATCCCGTGACTTCGGCTCCATAACTCTTGTTAAATCAAGGGAAGACATATAGTTAGCAACTATATCCTAAAAACAGGTGGTAATAATCCCACCGTACACAGGGTACGAATTTTATTGGCGAAAAAGTCGCAACAAAATAAATTTTAGAAAAATGTGCTATTGAAGTAGAGTTATACGTTCCGGCCGAGCAGTCATCTAGTGGCCTCTTGCACTTGTATGGGGGAGCGGGGTGATGTTCGGTGCCTGTTATTGGCCAAAAATTGAGTAAAAGTAATTTCACAATTTCCTCAAACGGGGCATTCGTTCTTGCTTAAAATATTCTGGCTCCGTTGTCGTGATGTGACAGATGTCAAAATTGCGAAATCGTCATTAGATGCGTTTTTTTTTACAAATAACCACAGTCACCTGTGATTTTGGAGCTTCTTAGTTGGCCACATATATAACCGTCAAGTGTTTATGAAATTTTTAATTGTTCTTGATTTTGGTTGAATTCTAATGTTTAATTTGCATGTTTTTATTATTAACCAATACTATTGTGGTTAAATGGTTCCAAAAAGAATTTTGTTTGTTTATTACACAAGATAATTTAGAGGTCGCGTATTTTTCTGTAACCGCTTTTACAATGAATCTTATTTGCAATAACAATTCACAGTGTGTACTACGTTAACACAAACAAAATAATCAGTCTTTTTAAATATCCATTTCTCAAGCAATCAAAACATGTGAAAGGCAGTAAAATTATATATTAATTTAAGTATATTATTTAAAAAAAATCTAAATAAGGAAATGCACGGCAGTTTAATGCCTGCCTCACAAATATGAAGGTTTGTTCACTATTTCATATAAATTTTCTTCTGTTCTCCAGCTCAACACAGAAAGAAAATGCAATCTGTTTGTTTTAAAGGACAAGGTGGTTCATTCAGCAGATTCGGGTTTTAGTGAATTTATACTTAATTTGATATATTGGACTATTATTTTAAATGCTTTGTAAATATGTAGAAATATTGTACTGAAATAAATAGTTAATTAACAATTGATGCGGGCATAAAGGATTAATTATAAAACAGTTTTTTGTTCACATTTCCTTAGCATCCTGTATACAATACAATTCCTTGAAATTCGATCTTCGTCTCAATATTTTTTTTTCCTTTTCACCCACAATGCTCGAGTATTCTATCGACTTTTAGCAAAATTGTGGGGTTGGGAGCAAATACGGTACCAAAGTTAAATACTGATGAGTAGATAATTGCCGGAGTCTTCTAAAAATTGGTAGATTGCATTTGTAACGTAGGGCCCATTATTCTTCGGTTAGGGGATCTCAACTTTACAGGTGGCATTAAACAAGAGTTTTTGAGGGGTTTGGGCATAACAAAATTTATTTTTTGCTCCATCCAAGAATTTTCTGCGCTAATATCAGTCATACTTTATTATACATAATATCGGACTTTTTTAGCTCACTATCTTCAAAGACAGTGATGTTACTAATACGTACTTTGAAAACAAGGGTTTTTTCCCGTTCGACAAGAGCGTGATCCTTACGTACAGTGGATTTACACACCGTATAAGTTCCTTAATTATTTTAAATTCAAAAGTTTTGATTGAGGCGAGAGTGTTTTTGCCTCTAGAAAATTAATTACAAAATATTCGCTTATTACGGATGTAAAGTACTTTAAAGTTAAAGCAAGTTGAAAAAGAATATTTTGTTAAACATCAATAATTTAATAATTTGTATAACTGCCTGCCCCTAGGCAGGTTCTCCTACAGCTCGGCCTGTGGTCGGGGCCTTATTAACTTAGCCAGAAAATTTTTATCCGTAGGAGGCGAGGGATCCCATATAAACGTACAAGTCGAGTAGCCATCTTGAATATTGAGTTTCATTTGGTTCGTGGGAGAGGGGGCTGAAAAGTTTTATTTTTCGCAAAGAAGTTGTTTTCTGCATTGAGAACTATATTATTAAATAAAAAGTCGAAGAACCGAAGAACTTGATAAAGTGGACATATTGTTTGCAGTGTTTGTGGTTGTATTAATTTTTAAAAAAAAAAAGAGATCGGTAAGTCGGGTTTGTTCTGCTTGCGTCCCAAAGAAAATCGAAATTAAGCTCCTCTCAATTGACACTTGTGCTGTTGGATATCGGAAATCTGGGGATTTCGTGTTTTTCTGAGCCACCAGCGGATGGCGATTATTTTTTCATTCGAAAATATTTCGCCTGAACAACTGCATTTGGGTCAGTGTGCCAGCGGTGGCCGCCTGTAATCTTTCAGGTGTCTCGTTTATCGCTGTCCGGCGGTGCGTGGGGCAGCGGGACACCGTAAATAAGCCGAGAGAAAATGATTTCTGTTTAACCTATATTCGGTATAGTCAGTTTCGTTGGTGAAATTGATTCTCTGGGATGGCTTACATGTTTCGTTCTTTTTTTCTTTTTGGTGGAGCTCATTTTCAAGGTTAAAGTTTAAAGATGTTACTGGTCGTGGGGCCGAGCAATACCAATTACTTGAGGTGTAGACAATTTCCGAGCACTAGATTTTGGTTCCTCTCCAAATACACATAGTAGTTTTTTGTTTTTTTTTTTTTTCTATCTGGCATAAAATCGGAATCACCCGCAGAAGTAATGGGCGCTCGGCCATTCACAGTAAGAATTGTTTTGTGACAGGTAATAAATTTTGCGAGCGCTTGTAGGAAGTGTAATTTTCTTAAAATGCTGTTGGTGATCCGCTCTGGTAAACACTAAAAATTGCAGTTTTTGTTAGTGCGCAAAATAAAATATAGGTACATATTAAATTTTTCAACTCTTCGTTTCGGCCACAGTGATTATTGATCATCCACAGAAAAAAAAAGAAGAACGAAAAAAAAACAACAAAAAGTGAGAAGTACTTAGTTTCTATTACTGCACTAATCCGAAAATATATATTTGGGCTTCGCTGAAAAAGAAGCCGTAATACTTTTCGCGAAAGTAGGCATTTAAAAGAGCCAAACAGGAGCCATACGCTTTCTACGGAAGTGGCTGGCTCTCGTCGGGGGCGAAAAACGCAATTTGCATAAAATCTCCGCATCAAATACATAATTCTCAATCAGTGTCCTCCTCGGCCTCGCGTCCCTGTGTGCAAAAATCGCCCTCAGGAGCGAGGATCGCTGGAAAATGACAACGGCGAGTGTAGTAATGGGTGGTACATGTTCTGTGCGTACTGAAAATTGGCACAAGGTTATTTGTGAGCGCGGGTGTGCTTCGTTTTCGCACGGGGCCTACGCTCCGTCATTTCCTTGAATGAGAATAATCCATAAGGAAGTCGTTCGCCCTTTCGGGTGGAATGCGAAGGATCAATTAAAAATCAAGTGGCTGGCCATAGAAAGGGATCAAATTACGCGTTAGTGAAAAAGCCATATTTTCATGTTAGGCGTAAATCACGACATGTAACATTGTTCAGTGAGTCATAGGAAAAAAGGACTAAGGTGGTCAGTTTGAAGTGTTGCTTTGATTAAGTTCACTGTGAATACTTGGAAAGATTTTCTTAAACCACTGCGAAAAAAGTTCACCCAATTTCTATGCTATGCTGCTATGAAAATGTCTCCCTTTTCTCGCTGCCTTTTAAGGATATAATAATGATAATTTCATTGACATCTTATTTTAACACTATTTCTGATGCATTTTATCGCGGAGGATAATTGGGAAAATATGTGAAAAACTTATATCACATTATTTTTTACCAGATAAAGCATACAGTGGATTAGAGTTAAATTTTGATTGTTTTGAAGTTGTACAGCAAATCGTTTTCGGGCAACTTGTAGAAGGTAACAGAATGGACAAAAATCATTGTCAAAAAACGCTAGTTGAATGGATACCAGGAAGTTGCTAATTGTTATTGTTGTTAATTTGGAAGCAATTTTTTACGAATTTAACTACATTACAACAAAATAATACACAGCAATAGACTACACTAAAGTTTCGTCACAGCAAGTGCATTTACCTTAAAAAGGTTAAAAACACGTCGAATCGAAAAAATGATTAGGAAAGTGTTTTTTTGAACAAAATTGTGTTGGTAAAGTTCCTAAAATTCTTATTACTTCATTTTATAGTTACCTTTGATCTCAGTACGTTTTTTTGCAAATACACCAACAAAAATTTGAGTGGTGTAATCAAATTATTTTGCCACAGAACGAAAAACTTAATTGAAGGGAAAGTTTACTGAAATGATTTTAAAAACATTATTAATGACGATTTTCCATAATCAGCTTTTCTAAAGTCCTTTTTATTCGATTCCAGTGGATTCAATGATCAAGCCCCAAAACTGATTTCTCTTTCCAATGTATCTCCTTAATTTAAGGTGCACATATAGTACTTGAATGATAAATTATGTTAAACTAAGTACTTGTGTGTATTTGCACTTGAAATCGTAAATCAGTATACTTGCACGAAACGATTACGAAAGTATTAATACTTTATGTGAATCTTGAGCTAAATGTTATAGCTCAAAACTTTTAAGTGGTGTTGTTTTCTTTGAATTAATACGCATCAATGAAGTTAAATAGAGGTGAATTGACTCCTATGGATATTAAGTTAGTAATTGATATAGCTGTAATGCTCTGCCAATTCTATAAATTGTCATGGAGGCTTTAAGTAGGAGCATTAAATTTCTTAGCACAAATTTCTGCAGACAAGGAAAAACCATTGGTAGAATTAGATTATTTATTTTTTTCCCATTCAGTGGAAAATATAAAATGTTAATGGGAATTAGATTTTCGCTAGAAAACTGTTAATGCAATGCAATATTTGAAAAGGTTTGTGCATACAAAACCACCAAAAAGAGTATGTATATAGTATGAAATATGTAAAAAACAAATCATAAAAATATAATTTAACATATACTTCAAAAATGCTAATTTTTTTCTAAAGAAACGTTAATTTTCCTTACGTATAAAAATGAAAAATTATAAAAGCAATTATTAACTTGAAATGGAAATAGTTAAGCTGGAGGAAAGGCGCAACAATTGACTGTTGCTCTTTGCTGTAGACTATTTATACTTATTAAAAAATTAATGAGAAAGGGAGGTAAAAAATTATCCTGCTTCGTAGCACTCTTGGTAACGTGTTTTGGTCAATGTTTCTTATTTTTGATTAATTTATCAATTGGGTCGTTAGCACGCCGAGTTCGATTCTTGCGTCTAATATTCGTTGTTATCATCTTAGCTTCAATAATTGGTTGGTTTGCTTTCTTTGATTCCACTGCCACGTTTTAAATGCTAAGATAACAAATGGAATAAGGGGGTAAATACGATTAACTTAATATTTGGCTATTTTTGGGGCCATCTCGTAGAATTCGAAAACTGAACTTTTTTCTATATCCATACTGTATTACAATTATTTTTTTTATGTTAAAGGTTTGAATTATTTAGTACAATAAGGGTGGTGAAACCTACTTACGAATAATCTTACTGGTTAAAATGGCCGCCCCAAATGGTACAGCTCAAATTGAAGCACCTTTATCCGCTCCGAAATATGGAACATTAATCCCAAATCGAATTTTCGTGGGTGGCATAAGGTAAGTTTTCTTTTAACTTGCATTTTTGTATGAGCATTGTGTAAATAATTTTAACCACCATTAGTGGAGATACAACAGAATCTGAACTATGCCGAGTATTTTCGGCCTATGGAAACGTAAAGTCAACAAAAATAATCGTTGACCGTGCTGGTGTTAGCAAGGGCTATGGATTTGTAACTTTTGAAACAGAGCAGGAAGCGCAGAGGCTCCAGAGTGAAGTAAGTGTTTGCCAATAGTTGAATTTAAAAAAAATTCAGATAACATGAAACGATCGTTTTATTAACAATATATTTTGTCTTATTTAGGAAAGTTGATACATAAATAGTACAAAGAGAGAAATTAAGTTCACAAAAAACCAACACTCAGGGAAGATTTCGTTTTGTTTGTTCAGTTTTATTGATTTTTTTTGAAACTGTCATTCTGATTTGTTGATTTATTTTCTTTCGATTGTTATTCAAACGTTATGCACTTAAAGCTGAATTTTACCATTCTTTAAATTAGTAGAGTTTCCGCAAAATATATATATTCAATGTATATATACCACGAAATTGTCAGTATAGCCTCATTTTAATTTGTTTGCCAATTTGGACGTTTGGTGCTAAAAGTTCTTAGGACATCTGACTTGACGTGCTCTAACATATACAAGTAGTTGATGAATTTGGATCATTTTTTAATAATTTTCTGTGAATATCACAAAAAAAATCATTTTATAATTACAAGAATAATTTAAATGTTTATAAGCATTGGTGGATGCAGTTCACAGATGTAATCAACCTGCATAATCATCTGTTAGGTAATTTATATGAATATTTTGTATAATTAAACTTGTAGTGCGCCTTCGAAGATTGTGCGTTGGATGTATTGTAACAACGTATTAAGTCTTTTAGATTTATTTTCCGTACATAGTTGTAAATCATTGCAGGACCTAGCTCAAATACATGACACTGTCTTTTTAGTACCTAAGCTCCAATAAATCTTTGCAATCTGTCCCCTCAGAATAAAATCATTTCAAATTTATTAAAAAACTGAATCGCCGAAAGGAAAAAGTATTCAAAATAAGTTTTGAATAAATGATGCTTATACAAAGAATTAGAAAAGTGACTTTCGAAATTGTTGGATGCCAATTAGTACATTAATACCTATCAAAGTTTGTTATACGATCCAACATCTTTCAAATATTATTACCTCAAAATTCTTATTTCTAATGAAAGAATTTGCAAAGTTGATTATTACAACAGGTGCTTGAAAGACATTATTTTAGTCTTTTTTACTCATGGCTATTTAAGCTACCACAAATTTCTTCATGTTTCGTCTATTAAATAATTTGACTTTAACTTATCCAACTCGAAATAATTGTATCAAGGTTTTAAGGCATAATTTTATGCATAATCTGATAATGGAGTTAATAAATTGTAACAAAATGTGATTTCATCGTATTTTCGGAGTATTTAGAATATTATAAAAATAATGCCGACTTAAATGCAATGTGACACGACTTCCCCACACAATGTATAATGGGGCCTTTAGAAATTGACCGCTGGAAGTGAAATAAATCAACAAATTAGTTAAAGCAGCTAGGATAAATAGTCTAATATTTCGAGATATACATATTGATGACAATACAAAGCCACATAGATACACTGTTTTGAGATATTACGTCAAATTAACGTCCTAAGTGCTATTTACATTCAACAATTTAGAAATTAACATTTCACAGTTTTGCGGGAGTTAAAAGCGATAGGTACCACAAATGAGGTGATATTAAGACCAGTTTTTCAAATGGTTTAGTAAATAGAAATTTCTTGCGATCTAGTTGCGTGATTCTAATTTAATTTTTAACACCTAGAGCTTCTAAGCACCATGATTTCTTATTGTGATTGTAATTGCTTAAATGAGGTTACACTGTGCACATAGCCATTTAGAGATACTTGGTTTCGTTAAGTGGTTTTTCAATGCCCATACGCACACAATTTTCCGAGTGATTGAAGGTTCTTCCATTTATTTGTTCACAATGTTTTGTTTTTTCGAATTACCAAGAGTTTTGTTACACTTTTTTAATATGGATTAAAGAATTTTTCAATCTTAAAATTTGAAATAATTTTTACACATGTTTGCAAAACTTTTAAAACATTTGAGTGTGTTACTCTCAATATCGATTTCTTTCCAACAGGGCGAATGTGTAGTCTTGAGGGATCGGAAGTTAAACATAGCTCCGGCTATTAAAAAGCAAGTAAGGAGTAATTGAAACTGTTAATTTACGATTTTATTAACTGGTATCATACTTAGTCAATTTGTGCAACGAATGGTGCTGTCTACTACGCCGCCACGCCACCTGCTCCTATAAGCAACATGCCTATTGATCAATTTGCAGCAGTCTATCCACCAGGTATAAATATAAACAGTTTTTCCTGATATAATTTACATATATAATGCATTTTCCAGCTGGTGTGCCAACTATATACCCACCTTCGATGCCGTATCAGCCTTTTTACCAGTACTACAGTGTGCCAATGGTAAGTTACTAGTAATTATAATACTATTATTTTTAATTACTTTTACATTAATCCTAGAATGTACCCACCATTTGGCCTCAGAATTATCAAGGTAATTAATTGTTAAAACAAATGTTTTGTTTAATGGTAAAATATAGAAATTAGTGTATATATCGTTATGTTTTAGTTAGATAAAAAAAAGTTGGGATATAATTTATTGTTGAACATGTTTTACTCAAGGAGAAAAAATAATCAAAGCACCAATTAAATTTAAAGTGCAATTTGAAAAAAAAAATAAAATAAATTATATTTATTTTAGTCACGAGGCATTGTGAAACAATTGGCGTACATTACAGAACTATAATAAAGTGGTGATCAAATGTATAAATATATTAATTTGATTTCGCTAGATATTCGTCTCATTATGAATTCAAATAATTTGTATTTTAACACAATTGTAAAATCTACCGGTCTTGTTCAAGGATTTCAGCTCATAACAATTTATTTAAGACCTATGACCTATCAAAAAAAAATCACCAAAAAAGGCTTTATGATAGTTGGATTTGTTAACCACTTTATAATTATAGAAGTTATGCTGTTGATAATGTAGTAATCCCGTGCAAGTTTATGGAATTATTTTTATTATTAAATAAAAAGGGACATGTAAAATAAAGTTTAACTTCACATCGATTGCAATATCGTTTTGTCGGGATTTGATATCAACCGGTACGAACACATATTGTACATAAGTTTTGTAAGAACTGAAGTTGTGCGTTTAAAAATCCATTAATTTATTTTATCCTTTGATCGCCACTCTTAACCTTTACGTTTGAAACTTTGTTTTTTTAATTCGTTTAACAAGAATTTCGTTTTTTCAATATTTTTGTACACATGAAGATTTCCTAAGAATAGCTAGCTATGTCGTTTTTCATTTTTTTCTAGTACTAAAATATGTTTTATATACATTGTTAAAGTTTGACTCACGAATTACGTAATATTATATTTTTAGTACAATACATTCAACATAATTTTACATTGATCGTCGTTGACACTTCATAACATCTAAAACTAAATTTTAATATTTCTTCTAGGTATTTACCCGTGTTAAAAAATCACAAAAGTCTTCTATGTAATACAGTAAATACGACTTTGTTTGTTGTGTGGGTATTTTTGAGGCTACACCAAAGATTGTTTCGTAAAATGGAGGCAGAGAAATTCTTAAACGAAATAAAATGACGTGAAAGCATATTTATCTAATATTATCATCTAAAAAATACACAAAAAATAAATAAATAATATGAGAATCACATTAAAATTATAGTAGGTAAGATAAATTAAGGGATGAGATAAAAACTCTAATAAGTATAGTATAGATGTAAAGATGAAAACGACAGAGCAAGCAATATTCTTAAAGTCAGCAATAGTCACATACGATTTGAAGGCAAAAAACATGATGTGTAAAAAGGAAACTTCAAAATCAATTCAAAATCAAAACTGAAAATAAGGTACTATATGTATGTTAAAAACAATGCAAATCTGATATTGTTGGATGTTTTAAATGAAGGGGAACCTTTACGAACATTTGTTTTTAATATAATGAGTATATATTATTAAAAGAAGAACGAACATTAAAGGAACAGTGCATTTCTTTTGAGATGCCTCTTTTTTACATATAGTAAATATAAAGTATATATACAAAGTGAAATAAACCCATAACTCAAAAATATAATTTATTTATATAATATTATATATAAGAAATATTGTTGAACGTAATAAGCAATACAATGCATAAAATGTTATGTATATAAAATCTATTATATACATAAAGTCGTGATATTTTGAAAATTTAGAAAAAAAAAAAAATAACAAAATACGTTGTTGACGATTACTTTAATAAACAAAGTATTTATTTAGAAAAATATATTAAAGTAAAAGTCTAGGTGTAGATTAATGAAAAACTTATATATATTTAAAATATATATTTACCTATCTATACATTTACTGAGAACTATATAATAATGAGATCTAGTGATAATTGTAAGTAACATGATGAAACAAAACAAATGTAATTCTGTACCGTTCATTACGTTTTAGTATGCCAGGGAGGCACATTTCTTTCGATTTGGTCACATCTTATTTCTTGTTTTCCTCACAGGAGAGTAAACAAACTCATTCTCGTTTGAACATTTTACATTACTATTATTTTTTATTTCCCGCAAATGACAATAAATTTTTCAGATTTTCGGCCAGAAATTGGGATATTCTTATTGTTTTTCAGTTTTGGTATACTTTTCAAATTCAAAATTTATAAAAGTGTAAGTGAAATTGTAAATATTTTTTACGTTTCGTATTCGCGGGCTCCTTCCTTTAATGTGCTTCTTTTTAAATAGGAAGAACGTTTTTATTTTTCTCTAACAGTGAGGACAAGGATAGTTCCTGTGTTTGAAAGCTATTTTCTTCAAAAAGAAAATTATTTTCTGAAAAGTGTTTCAAAGTGTTGCAAGACCAGTGTGTAGCTTTGGCATTCCTCTAATCTTTTGCTGCAGTATAAGTAATGGCAGTATCAGAAGAAATTTGCACACCTTTCAATATCATTCAACATTATTGGTTACTTTGTCCAGAAAATTCGGTTTTACTTGTAATCCATTATAACAAGGGCTGATAGATAAATTTCAATAATTTCATTATTTGTCAGATTTTTCCCAAAAAATTTACTAAATGGCATGATTAGCAATAAAGCAATCGGGTACTGAATTGTGTAAAATGGTTTGGTTTTATCGTTTTCCCTGAACTGATTTGCATATGGATGAAGTTGCGCGACTTGCCTTAATAACAGTCGCTTTAGTATATTTAAATTAATTCTGTAATACTGACTATCACTCTTTAGTATCTAGGTGATAACTCTTAGTTCTTGCAATTTATCATATAACACTTCCTTCGGTAGTTCACATTTCGTATCTTCTATACGAAACAAGTGATTTATAATTTATTCCCGGTATTCTAATGTGTCAGGAATTTAACAAAGAATAAATTGTTTTCTGTTTAAATACATCATACTTTTAATATTTTGTCAGTATTTGCATCATACAATCACATCACAGTAGTATTATAGCATATGTATTTCAAAATTAAAAATTTAAAAAAAACCAACTATGTTGCACAAAAATACGATTTTTGTTTATTTGCTGCATGGAGGTAAAGTGTTTGAATTTATTAAATCAAAGTGAGATTAATAACTAAATAAGATATCCCAGTTTCTAACTGAAATCGTTTGTCCCCAAAAAACGTGAAGCAGCTTTAAATAACGGATGATTTATTTTTCTTTTAAGGTGTTAACAAACTTGAAACAGAATAGGTTGCTCAAAATAAGTATTTCCAACAAATACAAAAATTAAACTGCCAATCGATCGCAAATGGGGATTGTTGAAGAATGAAATGTTAGAAGCAAATGAAAAGACTTTAATTTTATATGTTGATAATAATAAGGTATTTATTAAATATTTATTATGTCACTATTCGTTTATGTTGGACAAGAACGTGAAACTGGAATTAGTCAATTATGTTGTTGTTGATATTATTTTAGAAATTATTTCAATCACTGGGATATGAACAATATACACAATATATAAACAAATTAATAATGTGTTGTTGAGGAATTTCGTTTGCATTTTAATATCAGTTTGCTTACACAAACCGTGTATAAAAGTAAAATGGTTCCCCATTTCATTTGATTTTCTTTACTATATTATGAAGTACTTTAACAAATATTTTAAAAATTCAGTCGAAATTTCTCAAAGACATCTTTAATCTAGCAAATGTACGGTTGTGTCAAATTAGCTATAAAAAATAAACTTAGAATGTATTGTATCCAATAAAAATATCCATGTAATGATGTATTATGTAAAATTGTGTGTTTAAAGTGGATCGTAAGGCATAACTGTAAGGAATATAATTCTTTTCGAGAATGTCCATTGCTGTCTGTTAATAAGGTTATCTGAATTAACGTGGTAATTTACATTCGCTGGATCATTTCGTTATAATTCTGAAAATGTGATCAACAATTCTCATGTCTGTTGACAAGTGCATAAAACCACTTAATTTTAGAGTAAATATTCATCAAAAAAGTATATTTTGTAAAAAGTAACAATAAAAAGTGCAACGAAATCAGTAAGTGTGAGCATATTTAACATAAATTATTTCTTACATTTCGTATAAGGATATTTAATCGAAGAAAATAGACAAAATAATATCACAAAAATAAATAAACTCTTTTTAGAAAAATAACTGAACGCAAAGCATTTTGTACTAATTGTGTGTTACACATATAATACGAAACCAATACATACATTTTCACATTTTGCAATCACTGTTGACTATTGACCAATGAATCAGTTTCGCGAATGAAAGACATTTGTCGTTAAACTGGATCATGAATGATACGTGCACGAGCTGACTTTGCGAATATAACATACTGATAAAAAAATGCCAATAGACCTTAGGTATATGGCAGAGGAGAACGATGTTCATTTTGGGCACACAGCGAACATCAAAAGAACATATCCAAAGTTGTAAATAGTCTCATGTTAACCAAAAATCCTTATAGGCACATATTTTTAAAATGTTTTCATTAAAGTTTATTTGGCAAACAACAGCAAATGATTTCTAAATTTTGGCAATACAAAGTTTGGCCGAATATTAAGGCATTTAACAAAGCGATATCTTTTTAAATTAAAATTATGGATAAAAATAATTTCTTTGGTTAAGTTTGCTAATATTTTCATGAAATTCAGCCTTGATTTTCTGATTTTAGTTGCCTACATAATTTTTTCAATTGCATTACAACAGTTTTAACTCCACTTCGTTAGACAAAATAAAATACTTGGGGAAAGTACTTAAGTAAAGTAATATATGAGCCGCACTTTTAATATAAACGGTTCATATTTGCGAATGCAACACAGTTTATTAAAACTTAACTATATTATTTAAAAATGAAGTTTTACCAAAACGAAATAGATTACAAAAAAATCACACTAGAATTACTAAATCCTTTAAGTATAGGTGTATTCGAGGGTATACTTTTATTGGAACTAATTCATCAATATCACCACGGCTTAGCACAGCTGAAATTATTGAATGAATTTTGAAGATAACCCAGTGGTATTACAATGGCCATAATTCTGATCTAAGTGTGCTTCGCACACCCCTCTTAACCTAACCCTAACCAAAACTTAAAAATCTTTGAAAGGGGGGATTATCAACAGCTTACAAAAAATCGATTATACAAGACCAATTGACAAATTGCACAATTGGTCTTTTTAATGTAGCATCGTTATGTTCGTCAGTTGCTCAGTCCTTGTGAAAAGTGAACATCATTCTCTTTATTTGACTTGATACTAAAAGTATTCTGGATTCGTATACAAAAGCTGGAAGATAGTGGTTAAAGTAAATAAAATTGCTTTTCTTTTGACGATAAATTAAGATAACGCAAAATTTTTCCTGGGAAAATTCTACTTTGATGAAAACTATTATTTGACTCATTTGCATCATTCGAAGTAATAATCCGCGACTATTGTTTATCACCAAGAGTGTAATTATCCGCAAATAATTGTTGAACGCGTCGGATTTTGTAAGTGCATCGCGCGTTTAAGATGATGATGCAAATGGGTTGATAGCGTAAATTTGGAAAAAAACACAAAGAATTTCTTAACAATTCTAAAAAACAAAAGATGTGTAAAGAATTTCAAATATTATACCCAGTATTTTGGTTTTTTTTGTTACATCTGATCGGTTAACTATCTCACTGGCTTTGTTTACGTAAAGGAAATACTCTTTTTGTTTATTATCACAATGAGTTGGTAACATATAATATTTGTAACCTACAATTTAAACAAATAGAAGATAAAACAAATTAACAGTGATTAATTCATCTTTGTGAAGAATGAAAATCTCAACTCATTAATTGAATGTACCTTACTGCTATTATATGATGTATTTATATAAATGGCCCGCCCTCTAAATATCTGCTAGTAAATAAGAACGTAAATAACACTGAACATTAGTTGTTAGTCAATTAAATAAGAAACTTGCACAATATATAATATTCTTAAGCTAAAAAAAAATATAAAGAATCGTTTTTAGTTTGTTTTTTTATTCTTCGGATATATTGCCAAAGTTGGTAGTTTTTGTTATCGTTGAATTAACTATTTTTGATTCATTTTCAATCGAAAGATCTGTCGCAATATAAGCCCCAAAATAAAATAATGCTAATCATCAGTGTACTATTGCTTATAAGTATTGGTGCATTTTATAAAATTTAAAAGGTGTATCACTTAAATGTATGTCTACCGACAATTATTGCTGAAAAGGTGCAATTTTTTTTTTTGGAACGCAGCAATTTTCTTACTAAGAGCAATAGTGAAAAAAAAATTGAATGAAATTACTTATATTGCTCGTATATCTGATGATAAGTACTATGACGACAGGGCATTACGCGTTCGGTACATTGAAAAAGAAACCCTAACAACAACGTAGAAAAATTATCTTTCAAATATTGATATACAACTTGTTTTGAGTACTCTGAAGTGAATGTTTTCACAAATCTAAACGAAGGTACGATTTAATGCGCGTGCAGAGAGGGTGTAGTATATTGCACAGTATGCAGGCAGTGATTAGGCATTTGATTGATATTTTTCTTAAAGTTGACAATATTTGATATTTATAAATTGGAAAATATATTTGTAGCCTTTAAGAGCTGCAACGAAAAAGGTTTCAACTATTGAATTGTTGAATATTTTTTAAGAATTGTTTTTCAAAAAACGAAAACTGTTAGTTATATTGTAGAATTAACAAGTAAGTGATATTTAATACGAAACACTTGAGATAGCATTGATATTTCACAATTTTTCCTCCGAATACATTAACAGCAATTTGTACAAGCCCTTTGAAAATATAAATATGTATTTGAATATAAGCTAGCCGGGATTTCACGCCATTGAAAGAAATCGGTTTTGCAACGCATTTTAATCAGGTTGTGTTTGTATTAATTTCAGATATCTTGTCATTGAAAATAACATGAATTCTATATTTTATTCACAAAAAATTAAAAACAATTTTGTTATGTTTCATTTTCACTTGCCGCGCGCGTGTTTGAAATTTTATCCGCTTAATTTAGTTTTTTTATGGATCATACGTAATATACTTACTAACATTTTCTCAACCTGAATTATTTTTGCTTAAGAGTATCCTTCCCATTCATCATTTGTAAAGCTAGTAATTAGGACGGGAATCTTGCATAAATTTCGATTGGTAAAATATGAAGAAAATCGCTCAATTTTTTTTATATGCGTCTGATATAGCTTTATAAATGCATGATTTAAAAATATGTTTTATCGAATGATTCTTTATATCGAAATCGACATAAAACGCACATAAATTCACAATATCACTGAAAACTCTCCCTTCAAATGTGAATACAACGATGTCCCTTGCTAAAACGCAAACGTATTCAAATGTATTTAGAAGTGAAATTGAAACTTTAAGTCATGCATGAAGATCAAAAATTCATTTCACATAAAAAGACGCTCAAGAGTTGTGGTGGAAAATGTTTCATACAATGTTGGCCATTTTACTGGATGCTTATGTTTTAATTTTTCATAGGTATTTGTTTTGAAATTCAGAGCACATATTCTATTTTTTATTTACTTATTACATTTACCTTATTAATAGTCCATTTACTTTGCTTAAATTATAGTGTTCGGTGAAAAAGCCGAGTTTGTTTAATAGCCAACATATTGATGACTCAAAAAAACCTTGTCGATTAAAACTTAATATTCAAAAATAGCGTCATGTGTGCAGTGCTTGATTTTTGACATTTGAAATACATATTTCAAATCATTTTAAATCGTTGTATATGCAATTCCCAAAGTTTTGGATGGAAAGTCAACATATGTATGTACATCAGTTTAACTATATATAACATAAATTCTTTTATAAATATCTGCGGATTTTACATGATTTAATCAAAGTGGCATATTTTCAAAATGACAAATGACCGTACAGAAAACGCTTTTTCCTCTGCTGCAACAAAGCAAAATTAGATATTTGATTTTATAAGATATTCTGTCTAATCGTGAACTGAATGACTGAACTTAAACTTCAAAAAAGAGTCAATTGTAAGGTTTGTAACATAAGGATTTTGCAGTGCCAGAGTATTTCAAATACAAGTATGTATTGGTTATTGACGGCAGCGTTTTCGATTATCATGTGTTAATTGGTCTCAAAAAACCTTGTAACATTAATGAAAATCTTGCAACAATTACAAATTTTTTAATTGACCTTTGATTGATCAAGCTTCATGATGGGTTTTATGCAAAGGAAATGCAATTTGACATCAGATTTCACTCGATAGATTTACTGTAATATCTAAATGACGTGTTGAACTGATTGGACAGAAGAAATTTTTCGAATTGTGCTGTTGAAAGCAGAGATCAAAGCTATGTGCTCAGAAATTTGCCACACTAACTGAGCCCTTAAAAAATTTAATGTACATAATATAAGTCACAATAAAGTTATAGATATATATTTTTTCATGTACATACATACATACTAACTAGTGCTAGCAAAATTCTATTAAGTGGGCATAATGACTATTGCTGTTATAAATTGCGCTATTCTATTATTTGTTTTTGTTTTTAATGATGTGATACATTTGCGTTATGGGTTTTATTCTTAAATCTGCCTCCTTTGTTTTTTAATATATGGGTCTCATTCTAGAAGTCAATTCATATATTTGAAATGCCTTCTTGCAGCTGAATTACAAGCTAATCCTTTTTAACAAATAGCTTCTAGAATAAGGCCTTTCGTATGAGTATAACTTCAATTAAAAAATTCTTTAATTTTTATTTGTCAAAATGTTTAATAATTGTGTATGTATTTAATTTGAAAGCAGATGTGTAAAACAATAGGAAAATAATCCTACACGTGCGTCTCGTATACTATGATACGTAAGAGAGGTATTTAGCATATGCTTTAAAAATTCAAAAAAAAAAAAAATAATTCCTTAAAACATCCCTTTACTTTTAAGAACATTGATAAACAAAATTTTGCATTAGGGTCATAAACGAGACTACATTTCGAATTGTTTGTGATCATCGATTATAATCGAATCAGTAAATTTAATGCAGTTTTTGATTTGACTTAAACTGGAAATTGCAAAAGTGGTATTTTAAAGAATTTTTTCTTGGTTTTGGTAGTTTCGGGATATTGCTGAATTATTATATACCTTTTATAGGCCTATAATTTCAAAAAAATATTCATTGCAATGCCTAGTGCCTAAATCATGCTTATCGAGAAAACTTTTACTATTTGGAAATTGTGGTGCTCTCTTACGCGAAGAGATTTTGGCTAGGTATGCAGGTTTATTTTCATTGTGATATTAATTTCAGTTATTTGTAAATCAAAGGAAAATTAGATAGACGATTTTTCTGAAGCTGTGTTTGTTTTATAGATAACTTTGATTTATTGTCATTGATTCAGTCACAATTTTACGAACATAGGATTGCTATATAACTAATTATAATTGGAGAACAAGTTAATTAAGAATAAATATATATAGTAAACATTAGCGCAAGAAGGTAGATACGCAACTTAAATATCCAAATTGATTTGCATACACTTATTTATAAACAAATAAATGTAGAAAAAGTGCATCATGAGCGGTGCAACTAGTAGTTCAGATACAGTCGATATGGACGATTAAAATATCATGTGCTGGTCTCAATATTAAATCGGAAATCTAATCTAATTTAGCCAGAAGATATACTCCGTTAAGTCTTTACCTATCTTTTATTATTAGCTACCAGTCATAAATAAAATCCAATTTGCAGCAAAGCTGTATCTTTCGATTTAAGTAGAGCGGGTTTGCATCACGTGTTTCTCAAGTTTCCGTGTTGACAACCGAATTTTACCAATACGTAGTGACTTTCCTACAATCGTCTCTTTTAGAAAAAAAAAAATTCTTTCACAACGTTGTTACACAGCCTATTCCAAGTCCGATTCAATAAAGCTAAATACTTAGAGAATGTGACTAAATTCAGAATATCTCGGGTTCCAAATTTTCCTTCAACAATTTACAAAATAAGATCAACTCAAAATCACAAAAAAAAGTATTCAAAATGATCTCTACTGTGTTCTAAATTAAAATATTTAAAATCAAAATGCAGATAATATATTTATAACTAAGAAATGTACAAGAAACTTATAGTGAAGGAACAAATATAATTTGTTAAATAAGCATACTGTAAAGAAGACACAGACGATGAAATCTTTGTAGAATACGTGGTCTAAATTAATCGTGAACACATAAAATTGATATATTTTATTTAAGATAAACATAAAGCATAGGAGTAAAATGGGCCATGATGTAAATTAATATTTATTATAAAAATAATGAAACTAATATAAAGTCAACAAGATAAAATATTATATATAATTACGGTAAAACACATGAAAAGGCTGTAATTTTAAGGAAGAGTAAAAAATAAAAGTACTAATTGTAACCGTAAGAATAAGAAAATAAAATGAAAATGAAAGTACAACTGGTTTTTCCTTTTCTCCGCAATTTTAAATAATGCAATTTATTAATTTATATCTCATTTCGGGAGTTGGTTATAAGATAGAAATTATTTGTGTAGATGGTGTTTTGTTTGAACGTATTATATAAAAGGTAGATTTTTTAATTATTCACAGAAACATCAAATGACATTAAACAACATTGTCCCAACCATTTTCAATAGAAAATAAAATATGAGCTCTTTGGTTTTTAATGTGGTAAAAGTCCACATTTACATCGCCAACTTATCACTTTTTTAGTTAACTTGCAAGATGATTTTATGATGAATTTAAAAAAAAAATGTGTAGCACTTCACCTTTTAATTAAAAAGAAATATTGCTTGGTCAAATTCAAAAAAATTAAAACGTTTCTATTTTGCGCTGTTTTTAAATTTTCACAAATTATGATTTCCAATATTTGCGGACATACGGGAGCATCTAACATTCTTTTTAATTAGGTATAATTGCAGCCGACAGCACGCGATAATAATGTCTCATTAATTTGATTTCTTCATTTCTGAGAGGATAACTGGATAATTATAGGGCATATGGTGCTAATTCGAGTGGCCATTTAATTACCGATGCTTATTAAACTTTAATATAGTGCGACATTGAGCAAACAGGAAAATTCGCGAGCCTGATTTTAGTCGTCAACAGGAATTAACATTAAAAGGACGGTAATCTTTCAGTGTGTTTCTTTAAAGAGGTTTGCTGTTTGTCATAAACTAAGAAAAAATGGCCTTTGAATACAGAGACAGCACTTTCGTGATAAATCAAAAGCGGTTGCGAAATTTTAGTGTTTTAGCTTGGACAAGTGGCGTACATTTTATGTGCTCTACAGAAAATCGTCTGTAGTTTTTGGATCCTGTATGTAAGACATCTTTAAAAACTAATAGTTGGAAATAATTTTAATAGTTCAAGAATTCAAATTTCTTTACTTTTCTGAAAGGTTGTTCTCCCTGTTAATACCAGTAACTACCTTTCCGTTTTTGGATGTTTTTATCATGCTCTGCAGCACCTAATAATTTAACTGTGTTTGCCGAGGTTATTGATACATAAAATGTTTTTGTTAATTTAGTATAATCTATTAAAATTTGTAGTCAGTTATTCTTGGGATACAAATATCTTCTGGAATTATAAAACAAGTGTGGATATTTTGGAACCAGTGTCGATTTCGTGCGCTTTACAACATTATAATTAATTATGATATTGTCGTGAAAGCGGCCGTTTTTCAGGGAAGTAAGTTTGCATTTTTGTACAGGTTTACATTTTCTTTTGTACGAACTTTTAGTTCAGCCTCTTCAAATTGAAGCCCAAAAAATATTAGATCGAAACTGGGACTCGACTATGCGGCAATTGAAATTATTCACATACGTTTGCATAGGCATCAGTAGTTTTTATTTTTTAAGTGCAATATTTAGTACAATTTATTATATTTTAAATGAAATTTCAGATGATACTTATGTTCACGGTAAGTAGAGTTAGTTGGTTTATAGCCTCATTTTTGTACATGCATATTTTTGTTTGTTTTAGTTTTTCCCACTGCGTATCCGTTTTGGACAGAATGTCAGAACGACTCCCTATTATTTTATTTTCGTCATAATTGATTCATTAGCAGATTACACTACAGTTTCTTGTAAGTTTAGAATGTATTTAATTGCTATTATTTACCTAAATGTAAAATTCTGCAGCAGCTATCGTCTTTGATGGATTATTCGTAATAATGGCGTTGCATGCCGTTGCACTTGTTAAAATTCTTAAAAAGATGGTTATGCGTTTGACCTTGAGGCAAATCGACAAAAATTCGCAGTTGCAATATTTGAAATCTTGTGTTAAGTTCCACCAGAGAATAAGAGCGTAAATAGCACTGTACACTTTATTTAAAATGGTGCCATTAAACAATTTTATCTATACTAGTTTTTGCAATGAAATCAACAGTTTGTATAGTTATGTAACTTTAATGCAATTTGCATCAAGCTTGCTACAGCTTGGAATATCCTTCTTTGTAGCGAGTGTTGGGATTGGTATCCGATTTTGTATAATTTGTTTGATTACATAAATATATTATTTTATTGAAATTTGCAGCAAAACGATAAAGTTATGTTAGTCAAAATGACTTTGTATTTATTAGCAAGTGGCTATGAACTTTTAATCTACTGCTTCAATGGACAGAAAATCATAACTGAGGTATTTTTTTTAATGAGGACAAAGTTTTTGATATTATATTTTGCTTAAAATTGCCAAAATAAATTTGAGTAATTATACGCTTGTTGCCAGCGATTAAGTTAATTGTATAACGAAGTCCATAAAATCAACCTATAATATTTAAACGTATTGCAATTTTAAAGAAATATATTTGAAAAGGTTTACTAAGGCGTAGAAGACATGTGTATCATATTTTTTAATTAATATTTGAACAGACAGAAGACTTACCCAGCGTTTGGTACACTTCCGCATGGTACGATAAATCAAAGGAGTACAAGGATATTATTTACGTGATGATGCTTCGGGATAATAAGCCAATTATATTTAGGGCATATGGGTGGATAAGTTTATCATTCATAACATTTTTACAGGTGAAGATGCAAAACAAATGTCTTATGTTCTGAAGAACTATACAAAATGCTATCGCGTTTCAGATTGCCAATACAAGTGCATCATATTTTTTGGTTCTTCGCAATATGATGAAGTAAATAATATATTTTAAACCAAATCCGCAATTATGATGAACTGCACAAAAATAACTATTATATATTGGGCACCAACATTTCAAATTGTGTTATTGTATCCACATTTAATTATTTAAACAATCGTAGTGCCGAAAATACAAATATAAGTAAAGTTGTAAAGTCTATTAAATGAGTTATTTTTAATAATTATGTTGATTTTGATTTGGTTGATGTGACGAAGGTTCTGCATATTAATCCAAGCTGAAGGATATAATGAAAATACTAAAATAATTTAAAAAATTTATTTTCTTAATTTAATTTTCAAATTTATAATTTGGATGCTAGAACTAAATCACATCTGAGACAAAGAGTGCGATTCGATTCTATCGAATGTCGTCGGCAGCGTGGACAAAGTTCTTTATAAATATTATGAACTTCCAAATTAAATTCTCCATCTTCGGCCATTGGACTTAAGTGAATGCTAGATACTTGCAATATCTCACACAGCTCCGACGAATTTAGGTATTCTCCAATTGTGGGATGCAATTTCTAAGTATTGTTTTATTTATCTTTAAATGAAAAGTAAAACTGCCTTTCGTACGTACCTTCAAGACACCAAAAGTTTTCCCATCACACTTGATGTCACAATTTAAATTCCATGTGTTTAAATGTTTCGCCTTTTGATGCAATATTTCCCGAGTATCAAAAATTATTTTAAATATTTTTTCTACTTCTGAATTTTTCCAATCTTCACGAGGTTGTATGTAATTTTCGTAAAAGGAATCGTTACCTAGTTTTAAAATGTACATTTAAATATAACAATTAAAATAATAGTCAGATGAATTACTATGATATCTCCAACTTTCTTCTACTAAAAAGCTAGTTATTGGCCACAAAGTGCGACACAAGATGTAATAGCATTGTGTCATGACAAATTTAATGGATTCACATTCTTCCAAAGTGCCGCAGTACAATCGATCTTTGATTAAATGCATATAAATAGCTGACATTTGATTCGCCGTAAAATGTTGTACCAAAGATATAATTCTGTTGTATTCGTACAAATTATAAAGTCTTTGTGCCTGCAATTATTTTCGTAATATTATGGATTAAATATGTTTAATTTATTTATTTTGTTTTGTTTGTACCTCTTCAGCAAAATTGTAAAGTTCATGTAAAATATATTTATCCAAATATTTTAGGTCACTGTACGAAATATTGTTATCTGCTTCAGTTTTATCCCCAATAACTCCGTTCAGATAACGAAGAATAGCTCTAATTTTATTTATATTTTCTGATGATGCTTGAATCAAATTGTTGCTTATTGTAATTGATGAATGTTGTGTTGCATGAGATGCAACCCACCATCTATAACATTATATAATATAAAACAAGCAAGTCAACTTAAAGAGAGATGGAATGTAAACGTCTCTTCACCTTAAGGTATCAACACCGTACTTTTTTACGATATCATTGGGAGATATTACATTTCCTAAAGATTTCGACATTTTTTTACCACTTTCATCCACTGTGAAACCATGCACAAAAATAGACCTGAAATTGACGTCATCAAAATTCGTAAGAAACTATATTTCTTGGAAACTCACTTATAAGGAGCAATACCCCTGGATGCTACACTTGTTAGTAATGAAGACTGGAACCAACCTGTGAACTGATCTAATCCTTCTAAATATAAATCAGCAATTTTATCGTCACCTACGACACTGTTCCAAGAAGTACCGGAGTCAAACCATATGTCGAATATGTCCTTTATGAAATTAGTGAATATCGAAGAAAACATTTGAACGGCCTCTAACTTACCTGCCCTTTTTCTATATCATCTTCACTATTTACAAAACCGTCAGGAAGAAGTTCGTCGACTTTTGAAGACCACCAAAAGTTCATGTTACCCTCTTTAGCTAAGCGACTACATAAATGATCAATAATTTGTCTAGAATAGTTAAATGTTGAATTAATTTATAATTATATATTTTTGAAAAAAAAAATTAACTTACTCGTTTAGTATTACCGATTTTGAAGACATAGAATAAAACACTGGAATAGGTACACCCCAAGATCGTTGCCTCGAGATACACCAATAAGGACGTTTTTGCAACTGACTAATGAGCAGTTTCTTGTTAATTTCCGATTGACTATTTGGGTACATTTTTATTTTCATCACCTATAAAATATCTAACAAATATATTGCGTTCACAAGCATTGAACTTTTAGAATTACCTCTTCTATTGCTTTATTTTTCAATTTTTCTGTATTTATGAACCACTGTTCGCTAGCTCGGATGATTACAGGCTTTTTCGTCCGCCAGTCGATGGGATAAGAATGCATAATTTTTCCTGAATGTATTATATCTTCATTCAAATAATCTATCACCAAATTGTCGCCTTCTGTTAAAACGTGTTTTCCTTCTAAAAAATCAGGGGCCTCATTATTATATGTTCCAGCCTCATCTACCATGCATATCTGAAAGCGATTATAAGTAAATTCGAAATGGTTTTAAACTTCAGGTTTTCATAAAAAGTTTTCAGTTTGAAACAGCGTAGGGTTAATAAAAACTTACAACTGGAATTTTATGCTCTAAGCTGATTAAGAAATCTTCAGGTCCGTGAGCAGGTGCGGTGTGGACAAAACCAGTTCCTTTTGTTTCTTGAACATGACTACCAATCAAAAACGGCAGTTCTTTATCCGATTCAAACGGGTGAAAATAAGTAGCTCCATTTAAAAACTCGCCTATTCATTTGACAATTTTTAACCTTTCTTCCAAAACTTTACATCACTTACCTTTAAAAGTGTCCACAAGGTTACATGCGATATTTGTTGAAGTTTCAAAATCTGCTACCAGTGAAGAAGCGATTATGTACAGATTTTCGGAATCTCCATTTAGCTCTACAACACTATAGTCTATTTTCGGTTGGTAACAAATCGCTTGATTTGAGGGCAATGTCCATGGTGTGGTTGTCCAAATTAGCGCATAAACATTTGTGTCGTTGCTATTAGAAATAAGTCCTCCAGGTATTTCTTGTAATTTGAAACGAACTATAACCGAAGGACTAACGAAATTTGGATCATACTCTAGTTCTGCTTCAGCCAACGCCGTTCTAAAAATGTTTGAGACGTGATACCGAAAAGAATAAACAAAGATTTAATAATTACTTTGAAGAGGGTGACCAAAACACTGGTTTTAACTCTCGATATACTAAGCCTTTCTTGTATAGGTCTAGAAACAATCTGAGTTGACACTGAATATATTTAACGTCTACTGTTTTGTAAATATGAGCGTTATCCGTCCAATTTGCCATTATGCCCCATGATTCGAACTCTTCCTTTTGCTTGCTCAATGCATCAAGAGCGAAATTTAAAGCTTAAGAAATTTTTAATTATAATAAATAAATATAAGAAAATATGATTATGGCAACTAACAATTTCATAATATGTTATGAGAAGACTGCAAAATTTTAAGCAGTTATAGCAAAAATAAATAAAAAATTTGTTTTCTAAATATGGTTTGTAGGTCTAATTATTTGGCGCCCTTTATTTTTACTTTCTTAATGTAAAATTTATATCTATTGAGAATTGGGAGTAATGCAATAGTAGGGGAAGAGAAAGTTAAATTCAATTAAGAAAGAATAATTAATTGTCTGTCGAAATTAGAATATTTTCTAGAGAAAGGAAAAGATGAGTGGAACATACATTTTTCTCGTATTTCCATCGCATCGACCTTCGGTTTTCCGGACATGGCTTTCAATTCTATGGGAAGTCCGTGGCAGTCCCAGCCAGGTACGTAATGAACCTTCCTCCGATTAATTACATGTTGCTTGATGGTGATGTCTTTTAAGATCTTAGAAAGACCTTTAAATCGTCTTATTCATATTTGAATTACTGCCTTCAATACCTTATTAACGGCGTGCCCCATGTGAAGCTCCCCATTGGCATAAGGAGGCCCATCGTGCAGAATGAACTCAGGGAGGTTGTTGTTAGCCCTTTGATACTCATATAAATTTGTGAAACATCCCTTTGTCGAAACAAAATTGTTTAAATTGTCTACCTAATAGAAAATTTTTACTAACTTTAACTAAAGAGCGCTCGACATCCAACCGCTTTTCTCTGCTAATACGTTGTGGAAATTTAGTTTTCGGCAAATTTATTGTATTTGTATATTTTACTGGACCGTCTGCTGCTTGTTTTGTTGAATAGACTCGCAGTGTTATGTCATCAAATAACTTTAATCGCCTTAGTTTTGTAAACATCTTGCAGCCGGCTTGAGACGTCCCTTAACCTCTGACAATTTGGATCAGCTGCTCAAACGTCAAATCGTGCTATGTTTATGCAACGCTTTTAAATTTATAAAAGTAAAAACTTGTTCGCCCAAATTTAAACCATAATTTTGTCTAAAAGTTTGGAATAGTCTTAACCGTTAAACATTCTTATTTACAACTTTTGTTTATTCCTTTAGAGCTCGTTTGTGATATTGCTAGTAAAAGTCGAGAAAATGTCCAAGTCTAAATTAAAGTATGTAAATACAACTACTTACTATTTTTTCGACTACTTTTAAATATGGGATATTATACAATATAAAGGGGAACAATAAATAAAACCTATCAATGTTGATTCAAAACCTTTGTATACACTTTAAAAGAAAATCTCTAAGTTTAAGTCGCAAGGATTGCTTTCCCCCGCAGATGATGTGCGTATTTTTGTCATCAATTTTTATAGTTGTATCTTCGCCTGGCAGGGAAATTGTAACAGATCCGGCACCACCTTGCTCGACTTTAACATCCGTAATACCATCCTGCATAAGTTTTTTAAGGAACAAATCCACGTCCAGAGTGCCCCACTCATACTTTGTCTTTTTGAGTGCTTGCTCTTTAGTCGGCACCACCGATTTACTTTCAACATCATCGCAAGGTTGTATATCATGTAAATTATCTTTAACTTGCAAAACACCTGTGATGGTAGACAAATTTGTTCCCGAGACTACCTCCTTTGGGATGATTGATTGAGCCAGGTCTGATGCTAGGTAAACCCGATTTCGTTTCCTCTTTAAGGGCAGCTTTATTACCTCGCCGTTTTTGAATGTGATTACTTGTTTATCCTGCGGATGAAACTAATTCTATTTCATCCTCTAAAAATGAAAGATTTTTACTTACAGGTACTTGATCAATAACCAAATCATGCTTGTGAGGAGCCATGACTGGAGGCTGCGTGTAGCTTTCAGGAATCACAAGAGCGTTAGGCTTGAGCTCCTTGATTAGTTTATTCGCCTGTTGAAAGTTCAAGGAGGTTTCTATCGGGCAATAAATAGCTTTCATGGCAAGAGGCTGGAATGGAGCTAATGCCTGTAAATACGGAAAGTCCGGTTCTACATTTTAAATGGTAAACCTGCAACTATATAGTTATATATATTTGTTTTACCTGTAAATATAATTGTATGCTGCGGATTGTTGCCCCATAGTTCTATGAAATGGACTGCATCGCCAAAACGCAAACTTGGATGACCACAAAATACCACACACGGCTGTGTATAAAATAGATTTGTAATTTCATAAAATATACAACACTAATTTGGACTAACCTGGCGAAAATCAGTACTGAATCCTTCAGAGTAGATGTGTTTGTAGTGCTTCAGGCGGGCATTTCTCACCAAAAATGCATGAGGGAAAGGATCGTCTGGAACATACACTTTATTCTGTTTAGCAGTACTAAGCCATTCCGCCAAAATATTAGAATACGCCAAGGAACTGTCGGCAACTGGTGATATGAAAAACATTGGAATATTGGACAATCCGGCGTTGTCCAAGTTCGTTGAAAGGCACTCGAACAAATCGTATACAACTCCAGACGGGTAGCATGGGATTAATACTGATCCATTGTTTCGTAGGGTTAGAGCTTAAAAGAATTTTTATATTGATGCTTCAAAATTGTATATGTTTTTTAATAACTTACCAACATTCATGCAAAGTTCTCCAAGCATTGCATCTGGATTGACATGCGGTGCTTGAGTGAGTGCCGTCATTATAACAACATCGGCAAATTTAAGAGCCGACTGATTTATTGGTCGTGGGTGTGTAGTCAGTGTAGAGGATCCACTCACATAGGCGATCTTTTCGTGACCTGTGCTAAGCACCCAATTACTGGAGCCAAGACAAAATCCTGAACTCACAGGCGTTACTTGTAGAGCTCCAAATATGTCCTAAGAGGTAAAAATCAGGTAAGTGTTATTTAGCTACTTTGTAGGAAAATTGAACTGATTTCTAGGATATAGAATTAAAATCAAAAATTTTGCAATATAGATTCAAGAAGAAATGCAATAGCATGAGCCATGGACTTCCGCACTGTTAAGTATCTATATAATGAGTTTAAGTAAGTAAGCACTTACCAACTTCTCATCGTATCCCGCAATTTTAACTCGAGCGAGACTATTTTGCACGTCTTGTATAGAAAATATATGCTTCCAGCTCCGGGGCTTATACGAGTCGCACAGCGGAGTAGGAAGATGCTGCAAAATTTCCTTCCACTGGGTTGCGATGTTGGCCTTGGGCGCTACTTCAATGTACTCCACAAGCTCCTCCAGGAAGAACCTCCCGATCTGTAGTGTTGGCTCTGTGGCGTAGACGGTGCCCTTGAATCCGGTGTCTTCGGTTATGTAGGGCAGTGCCAGCATATTCATGTAGTTTGAAATTAAAATAACGTCTATCTCGCTAAAGTCAATCAACTTGTCCAAGGGCGGGCAGAACTCTGGAGCCGAGTCAATGAACACCCGACCGCAGCATTCTTTGAGTTCACCGTCCATTTGGGCGTCGTGATCTCTGCTGGGGACCCAATTCGCAAAATTCGCTAATTTTGAGCTCTGCACCAAGGGAAGAGGCAAAAAGTTGAGGATTGTTTGAGCTGTTAAGCCACAATCCAGCATAATTAACAGCTCCTTAAAGCTGATAACGTAGCAGGGCTTTGCTGGGTCTCCGCTTAAGCAATACTGAAAGGAGTTCGAGGATAATTAATAATTTAAGCGTGTGAAAACACTGAATAAGCTTTGCTAACCAATTTCATGTTGGCCGGTCGGAATCACAGTAATGTTTGACAATCTGCGATGAGTATTGTCACGTTCTTGACAGTTTAGCGAGAACAATATTTTAACAGTGTATTTTGAAGGGAATTTTGCTTTTAAAACGGAATGGTCGAGATGTTTTTGTATGTCGCCTTTGAATAAATTATATTTAATGTTACTATTAAATTGAATTTTTGATGTTTCTAATTTGACTCAAGAAGAATTTGCTCTCTTTTTCCAAATTTCAATTCATTTCAAAATTTCTATGTTTTACTTTTCGATGGTGCTGCTGGACCCGTAAATTGAGAAAACTTTCAAATGTCAAGTTGATTGCAAGGAAGTGCACACAAGAAAAAAGTGAAAACAAACAAGTTTGTGAATCTGGGAAGTGCTGAAAGTGGAAGGTGATGGCCTCAAATGATTCCGGAGTAGATACAAGCAACGACAGCAATGACAGCTACGTCCTACCGCCAAATTTATTCGAGCTACAAAATGTCTTTGGTAATAATGGTAACCAGCTGAATGCGTTCGCTCTGCCGCAATCCCTTTTCGATGCGGCCAAGCAGCACAACCTTCCCTCGGGAAGTCACACACTGAAAATACGGCCGAAGAGTAAAACCAAGGCGAGGATGAGAAGCGCCTTCCCGAACATCCTGGCCAACTCGAAGGAGCGAAAACTCCGGCTGGCCGCCTCGACGTGCAATATCGAGCTGCTGACGACCCTCCTTGAGTCGGGCACAGACCCCAACTGCTCCGATCAACATAAGCGGAGCCCCCTGCATCTGGCAGCCTGCCGGGGCTACACCGACATCGTGGCCCAGCTCCTTAAGTATGGCGCGAACCCCAACATAGTTGACTCTCTCGGGAACACCCCTCTCCACCTGGCTGTTATTTCAGCGAGCTCCAATAATTTCAACTTGGTTGTGCGACTCCTGCTCCAGGGCGGTGCCAGTGTACATATTCTGGATAGAAGCGGGAAAAATCCTCTGGAGCTGGCGGAGAGCAAGCTGCGGTTGATGCGGTGCAGATACAAAAATCCATCGCCCGAAACCACAAAGATACTCGAGGACATGTGCATCCTGATCGCACTCATCCTAAGGCATTTTTGCAAACAAAAGGCGGACATAGACGAACTGGCCGCGCTGGAGGAGCGCCTCCAAAACCTCAGCACGGAGGACCAGGTCGCGAGCGAGGCCGACACGCTGCTGGCGAGCGTGGAACGGCTGTCTATCACTAAATGAGTTTTTTTTTAGGTAAGACCCAAATGTACAATATATTATTCGATTTCACGTTGTAATTTATACATTTTCAAATAAAGTATTATCAATTTTGCTCAAATGTTCGGTGGAATACAATTTCGATCCGATTGTATTAGGTAATTTAAAATAATACTTTGTAACAGGTGGTAAGTTTTTCTAATTTCTTAAATCTGGAACGAAACAATTTCACTGAAATCCCGAGCAAGGTTGTATATCGAGAGTGCAAGTGAGTTTTTTTAACTTTCCACTAGAAGAAAACAAACATTTAAAAAATTTATATATCTAGAAAAATCGGCTTTATTTAATACAAACAACAACAAAAGATGAAGTCTCAAATGAAAGTGACCTTAGTCCTGGTCTGGTTGACCTGCCACACGTTCAACTCTTCGTACTCCTCAATGCACTTGTCCACTTGGTCGGGCTTGTACCCCTTTGTGGTGCACCTCTCCATGACATCGGCTATCTTTACAGTCTTACTTGAACCGGCCAATTCCCGCACAAGTTCAAATATTTTGTCTGAAGTGTTTGGAATGCTGCAAAGAATAATATTTTTTTATTAAGCTCTCTTATATAAAAAGATAAATTTTGTAATCTTAAAAGTACAGTACACCAAAATTGATCAAGAATAGAATAAGATTTTTTATCAATTTTTGTTCACTAGTTTGCCATATATTATATATATGGTATATGCATAAGAAGGAAATAACTTACTGTCCTCTTTGCTGGTCATGTATTTGATTCAAAGAATCTTTGGACATCTCGAGAAGACGCAATGCCTCCGCCACGTCGTCCTTGTCCACAGTGTCCGAGAGCCTGAGTCGAGCGAGGGCTGTGGAGAGCCTGAGGATACCAAGCAAGTTCCTGGCCGAAGTGAAGGTCATGTCCTTGTTATTTCGGGCTTCGCGCCTCAGTTCGACGTAGGCCCCAACGATGTAATCAGTCAGCTCAGTGGGAATCACCGGGTTCTTCCGCTTGCACAGAGCGATGTAGCGCCTCATCAGATTCATGTCCAGAGCCCTTATTCTCGTATCCGGCTGCTTGCCATGAGTGTGGACAAACGTGATGTGTTTTGCTAGACGAAGGTCGTTGTCCCTGTTCGGTTTATCTTGAATCAGCCAGAGCAAGTCGAAACGAGAAAGCAGGGCGGCGGGGAGTTGAATGTTTTGCTCCACAGTTCGGCGTGGATTGTACCGGCCAAAGGCGGGGTTCGCAGCCGCCAAAATTGAGACTCGGGCGTTCAGGGTGGTCATAATTCCAGCCTTCGCAATTGAAATCGTCTGCTGCTCCATCACCTCGTGAATCGCGGTTCTATCGGCTTCAGCCATCTTATCGAACTCGTCGATGCAGCAGACTCCGTGGTCGGCTAGAACTAGGGCTCCTCCCTCCAGCATCATTTCTCCCGTGAGCGGGTCCTTCATCACGGCTGCGGTTAGACCAACCCCAGAGGAGCCACGGCCGGTGGTGTACTGGCTCCGCACGGCAAGACGGCTAATGTAGTGGAGCAGCTGGGACTTCGCCACGCCGGGGTCTCCCATTAGGCAAATGTTGATGTTTCCTCGGATTTTCATCCCGTCTGGCCGCTTGTCTACACCGCCTACGAGCAGGAGCAGGAGGGCTTTCTTCACGTCGAGATGACCGTAAATTTCTGGGGATAAACTGCTCGCTAGCCTCTCATAGAAATCGTCTTGGGCTAGTTCGACCAGCTCTTCTGGTGATAGTTCTGCTTCTTTTTCGGATAATTCTTCTGATTTGTTTATGCAAATAATGCGCTAAAATAGAAAGAACGCTAGAGAGACTGAAAATTATCCACAAAGCGAAATTTTTACATTACAAAAACAAATTGTTAAAACGAATTCAGGGATTCAGTTTAACAAAACTGGTATATACTAAATATTTTCTTCTTCATGAGTTACAGTCTCTGTTTTTTAAGGCATCCCGATTTCTTAAGGAATTAAACTGTCCTGACTACAGGATTCTGTTTTTTTATATTTCTTATAGTCGATAAACAATTTGAGATCGTTCAATTTTCTATAAAATGACTTACGTGAGCTTCCAAAAATGTTTCAGTAAGAAGTCCAGAGATAAGCTGTCTGAATCCTGTTCGCATCAGTGGAAGGAAAATGCCCGAAATGCAAACATGATCTCCAGGTTGTGCCATTCGTGTAACTTCGCCGCGACACATAATTGTTAGGGAGCGAGGAATGTGCCCCACAGGAACTTGATCGCTCTGAAATAAAAATCTTGAATCTATTCAAAACTTTGAACTCCAAAATTCGCATCTTACGTGTTCCTGTATTTTGAGCTCTTGGAATTTCATGAACTTGGAGCCCCTCGTTTGCAGGTAAAGGCGGCCTCCTGCTTTATTGATCCGGCAGTCGTCGGAGGGGCAGTCGGAGACGGGCATGAAGGACATTGCGTTCACTGGCTGGTAGGTTTCTGAGCCGCACCGGTCGCAGGTGTAAGTCGCGACCACCATCAGGGGCTTCACCTCGGTGCAGCGGGTGACGATACCTCGGATTGTTACGAGTTTCCCAATGTGCTCCGCCTTCACCTCTCGGATGGAATAGGCCTTCTCAGTGGAGAGGGGCTTGAATGTGACCTCGCTGGAATTAGAGACTGTGGATTAATCGCCTAGGGATTTAATAAACCTCACACTTACAATCGCTTCATCAGCTCCGGAGGAAATCTGTTCCTTTCATCCCTCTGCTCCATTTGGTTTCTGGTCCGGGACTCCATCAAAAGCCTGTGCTCGATGTACACGTCGAGGGAGTCTTTGGCGGTCACTTCGCGCTGCTTGTACATGGGAATCAGCTCCATGATCGCGTCCGAGAACATGTTTGTGTAGCGCCGCGCATTCAAGACGATTGTGTCAGCGAGAGATTCGTTGAATTCTTTCAGGTCGTCCAGCTCTACTGTGATGGACACCTAAAAAATTCTCGGTTATTTTAACGGGCACCTTGCAATATTCGAGAACACGTTACCTGGTCCCTGTGAGCCAGCTTAACCAGTTGGCTTGCGTACTTAAAATTCTTCTTTCCATCATCATCCGTCTCGCAATATTCAGCAAGGAAGTTTTTTATTGTTTCTGCAAACAGTGAAAGAAACTTTAACTGTAAATTAACACAAAATGTACTATTGGCAACCAAATGAAACAAAACGGACTCGAAGTAGAAATCTCATCTTAAATAGCTATTCTAAGAAATCATTAATTACCTTTATCTTGGTTATGATCGCGTCGACTCATTTTTAATACTTATAATGATTTTAAACTAAAAATGCCTATAACTTCACAAAATTTCTTAGTAAAAGTCGTCCAAAATCCAAACACTGTGCCTACGAGTTGTTTTGGCGCGAAATGTCCGCTAAACTTCAAAGAGAAATTCTTGAAAATGGAACAAGCGGAATTAACATGTGCCGACCTTTTGCTTTCGTCAGAGCCACCTAGTAACTCATAACGAAACATCAGGATTTTCAATTTTTATTTCATGTTTAAAATGAACAAAGCAGTTAAAACATTTGTTTTTGAGAAGTAACGCTTTTTGGATAAGTTGTGCGTTCAAAACGATTTTTTAATACCTATTTTTCTCGAAATCTGGGAAAACAAAGCACTTTTCAAAAATATTTTTTGAATCTTTAAAGCACATCGATTTTTTGGTATTGCAAAATTTCCTTGAAGTTATTTTTTTTGTTATTACATAATTTTCTTATTTAATTATGCATTCTCTTACAAATGATCTTTATAAAATTATTAAAATAATTCTCACATGCTTTACTAAATATGTTCATAATAAATTTGTCAAATAGTAGATTCCCCTGGAGTTGTGTAAAGTTATGTAACGAGATGTGTTCGGGTAAATATTTAATAGATTAATTGACTGCTTGAAATTTTATTTTAGTTGCACCATTTTATATAGGCTGTTGCAATTTTTAGTCCCATAAAATACTTTATTAAAATAAATAAAGTAAATTGCAAGTATACCTATCATAATAATAATAATACTTTCGGAATCAAAATTAAAAAACATTTTTGGAAATTGTGCAATAAGACTGTTTTCAATATGATAGAGTGACAAATTATTACTATGTATATATATATTATTATTTTAGAAGAAAGTGGTGGAAAAAAATGTTTTGATATTGTGAGGATAATTTATTTACTTTGTAAAAGCAAGTGCAAATATTGACGAAGATAAGCGCAGATTAGTAAGAACCAGTGATCTAATATTTTCGCAATTTCATTTTATGAAATTACATATGTTGCTTTTTTGTATGCACTGTGAAAATATCTGTGGCATTTGATTGCGGACGCGCTCCTTTTGCGGATGAACAATTTCCGGAAAGTACCATAAATCAAATTGCGAATGGCGATCACGTAAACGTTTATGTTCTGCTGAGCGCAAATAAAGTATTTAGGCAAGCCGCATCAGGGCGAGCTCCGAAGTAGGTCCTTGGGAAATCACATCTCTAAAATATCAATTTCGCCATATGCACGAATGCCTTAATAAACATTCGCCGGGAAGGTAAAGGTGCGCTCACATTTCCGTTTGTTAGCACACGTCCGCTTCCGTGTGTACTTCATTTTCTTGATTGCTCAATGTGTTTGTCTGGCAGAACTCGATTCCGAAAATTTTTATTGTTTCGACGTGGTTTATAAAGTAAAGTGAAGCGATTCAAATTAAGTCTTTTTAAAAGAAATTGCTTATTTCGGTTTCGTAGTTATCCACAAATTGCTGCTCTATTACCGCCGTATAGTGTGGTCTAGTGTCAGTAGACTTTTCTGAGATTTTACTTTGCTTAGCAGGTGAAATGCAAGGATGCATAAAACCGAATAGGTTTTTGGTCAAAGCATAGTTGGGATTAGGGAAGCATCATCAAAGCGAGGCGTCTTTTGAAGTGCTACTCGAAAACTTACGCTATGCCAACCTACTTTGCTGCCGTTTCGTCAGTATGGAATATCCTTTGCGGGGTGCAGAGAACTATAAATATGCACTTTTCAGTTCTTCAGCTGCTCCCAAGGACATGATTTTTCTTTCTACATGATACACAATTTTAAAGCTTAAGGACCTGAAGCATGTTCATGGTGAATTTAACGTCGGTTTAATGACTATTATATGCCAAGGTTGCATTCAGGCGCTCTGAGCAGTGCCTTTCGCACTTTGAGGATTGTGTAATTTTCCCTCTACGGATTTACGAATATATTCTTATGTGTATGATATCCAAGGGAACTTTTTCGAGCGGAAGTTTTTACATACTTTATCTTGGTTTTGCGGTTTCCGTTCCTTCATTTGAGCTGTTTGCCTGTACACAATTAGCTTAGAAGTGAACTAGGTCTCTAGTGTGACTACTCCATGGAAGGATATCCCTTCGGCACGGATTGGCATTTCAAAAGATAAAATATATATCCGGTCCATAAATAGATATGTTATCCATCTACCCTTCTGGGGATATAGTATAATCAATTTCCGTTTTTTGAAATGGAGAGTGGTGATAACATGCCACTCTTAATAAAGAGTGAATTTCGGCAACCCTTCTGACTAAAGCACCACACGTGTATAGCTTCCTAATAATAGAATACCAGCCAAAACCAGAACTGCCTTCAACATAATTCGTCGAATTTAAAACTTTTTTTAATCACATCAATTTCTTAAATCGATCCAATACTACACACTGACGAATGAATTGATGAAAACTTCACATTCCACAAATTTGCCTAATTGAAGCATATCGAATCGGAACAAAACATATGTATTTTGTTGTTGAAGGGCTCTTTTTCATTTCGGGTTGATCGGAAGAGAGCTCGACATCGATATGGAAATAGGCGCTCATTGTGACGAGGGACATTTGTAATATACCAACCCAAGCAAGAGTGCTGAAATTCTTTTGCTATAAAAAAATTCTTAAAATTGTCACAACCAGACAGAATATATTGGGTCATAAAGGGCTGGGAGGCTTTTAAGTCAAGTATCCGTCCTGAGCGGAAATTGAGAGGAAAAATTCCGGGAATAAAAAATATTAAGCAAATCTGGTCAAAGAGGAATATTTATTTACTCAGGAAAATAATTGCGATTTGCTGTAAGGAAAGAATGTTCTACTTTCTGTGCTCTGAGTATTTGCATCAAATAAGCTTGAATTTTTTGGAGCTTCTTCTGAAAGACATTAACTTAATGAATTGAATAAACGATTCTGATCTTTGAAGTATAACTTTTTAACACGCGGTATCTGCCAGTTGGTTTATCAGTAAATAAATAAAAGTGGAAAGAATAAATAAAGAAGATCTTTAAATATAGTAAAATCTTATTTCAATTTTTGAGGTGGACCTTTTTAAAATGGAGGTTTTTTTTCATTTTGGGTTTTCAAATTATACGAAATTAAGATGGGATGCATTTATTTAATATTCGAGATTTTAAGCTAAATAACTGCAAAATTTTAGTTGAACGTTCATACTTAAATATAGTGCAAAATTGCTATATGATAGACTTTGATTGACAAAATTCATTTGAGTTCGTTGCTAGCAACCAATTGTACTAAAAGTCGTTGAGAAGTAAGTATGTATATTGATAACTGACTTTTCCAAAATCTTTCAAATGAAATTCATCAAAAATAATACATGATAATATATGATTTCTTTTTTACATTAATTTCATGCTGTAAAACTTGGCGTAAAAATTCATAATTAAGTTGCTATTGAAAATTTATGATATACAATAGAAAATCTGAAAAATGTGAGTTTGGTAGATTTTTGCCTTATGTAATTTCCTCACAGCAGCAAAGAAATTTACTAAAAAACGAATCATAGTACTGGCAAAGAAAATTAAGGAATTTAAAATTTAATTTTTTTTTTTAATTTTGTTAAATTTGAGTATACATCCAATTCTATTATTACACGGTTTTGGTTTAACACGGTCTAGAAAAAAATAACATTGATTTCGTTTCATTCGGTTTAGCATGATTAAATTAAAATTTGAAAGAAAAATATTTTTATCAATTTTTTTGTCTATCTATTATTTATAAAATACAGAGTTAGGGAATTCCCCTTTCTAATTTAATTTCAAAGCAGCTTAAGTATACACATTAGTCTTTTATTTTGTTTCAATAAAATTGGACGTGTTCTTATATAAGCTGTTGAAAAAATTTTAAATCGATAAGAATATGGCTGAGCTATTATACAACTTTTGTTTATTAATTTATATTGTGTTATTGTACGAGATTTCAGTTCCTGAACTGCGATAATTTGAAATTTGTGTTATTTTTACTTTAAGATTTGAATTGTATTTTGTTTTAATGAAATAAACTGTGCATTAATGCATATAAAAATTTAATTTGTTTTTAATAAAGACTCTCATAATAGCTTTTTTTTGTATGAATCGTTTTATTTTAACTATTTTTTACAGGGTTGAAGGATATGGAACTAACCCCTTTTTTTCCTATGTACTTCATGTGTTTGTTCACGCGGTTTGGTCTGGAATGTATCTACCGTGTAAAAACAGAGTTATTATTGTACAATGTAAATAAATTACTTAAAGAAATGCGAGGCTAAAAACACATATGTGAGTATATTTCGTTAGCCTGTCCTCATTGCGCTGATACAACACGTAAACTATTTTGAGAGATTTTAGGCCTTAAAATGTTTAAAGTCATAACTCCGAGTGAGTTGGGCAATTTTGACAGGCCATTGCGCCACGGAGCCGACAAAAGCAGGGGCATAATGATAAATGCCTCTGGGGCCCCATCGCCAACATGTCTGCAGAATTTGGCAGCAGCGAGAGCCCGAGCGGGACCACGAGTGCATTCCACGCAGGCATGGGGAAAACGCCAGCGGAAAATATGATGAGCAGCATAGCTTAAGTTTTTATTTGTATCTATGATAAGAAGAATTTATGCTGGTAAGAGCCTTATACGGGGAACAAAGCCGCTCGCGGAAAAACTCCCTAAATAATTTGGCAATGAGCTGGCTCCAGTCATAGTGCCACGTCGGGAAGAGGATTTTGACCTTAGGATGGCTTCTTGCCTCCGCACCACCAACTGGGCTGTACCAGTCCGGAAGATGATGAGCATTACTTAAACGTCTGAAAAATCTGCTTTAGAGGAGTGTAAGTGCTCACATCTCATTAAATGTGTTGACAAAGAGTTTCTCAAGTGCGAGATGTGCCTGAAGGAAGAATATCTGAGGAGGTCTCATTCACCCGAGTCGCTTCATAAAATATTACTAAGGTGCTGGCCAGGCCAGGGATTCTGATAAAAACATTTCTAGATTCATCTTGAAAACATTTTTATATCTAAAACATTATCTGAATCGAAGTCCATTAGTAAGACACTTATTTTATATGAAAATTTGAAACCTAAGTAACCTTCGAGGTATTATGAGTTCTATTCAGTACTAAAAAAATTTATAATCCAAGACGAATTTAAATTATTTAGTTCTTCAGCAGAAGACATATAATATAGAAACTGGTATTCAAGGGAGTAGACCATTAAAGCAAAGTTTAAAATATTAAAAATATTGTTATTATATAAATTTAAATAAATATTAAAATACATATGTAGCTATAGTTCTACAACCATTTCAAAAAAGGAAGTTACATTTTAAAATCTGGTATATTTATAAATCAATTTTATTACGACTGTGTAATTTCCTATAAACTGTGATTGCATATTTAGTTGGAATGGTGTAAATAAACGAACGCACTATTACGTTACGAAAAAAACCATTTCAAAATACTTTACCACTTCTGTGGTAGAATCATCTGCATACTTATGTATAAGATATGTGAGCAAAACTGAAATCTAATTTGTCACAATTTTATTTTTATTTAGAATCATGATGCATCTTCGAAGAATATCCTGAAAGCAATTCTCGTTAAATTGTGCATTACTAACCCGGTTTTGGAGATAGAGTACTCGCCTAGCTTAAAAAGCATATTGGCTAAATTAGTAAAAGAAATACGGAAACTGAATTTTGTACGCGTTTTATCTTGAGTGAGTATATAAATTTTTACCTACTACGTAAAATATCGGAATATTCCGAAGCCCCCCGTCCAGATACGATACACGTAGAATATTTTATAATAATTAGTCGTCTAGATTGTGTATATCTGAATGGAGAATGCCTGACTTTTGATTTTGTCTTTCATTCTCATTTGGAGCACGTATTTCGTTCATAATATTCGTTTGTACGTAGCACAGTGCGACTTTTGTAGAGTATTTCAAAACGCAATTCAATCCATTCACAATTATTAATTCTAGTCACAGTGAAAATAATTTCATCGCGGTAAAATTAAAAGCTCGTTCGTGAATGCCGCAAATTAATATGATAGCCCGGGAAAGGTCTGTGCAACCCCTACAGTGTCTAATGAAATTAATATAATTCGAGGGAAAGTTGGCCCTGGATGTAAGTAACGCTTCAAATCTCTTGACCCAAAGTAAATCAAGAATTCCCGTGGTGTTTCTTCTGATTTCGTCTGTGGCAAAACTTCTTGAGACGTATCAATCTTCATCAACGGCGTGCGACTTTGCTCATTTCTTCGTGTATTTTTATCACCAAGAAAAGTTCTTGGCGATATCTTCTATCATTTTATTGGGAAAATCCAAACTTGTTATAATTGAATCTTGGATCTTTGTTTTATCCTTCTATTTTATATATCTTGAGAAAAGATTTTACGCTATTGTAGCACACAAATTTATTTATTCTTTAACTGGCTTCAGAAGTTTTCTTTGTTTCGGTTCAATGGGAGAAAGTGGTTTTGGGAAGTATAAAAAAATATTTACATGATTTATAATTGGGCTAACAATTTACTATTTGTATTGTGCAAAAAAAAACTTAATTACTTTAAGCTATTGTGCTATGGGTTAACAATCCAAATCTAAACAGCTTCAAATAATTTGTTCCATTGAATTTTGTACATTTGCAGTTTTCCCTCCTATCCCTGTAGTAATCCACGAAATGTGAAATTTGATGAAAACCAGACAGAATTGATGTTTTCATTAGAGATAGTATAGTCTGTAGCGAAAACAGTGGTTGAGGTAATTCATAGGGTTGGTAACCACGCTCCGTCGAAAGTGCATTTTCTGTCTAAACTCGTGCAGCGAACATAATACGCTGAGGTGTATGCTGCGCCCAACAAGAGGTGCAATTAATAATTTTAATTACCAGCCGTGTACTCATTTGTACTCTGATATGCAAACGCAATGCGCCCCATGCAAACATGCATCCCATTGCGTAAGGATATTATATGCATAACATGAGCTGCACTATTTGAGCGGGACCTCCCACACATTCGGGATGTGTTTGTGTTCAGTTACCCGGATAGTTGCCAAGTGCTGGGCTAAGTCTTGCAGATACGGATGTAACTATTAAAGAACCTCGCTGGGTCGTGGCATAAAGCCGCACCTTAATTAAATGCTCGTATCGAGGACAGTTATTAATTATCCTATCGATTTTACAACGGTGGAGCGCGATTTACGACCTCAAAATGCAAATGGGTCAAGAACAGATTGTTGCCTTGCAGTTTTGCAATGCAAGGACTCGCAAATTCGTTGCATTAAAATATATTACTCCGAGTGTGTAAAAGAGGATGGGGGAACGCATGTGAAAATAGGCCTTTATCTACATAATTTAATATGAATATTCAAGTGGGTGTAAATTCTACAAATCCAATGCATTAATAAGTAAACGTAAATCCTGTCCCAATGGAGATAGAGAACTAACACCTTGTAAATTTTTAAATGAAAGCAACCAGCATCTGTCCTAACATGGATTACGGCGCATCAACTAGTCAAATTTCTAGGGAACAGGCAAAATTGTTTCAGAAGTCAACGTTCAGTTGTGACTGCAAAATTATAAGCTACACGAATCCTCCATTTTTCGACTGCGCTATAAGCAGGAATGTATAAATGTTTAAAAATCTGGACGACAACGTCTACTCAAAGCTGGAATTTCACGGTACGTCAGTCAAACTGAAAGTTTGTTTGAAACTTTCTGATGAAGGAAAATGGAGGATTTTATAATTATACCACAAAATAACTGCACGGGTTCATACTCTTGAAAAAGTGCATGTTCCATGGACGTTTGCCTCATGCCGGATATTCCGTGTAAGTTTTCTTATTAATTTCAAATATGCTCGAAGACCTACAAGAACAAGGAAAAGTAAAAGGAACATGTGTCTAAAAAGGCAGAAAGTTGTTTCTTGACTTCTATGAAGTTAAATTTTCTTAATAAGCTCGAAATTACTTTGTAAAATGTTTTGTATATAAAATCTTTTAGAAACATGAAAGTTTCGTTTAATGATTTTTTTAGACAAGAAAATCATTAGATAAAGTTTTTGTCAGGTTTTGAAATTATGTGGCAGGATTTTATAACCGGTTACTCCTTAGCTTTTAAAAATAAAAATAAATAACGTGTCTTTTAAACCAGTTTCAACACTGGATTTTTTTAAAATTAAAAACCAATAGGGATCTTTTGTTTGGAATAATAGAAGAAAAACTTATCTTTATCACAGTTTTAGAGATGTCCTTAAGTAAAGTTTAAAAAATAATAAATATCGTATAAAAATTCAAAGTTTTCGTACTGTTTCCTGTAAATCAAGCAATTTTTCACCTAAACTGAAAAGTTGTCCTTAAACTTTAAGAGAATTTTATTTGTCCCCGACATCATCCATGTTTATTGCTTTGAATAAAAACACCCATTAGAATTTCTCATAAAACTTTTCTAGTATATTTCGTAGTTGAAACTGTAGCAATTTGTAGCATTCATTCAAGAATCCAATAATAAAAGCCCTACGCGCCAAAAGCAAAGAGTCATGAATGCGTTTAATTCTAAACCAACCCATAGAAATGTCGACCGGAACGTGGAAGAAGCAGCTTCCATTCAAGTGTTAACATTGACTCCTAAGTGAATATTTAGGTCATTTGGGCGAAAAACCAGCGAATTTACAACTATCTCATCTCTTTCCACAACTGCCCATTCGAGGGGGCTGCTTGGTCCAAATGTTTCGACCAGGGCGAACTTTAAAGACTGCGCGTTTTTCAAACGAAAACTTTCCATTTTGTATGCGCTTTTCATGCTCTTCGTTTGATAGTGTAGTGCGCCATGGTCCCTTGCTGACAATTTCATGGCTTCCGCTTTCCGGCTTCTATAATAACTCTCAAAGGGTGAAAAAAGTTTTCGAGTAAATAAAAGGCACGATTGCACAAAGAGATTTCTTATAGGTGCCACTAAAGTTTACATCATTGAAGATACTAATTTGATTTACATACCATTAAAACTTATCCTTCGTAGCTGCAGGGACTTTCAATTTTCAGCTATGATGGAGTTGGTGCCTATTTTGGAATAAGCGAAAACTTTTTTCGAAAATATTAACATAAATCTAACAATAAGTGTGGTTCAGAAATATTTTAACAAGGACGAAAAAATATAACCCAAAAGAGATATTAAAATTAAATTTAGTTATCGTTATAATATTTAAAGCATGAACATTTCGTATACCTGCTTAATATAATAAAGAAAAAAAAGACTTTATTCAAAATACACCCAAAATATGTTTAACATTTCCTTCCACTCTTTTAAACACTTCTTTTTATGTTCTAACTATATACTTTAATTCTAATTCTCTAATTCGCTTTATGTTGTAATAATATTTTAATTCTAGGGAAAAGGGTTATTATATAAGTCGGTATGTAAGTTGAAATTTAAGGTTATACGGAGCAATTTAACAACACGGAACCATAAAAAGCGACCTCAATAAATTTGTACTATCAAAATGTATTTTTGCCATCATTAAACTCTCAACATATACAGTGTTTTTTTTAAATGTACCATTTTCATGTAACAAAATAATGTTAAACATAAACTGTTTTGAAAAGCTCTTGTAAAAATAATTCATATTTCGAGGACTAGAAGCGGTTCACTTACCTTAACAAAACTAATTTCAATGTAAAGTCGTTTCGAAAAGTTTTAGCGGAAACCCGCGGGGCTGAGAGTAAAAAATGTAATAAAATGAAGGATGTTCCAACGAGCTTTTCATTGAGGGAGTTTGAGATGTGTTTAATTATAGCTGGCTCAACGGAGGCCGAAACTGTGGCCTACTTTGCGCTCATTAGTGCGGGGCTTATTATGAGCCAGGAGTGGCTCAACATCCGCTGAATGGAAGTGTTACTTAAATCTGGGAGAGATCCAGAGTAAGAAAACAGATTTTGAGTGGATCCACCTTGCTGCTTAAATGGAGCAGTTTTTGGGGATGCGCCGGTAAACACGAGGAGCATAATAACAAAAAAAAAATTATTAATAGGCAGGAAAGGTAAAAAGTAAAAGCTTCCGACGTCGTGACGCAATGAAGTGCTCTAAGTGGAGTAATACGTAAGAACAATTTCTTCTACTTAAGACCCATTAAACGCGCTTGTTAACGCAAATAGGGGTCACATTGATATTAATAAAAAGTGACAGCTCCGAGATTTGCTACTCAAAGCAGCTCCTTTGGCTCATGTCTTCGTATGTTCTTCGGAATAAATTGAGATAATGTGAAAATTGGCCGTGACCTTCATATGGAAGCGTGTCATAATTTGGTCACGAGGGAGAGACCTCTCAGTGCGAGGGCTTTATTTAACGCAACACTAATAGAATAAAATTTCGCGAGCACTGGTTTAATGCATATTAAAAAGGTTGATCTTGTATGAATTATGCATAATGTATGAACAATTTACGTAGACTAGGCAATAAGAATATTTTCTACCAAAATTGGGATAGGAATCTGAAATTAAATACTATAATACTTTTTATTTTGAATGCACTCGTAATAACTTTATCAAAAATTAGAATTAAATCCGTTTCTCGGGATGAAGTACGATTGTAAAAACTAAATTTTGTAGTTTTTGGTCTCATTGCTTAGAAAACTTAACAAAATTGTGATTTTATACGTATTTATTGATATTTTTTAGTATACAATCACCAAATGTACTTTTCTTATGCATTGATTGGTTTTCAACACTTGCATGAAATCATGTTTTAAAAATTCGTAATAAAGTGAAATAACTATTGTTAATAATAAAACAATATATAGACATTATATTGTTCTTTACATTTGGATTGCTATTTTGAAAAATCATCCTGATAAAATTATGTGATATCACATAAAACTGAGAGCAGTTAAACTTTAAAAGTTAGTGATGGATAAACAAAAACCTATTCAATTTCCGGATTTCCGAAAAGTTATATGAAGTTTTTTTAATTCGTCCATTTCAGTGGATTAAATTTCATGATACAATTGAAAGAAACAATATAATTCCACAAATTATCTTGCGCAATTTTAATCTTATTACTCTGCTGGATCCATTTCAAATGTGGAACGATACCCACAAGAACAACAATCCGAACTCAATACAATTCAAAACTTTTGCCGAACTTCTCTTGGATAAATATTTTAGCGCTCTCACAATACGATTCTAGGCTGGTCGGTTTTTTATTTTCAAAATTAATGGTTGGTATGCACCAGAGAATGCATCCGCAAGGACAACACGTTCGACGATTATAATTTTATTTACGCTCTTGGTAGAGGAACACCTAAATCCCAGTGGATATTTTTTTGTCATTTCAGCTGGGAAAGTACATTTATGCATACAATCATATTAACTTCGTTTGCGCAAGGTCCTTTTTACACAGTTTAAAGTTTGCATTGAGCTCTAGGAAGCTGTTTATACTCCTGCTACCATATGCAAAAGCAAATATTTTACATGTACATGAGCGTGCAAGCAATGCATGGAAAAATTTCATCTGCATCGGCAAATAATTATGCTATACGAGTTATGAAAAAATAAAAAAATAAAAAGGTTCGGAAAGCTCCAATGTCACCCATAAAATCTTAATGAAAATTTACGACAAAATGATATTTATATAGATGTTGTGACCAAAGGTAAAGAGGATGTATGCACATAATGTAGGTTACTTTAAAACATGTGAGTCACAAAAAACGTATGGCATATATACGTGTATTTTCTCAACATATGTTACTCGAATAGAATTTCGTGTTAGCGAAATTAGTAGGTTAATAAGTTTCGACTAACTTTTGTCTTCTACACACTCCTCAATTCGAAAATATTTTAAGAAATTGTCGTCCGAACTCTTTTTCTTTGAAATGAGCAACATATAAAAAGTTCTGTTTTGTTTCACATGCCATATAATAATATTCAAAAAAATATGAAATCGCCAACGCCAAACCTTTCTACGCAATATCGTGAAATTCGCTTTGGTTCCCTTCACAAAAGAAGTTCCTGCCTCAATACAGCATTCAGAAAGGATTAGTGCCGCCCTTCTGTAATTGAACTTTCTGAAATATTAATTTGACTAATAGCTCGATAGTTCCTCTAATCCATTGGGCGTTTGTGACTGCCTACGCTCATTTCAACCTGTGCTCGGTTGATTAAGATCATGAATTACGAGCGACATGAAGAAAAGATGTTATCGTGTTACCTGGTTTACTTCATGCAGCGACTGCTGCCACTTAGCTTACACTCACGGTAATTGATTACAGTAATACAGACTTTAATTGATGCACATGGATTTAGTGATTTAATCATTACATTATCGATGACATGCACTTTCGCGCTATTCAATGGAGTTTTATAAGGGAGCATAAGAAGCTATCAATCAATAAATTTTAGTTATTATCCTGCGACAGAGTGTGGGATACGGTGGATAGGTTTATGTATTTAGCGCCCACACGAAGGATATATGCAAATAAACTGTGATTTACTTCACTTGTAATGTTTCCTTCCATTAATATGAAAATAATATATGCAAGTTTATTCTATTGCGCTCCATTTGGGCTTTGCGAAGTGTACTATTAAATCAACTGTATTTTATCATAAATATATCTGATCTAGTTTTCTTATTAATGCAGTGCAATATTAAAATCATTTGCAAACTCGTTCTGTAAATCAAAGTTTTATTTTGCTTCTATTTGATTCAATGATGATATGTTTTATAAATTTGTAAAGAACTCTTAAAAGAGAGAAGAGAAAATGAAAATATTCATAGGATTTTTTAACCCGAACTGACTATCGATCTGTCTCCATCATTTCCAATTTTGCAACTTTCCGGAAAAAATTTCAAAGGGTACTTATCACGAAAAAGAGGCAGTTTTTTTCAGAAATTTTTGGTTTTCAAACTCCAGTTTATTCAAATTGAAAACTAATAAAAGTTAGAACTTTAAAAACAAAAAATAACCAGAAAAACTGATGACTTATATTCTTGACTTCCAATACATATTATTATTAAAAATTTAATTGATTTTTATTAATTTTTCCAAGGTTTCAAATTTCAAGAAGAAGAAATAAAATTTGTTTAAACGTTTTGTTTGCTTTATAGAATTGGTTTGACGAAGGAAAAATTTTAAAATAATTGTGCTTGAATTTGACTTACATACTGTTACTATTGTTGGGGTTATTTTTGAAGTCCAAATAAGATGTTTAAGAAAGATAATTAAATGGCATGAAAATGTAAAGGTTGTAAAAGAAAGTTTTAACTGTGTACAATTTTAAATAAAAGTTTTATTTTGTAACCAAACGTAGAGAAGAAATTTTAAAAGTTTATTTCCACAAGTCTAAGAATGTGATCAGATAAATAAACTTTTCAAAGATAAAGTGCATAGCGCATCAATATTTACCTACTTTACCGAATTTTCGACTTTCCTTATTTAGTTACACCTTTACTTTGGTATTGCAACTTTTTCATGGTGTTTTATTGATCGACTTCGAATAAGGTGAAAACAAACTAAAAGTCGTAATGTAATTCAGCTTAATGCAACTAGAATCAGATTTAGGCGGAAAATATTTGACACTGTGTTACCTCTTTCCTGCTAAAAATTCAAAAACTTTGCTCATTTAATTGTGACCGAATAAACTCACCGTATTTTATGGGGACATTAACGAGCAAGGAAAATCCCAAAAAGTCTAGTTCGGAGGAACGCATAGATTCCACCATTACCGAGGATTTGAGAGCGATTTATTTCCCTGCGGTTGATTTAATGTTATCCCTGGACTTACTTTTCCCGGGTCTTCGTGAAGAGGCTTCCCGAGTTGTGCGAAAGAACGTTAAAACGTTAAAACGTTCAGCAGCCCTAGATCCAGTCAGGCATAATGTCAATAAGTGGACTAAAACGAAAGCACACACATTTATGTGCGTTACGATCATAGCTGAAACTCCCTCGGATTTATAGAGCACTTTAACGGGCTCTTAAAATATCGATTTTCGCGGAACTGAACCACTTCTATTAATTTATTCAATATCTTAAAAGAGTTCCTTGAGGTATTTTTTCAAAGTGTTTACTTTCTTGCCAGTTATAAGTTATTTAATTTACGTAGCAGCTGGGAATGTAAGTTTTGAAAAGGTTTGAGTAAAATTTATGAAAAATGCGATTATCTTTTAATTGAGTTCTTTTGTTTTCAGGAACTCTCCTCGTTAAGCAGTACAACTTTTGCAATTTCGAATTGTAAAAAGCTGAATACTAATGATCTTTCTACTTACTATTGGTTGAATGCCAGCAGCCCTTCCACCATATTTCGCCACTTAAACTGGAAAAGAATAAAACTGAAAAAGGGCAGGCATTCAAAGTCGATTACGATGCCGACCCAAATGCCTTTCACTTCACCCCCAAGTTTGGGGTATCGCAAGCGTTTTGTGGGTTTATAGGGCCTCTGAAAACTTCCCGCCACCATTACAACTTTTGCGCTAAGAAAATCATCTCTTTGGGCGATGAGCACCCCCACACAAATACACAAATACATTTTGTGGAGTAAAAAACATCGGGAAGATGAAAAACCAAGACAATTGGGGCATTTTGGGGTGTTACGCAAAATGTGTCAATGTCAGTTACCAATTGAATCGCCACCCCCGCAAGACCGGCAAACATTCATTCCATATTGATTGCCTCAACTTTTCTATGCTTTAACTCCCGGAAGTCGGGCGGAGCCTGATTGATGGAACTAATTTATGTAAATTGAGATTTTATGTTACAGAAAAGGGACGACTTTTGAAGTAACGGGATCGCCCATTCTCATTGTATTTACACAGCGTCCCACGCAAATTTCCCCAAAATTTACATTCTGTACAGCAAACTTTGTCCAAAATTAAAGACGACACAGAAAATATTAACTTTCAGTAAATATTGAATTTAGAAAAAGGGGTTTGTGGTTCATTACTTAATTAAATCGTGTAAAGTAAAATCGCCTTATCAGTATATGTAATGGCACACAAGTAAAAGGGTGCTTTTTAACAATTTAAATAAATTATACTCTCCGCATTCTCCACTTTTATATGTAGATATTTACATACAATCAAAAAATGGCGTCAAATTGTCTAGTAAACTGATACAGTAACTTGTTTTTCATAATTTATTCTAAAGTAAAACATTATTATACCGTACATAAACCCCAATATTTAACTAGTTTCGAGAAACGTAGTAGGTCCTATTACGATAGTTGTGTTCCTTCGAAATGATAAGCGAAGCCATTAATTTTCTTTGAGCTTCAGGTAGTTGAGTCGAGCGAATTCAATTTATGTAAAATACTTATTTTCCAAAAATATACCTTGTAGGCTTGATGAACCTACTTAGGTCTTCCGGATTCTAAGCCGCAAAAATTAAAATAAAAAGTTTCATAATAACAATGTTATTTATAAATTTCGTTAAAACTTTGTTAACATTTGTTCAAACAATTCTAAACTTCCCTTTACAATTTAATAAAATCAGATAAGGATTTACATTCCTTTTATATAAAAATTCTCAAAAGTTTCAATACAGACCTTTAGGGAGTTAAGCACGTAATACAATAAATGTTTTGGAAGCAATCGACATCAAATAGTTAATTTAAAAAGTTATTTTATCAAAAAGGAAAAAACAAATTAAAATTAATTTATGTCGAAATTTAGATTTTCGGCTCCGTTCCTCATTTCGACGTATCATTTTAAGAGATTTTTTGAAATGGAAGGTACTAAGTAAATATTTAGTTTTTTTGAAATTTTGAAAAATCAGTTTAAGTTTAACAATTATTATTTTTGAATAATAAAAATTAAAGTTTGATGAGACAGTAAAACAGATTATATCAGAAGTTTTCAGAGTACCCTAATAATTGAAATAACTTTTCAATGCCTTAAGTTATTTATAACAGTTTTAAAATATCATATAAGTTTTCCTATTTTGTTTTAAAACAATATTTATAACTAGTTCTGGCACCGACAACTTTTTATTTCTAGACATAAAATTTTAAAGGTGTCGTAAATCGTTGAAAACTATTTTACATTTATGCATAAACTGCTGAAGCATTACACTTCCGCCTGAAAAATCATGAATCCAAGTCCAAAGAACTATTAAAATAAATAAAGAGGAGCCACAAATGTTTAAAATCCGGCCGAAAACTTTTCCCAGTGATGACGAGCCATTTGAAGCGGAGAAAGGGGGGCTTTTTTATGCATAAGTGATTTTTAGAAATGTTCATTTTCAATCCCCATAATGCGCTCCTCCGTGGAGCAGATTTTGTTTTCCTTCTGGCAATTATACAATTTCCATTTTAGTGCCAACGTTGCCTACATAAACTGCTGACACGATAATCCCATCTAGGGCACAACCATTTTTCAGTTGACGACGTTTTCGTTGCACCCTATGTCACTGGGACAGAAATCTGCCTTAAATTAAAAAGAGTCGGGTTAGAAGGATATTTTGAGAGCTTTTATTTGAGTGGAATAACCCGGCTCATGACATCGGGCTCCAGAGGACATTGAAAAGGAGGGCAGAGAGCATACACACGACCAGATGACAAAACGACCAGGACCAACCTTTCCTCGCAGTCATTTGTGACCTTTTGAAATAGTTTGGAACAAGGGTCTGACAACGAGACATGGAGAGCAGACCTTTTTTTCTGGGCAGCATCCCCCGGTCCACACAAAGCTGCAATTTTTCTGTTGGACTTCTGCATCAAGGAAAACAAAAAGTTTGCCCAGAGCTATTCCAACTTTAATAGATTTTCTGTTGGCGATGTTTCCTCCTTTTGCCGGGGAACGAGTTTTCTTCCGCGTGCCATCGGCAGCTCTAGCCTAGACTAAAGTAACTCAGGTAAAAAGTGAACTCAATCACAACTTTGGGGAAACTAGTTGAAGAAAAATTAGCAGAAGATAACTCTGTAAACATTTCATGAAACTTTCGATTGACTCATTTCAATATCATCCTGTTTGAACTGCTCTAGACCAGCTAAAAAATCTCATTAAATAAAGTAAGAGTTTCTATTACTTTTATTATACACATACATATGTACAACATAAAACAATTTGGTCACGTTTCAAGAATCTTAAGCACCAAAGACATTTTCAGACAAACACCTCAAGGCCATTTGAACTCCTAAAATGATGGTACAATTTGCTGGTTTCTCCTTACCTCCGAGTTTCTTAAGTAAGGATAACAAATTTTACCATCGTTTAGGTCTCTTTACAATTACTAAATGGAGCTTAAACGACCGATAGCAACAAGCTAAATTAACTGGGTTAATAAATTCATAATTTTTAAAATTTCTAAGGTAATTATTTTAAACTTTCTACTAGAGAAACGAGAAACTTAGTTTTAAATTTCATTAAAATTCCTCTTGCAATTTTATAAAGGAATACTTGAAAGAAATGCAAAGCTCCTTGCATCTTTTTCAGTGTGAAATGTTTTCCTTTACTTTGCCCTATCATCTTACAACAGCTCTCTTCTGTGCTTTGAACTATTCTTTGATGTCTTACACATTTTCTTCTTTTGTGCTAAGACTTTCAGGATTTTCGCAAAGATGCTGAAAGATGTAGATTCACGGAAAGTTCATGGGACACAGTAAATTCCAAACGGCAAGATGGAGTTGTTATTAACTTGCTAAGAAAGAAAAGAAGGGAGTAAAGTGCATATTTAAATATTGAATTGCTTGTTTTCGAAGGGAATACAATTGAAACTTATACAACTTGTAAAGTAAAATTGGAAAATTATCAATGAACTATTTCTAATTAAATAAAATATTTACATTGATTCTGTGAATTAGGTAGTCTATTGTAGTTTTACTATTATATAATAGTTTATTTATCATTCAAATAAAGGAGTTATTTTGAAAACATTAACTGCACTAGCGGACCGAATAATTATTAGATTAAACTATATTTCATTGAGTCCCGACACAAGATTTGTTTTGGGTCGTTATTTATATTAGTATCGAGTTTAAATTTGAATAAAATATTCTGTTAATGCTGCCATACGTTAAGATTTTTGTTTTAATTGCCAAAAGCTTACGAAGTAAGTTTTTCGACTTCAAATAACTAGTAAAATTTAAAATAACAAAATTGTAATATCATAGGTAAGTTTTTGAGGTTTAATTTTGTAATTACAGTCCGTAGACTCTTCGAATCGGATTGGATCCTTACGTAATCATTTTAGAACTGGAACAACCTTGCAGTGCTGACGAATTGAGTTTAGTACTTGGCAATTATGAAGTTTGGCACGCAAACGTACGTAGGCTCGAAAGCGAAATAACCTCGGCGTCTCGCGTGAACCCTCCTTGCTCGGTGCAAGGAGCGCAAAGTAAACACCCCGCGATTATCCTTTCTTTGGAGATTATCCATTAAGATGGGACGGCGAGGCACAGAGCACGTGAAATTGCACATGCCGACGTCGGGACTTTGATTCCATCTCCGCCGCAGAATTTCCATTCGGCCCCATCAAGATCAAATATGGAAACTTCCTCAGAGGCGGAGTCCCCGTTCCCGGCGCATAAATCTGAAATGCTGGAGCGGAGGGAATGGGGAAAACTTCTTCCCGAGTTGCGGCTGTTGCAGGAGTTCCGTGCCGCGGTGTCCCCGCCCGGCAATTTCTCCCGGTTAATTCGAGCAATTGCACCGGCCAATTGCGTCCCTGTCCCCGAGGACGTTGCACCGGGTTGCGGGGGTGCAGGTGCAGGTGGGGTTAATCGGCTCAATTAAACCGAAATCGCAACCTGCACTGCACTCGGGCGCGAGCGGTGACGCTGCGGACGTGTCGCCCGCGTCATGCAAATCGGGAGCCGACAAATCTCCTTGCTGCCGGAAGCTGCAATGGACCGCTGCAGCGTCTTAATTTCGCACGCGGGTCCACCAAATCGGACCCACAGCAATAAAGTAAGAAAATTTTTGCATTTAATTACCCTCTAATGTCGCCGTCACTGCGCCAGGCCCAATCCAGTTTCACTTTGTAACGTGCTTTGCGAAATGAATAATTGCGGGTTTCACAAGAGTTGGTCCAGCGACGGTGACGAACATAGCCAGCTTTGAAAATTCCATGTATTTATGAGAAAATTCCCTGAAATCACCACGCATTAAGCTTGCCGTAGTTCGACTTTTGGCCTAACAAATTCTTTGCAGATTAGGGTTAAGTAGCTGGACCTTTCTAAAAGTTTATAAAAGCATAAAGGATTAACTCTAGAAAATTCATAGCGATATCTGTAAAACTGGCAGAGTTATAACCTTGGTAATAATATCAAAAATCCACTCTACCAACTCATAATTTATGAAAATTTGAAGGAAATTCAAAGTAACACAAAAGCTCTATTTTAAACCCGTCTTCTGGCAATAATTTAAAATTTTAAGTTTTTACCATCATTTTCTGTACCATTTGAAATTTATAAATATGCTAAGAGCGAAGAGTTTTTAATTTAACAATTAAATTAAATTAAATTTAAATCTATTAGACAAAATAATTTGAAAAATTTTCGGAAACCATTTTGAATTCAGAATCTTTAAATTTAAAATGTTTTATTGAAACTGAAAATCGTTATTGATCTTTATGTTGAGTTGCAAATTTTGAAAGCAGATTCGTAATCAAGGTAAGTTAATATTTAAAATCTATTGTACAACCGCTTTTTAGTAATTACAATTTTATTAGTAAATATAAACCGAAAGTTGGAAAATATCGCGGTAAAGTTTGTGGATTTTACATGAAATATTTGATATATTTACTATGCACCTTATTTTATTAAATAATTTCACATGATGCATGATATTAGTATAAAATGTGTCGATTATACGCTTTTCCGACAAGTTTTCGCTAAATTAATTATGTGCATTTACATTTCCGCGTTTCACTACATTTTGTTAATTAATTTCGTTAGAAACTGCCTTCCAGAAATTTGTATGTAGTTTTAAACTGAATGCAATTTCCAAAATTAATGTAAATTGGCTTTGTCGTGTGCACTATTTGTACTCAGTACATATAGTTGCAATTAATTAAGTTAATTTCAACTTTATGTGTGACAACTTTAGTTGAGCATTTCTTTTTGCAATTCCTGAATTTAGAGAAGTGCTGGAAAAAAACAGAGTTGATTTTATTTTTAAGTTACGGAATAAATAAGCAAGATTTTTCGGACATCGATCGATTTTATTTACATATACGAAAGAGTTCCTTTGGGAACAAATAGGTTATGCAAAAATTTTTGTTTTTTAAAGTTTTCAATGACGAACTCAAACGTACTTTTTTGAAGTTTTTGATTTTATGTGATACAATTCTGTTTATCGCAGAGTTTAATTTCATAACTAAAGAACTCCTATCATAACAAATTTTAAATTTCTGATAAATTTTGTCTAGCACAGGACGATGTTCAAAAATGTATGTAAGTAACTTAATTCACCACAGCGGTTTACGAATGAATTTCTGCTACTTCATTACTGCAAAATCGTTCACATTTCGAATCAGTTTTTTATCTTTGAAGCAAAACTGGAAAATGCTAATCAAGTGATTGCGATTCGAAGTTGCCTTCGAAGCCATGAGTCAATAACTCCCCGAGGAATCCTTTAAGCCGGACTTGAGAGTTGCTGAAAGGTCGGGTGATCAAAGAAACAGCGCGAGCCTGAGCCTGAATGAATGCGCTCGATAGAAAAAGGATTACGCGTCCAAGAAGAGTCCTGGCGATGGAGTGAATGGGCGCCGACAAAGCGTTCAACAGGAAAGTTCTCCACAGCCAGCACTTAAATGAAGCTAGTTGCTCTACGTAAAACTGTAAAAAGGAGGAGAATTTCCATCCAAATGAATCGCTTCGGAATCGATATAATCCGCATTTTGAACAACTCTCGAAGTGAAAATGCCGCAGGTAGCATTGGATTCAGGGAAAATCGTAGAAAAGGAAGAGGCCACCACTTGACGGGGCTTTTATGAAAAGGAAGTGAAGCATCTCCTGTCTCTTAAAATATTTTACAGGACAAATTCCGGGAACACCAAAATAATGTCCAGAAAACCAGACCTAATGAAAATATATTTAAGGCTACCCGACGGTGTCGTCGAGGAGCCCTAACTAATTTCATCAAATCCCAACCCCGGCTTCGACTTTTGTTTCTCGCTTTCATAAACAATTCCCGTCTTTCTTGTTAATGGACATTTCTTGTTTTGAGGAAAGTTGAGAATTTAATTTCCTCGACCGTGGAAAGTCCTGACTTTCCTCCCATATATTGTTGTAGAATTGTGTTTCCTTAACTTTGGTTTAATAGTTCTCCACAATAACCTTGGGAAATCTCCTGTTTTTTTAACGGACTAAATAACTTTACAAACTTTAAAACCTTCACTTGCTAGACAGTGGAAAATGTTGCTTTTGTTCTGTAGAAAAGTTTTTTCCCTCGCTGTTTTTAATTTCAAACATAAAGAAATACACAGAGTTTGATGGAAATTTACTGCTCTTTGAGGTCGAGAACATAATTTCCACGTTTTGTGCAACATTGTCATAAACTGTCAGTTTATAAAAATACCTTTTAATCCTCTTATTTAAAAAATAAAAAACCTAAAAATCTGTAGTTGACGAAAATTAACAATTTTGATTGATCGCATTTCGCGTTGAATGAAAAAAACAAAACTGAACATATATACAATATATATAAAATTGAAAAAGGTTTTTTCCGCCGCCTTAGCTATTAAATTTTAAAATAATAAAAATAATAGATTTTATGAAATTAATATATATGGACATAAAAATTACTTACCGATTTTTTCTTGAATTATTTTTAAAAGTTTTAGTATTGACATATTTGAAAACATATTTAAGCACCTGTTAAAAATCAAGTAATGACTAACATAGTAAATTTTGTTTGCAATAGTATAATAAAAAGAACCTCTTCATAATAACACAATAAAACACTTCGAATTTCAAAATATGTAAATTGAATTAAACTAAAAAAATTTTTTAAAAAAATATTTTGTGTGAGAAAAAGGTAGCATTAAAAAATTTACCGACTTTAATATTTTTGTAGTCAAAATTTCGTAATTTTCAAAATATAGAAAGTCTTATAATAGGATTAGATTTAAGCTCGAAAAGAAGCAACAAACATATAGTACACAAATGGGATAGTATTTGGGAAGAGGAATTATAAGTGTTGTCAAGGTGTGAGAATTTAGATCTTAAATAATAACAATTTGTTTAAAAAGAGTCACATATTATTATTTATTGGTTTTTACAGCACTAAACAACATTTTATGTACTAACTAACATAAGAATTTTTCACAAATAACTTTTATGTCCATTTCTGTCAAGGATTTTTTCTTTGCCATTATCACTCACTTTCAGAATACATAACAAAATCGGGTAACACCAGTCTTACTATATTCCGCCAAGATTGGTGATCGTTACAACTGTCCTTAGTATGAAATATATAAATTTAGAATGCAATTATAACAATTGTCTGGAATTTGAGGTTTAGAAGAGTTAAAATGAATTTTCGAACTGCTGACCTTCGAAACATTTTTCGAAAATAGCCAATTTTATACAATCGTATTCACTTTTTTCTTTGTTTCGTTTTGTAAATATATAATTTTTGACTAGAACCTAAAAAGCAGTTATACAAAATATAGTACAAGATCACTGATTAATATTACACGTATGAATATAATTCCTCACGTTTATGCGTTACGCGTTTTGGCGGTGAACTGGAAGTTGTGCCATTCTCCTTGATTTGTTAATTTAAGGAAAGAGAAAAAAAAATTACATAAAAAGTCATTAGAAAATCTCGTAATCACATGCAAATCAATTGATCAATTAATCTACTCATTTTACATCTTTCGCTGCCATCGTGCGACTCCTACGGATCATAATTAATAAAAGTTATCAATTTGTTTCCGGCTATCAACAATAAATACACTTTTATTATATTACTATAATAATTAACTTAGTTCTCATACCTCCTCACTGTCCCCATCTAAGATGGTCTCAAGCCCACGTATTCCTTCTTTTCAGTGTTCGTTTCTCCTTTTCTGCATTTTTAAATACATTAGCACATAACAAAGCTATGAAGACTATTTCCTTTAGCATTTATGTCTCATGGAAGTTTTCTGTTGCATTTCACTTTTTGTGCAAATCATGCCCTTGGGCACTTAGCGTTGGAAAATGGACAAATTTCTCGTTTAAAACACTAGTTCAAGAACAGTTTAATTTTAACGTTTTATTTTAATCGTTTTAGTGTTTCTGGGGGTGTCAAATGTTTCACTGTAATTCATGCAATCTCAGCTTATTTTGAGCACATTTAGCACACCGATCTTTAAGAACCTTTTTCCATTAAATAATAGTGCGAGATAAACTGTTATTGTAAATACTTGTATATAAAAAATAAACTCCAAGTGTTAGGTCAAAAGTGACTCCGTAAATGTAAATATGAATTACTAACTAAATGATACAAGGAAGAGGTCCTTGATGAGAAAAAATTTATGATAGCACAAAGGGCAAACCAAATTCAATGAAAATCAAGTTCTTTAAGCCATCATTTTTGATTTTGACGAAAAAAATAATAGTTTTCAATAAATTAATGTAATAAGGTGCTTTTGGCATTAACTGCCAGGCAATTTTGCTAGTTGCAAAATGAAATTTGTCCATTTTTACAAAAGTCCCATTAAAATAGTAGACTTTCGCGTTTTGAGTTAACAAGTTTTGCGGTTTCATCAGAAACATTACAATGCATAATTCATATAACCTAAAATAATGTTAATAATAACTAGTAATAATAATAAAATAATTATAGTAAAATAGTGTCACAATAATAAAAGAAATAACTTATAAAAAGTCTATATACAATGTACAGAAAGACCCATTTGAGTTTCAATTTGATACACTCCTGATCGATAAAATATTTTTTTCCGAAATTCAATGAAAGTGTATTTAGTTCTCAATGAAATTTTTAATTTGATGCGAATGCAGTGAATTTCAAAGATTTTGTTTTCAAATATTCAAAGTTATGCGTTGCACGTCAGTCATTATTGCTTAATTGTTGCACAATAGATTCGTGTGCCCTTTTGGGGAAAAGTGACTACATATATGTTTTTTTCGTCATCTTAATAATACCTTTGGCAGGTGCAATTTCACCTACTCCGCTCCCCCGCAAGAAGCACAACTGAGTGGATATGGATTTGAGCTTAACAATTGCTTTCTCAGTTCGGAACACTAATCTATGATATTTTTTTGAAATTTTTTTTTGGTGATTACTAGTCATGTCAGTATTTCGGCGTAATGTTGCGAGCATAAGCAATCGCGCTTATTGCAAGGAATTCAACTAGTAATCACTTTATTTTGCTCAGTGCAGTAAAAGGTAGACGTTCGCTACTAGGACTAGAGATGGCAGGAACTGGCTAAATGTTGATATTCTTATAGACCAAGATCCTCCGACAGTTGACGTCCTCGGAGTATCTTGACTGTACACGATCGTTGATGAAGGACCTGAAATGTTTATTAATTAAATTTAAATATTTGTTAAACAGTTAAGGAGTTAAAAGCGAACTATGTTTTATAAAATTGCATTTTAAAAAAGAAGTTCAAAATAATTTTCTAAATCTATTGTATATCTTTTCAAATACTATTTTTATTAAATTCATTCAAATTGTAAAACTGTTGTGATATGTGGTTTGTAGGTTCATATTTCATAACCAATGAGAATTCTAATTTTCGACAACTCGGTTTCAAAGAGTTTTCTTAAAATTTGCATAACTTATTATATATCGATTCTTTACTGCTCATGTATACCGCTCTACATTCTTCAGTCAAGAAACTTTAAGACTTCTTTAATATGCATGTTATATATAATGTATGGTCAAAAAATGACCAAAACTCCATAGTTCTCGGATATTTATTTGTAAACAGTAGAAATTAAAAGTCCCAGCACACTTACCATCTCCAGATCCAGCACCCGAGCCGTGAATGTTATTATTGTATTCATCATCTTCTAAATCATCACGTAGATTTCCTGAACCTTCTTCAATGTCGTGTCGCGCCATATCTCCTTGAATATCAGAATATGAACGAGGATTTGTCGGCAACTGTAATGGTAAAATTGATCATTTTTAAAAATCGTTCCACGTAAAATTATTGAATATCAGTTTCTTCTTTTTCCATTAGAATCGAAAAAGAAAATTAGCTTAAAGAAAGCTACTGGCGTTGTCTTATTTGCAGACGAAGAACACCACCCAATTGTTGGAATACTTTTAATGAAAGATTTCCATTTTATCGGGCGTTGCGTCAAAATTTAAGCTTAAATATCTAATTGCTGTACTTGAAGCCGTAACGTCAATAAAAGCAGTATACAATGACAGAAGCAGACCTATAACAAAACTCTCGTTAAAGCAATGCAGACAATTTTAAAGTTTTAAAAGCTGATAGTTTTATTATCGATCATTTTCTGCCACTGATATTTTCTTTCATAGTATTTGACTTTTTAAGAAACGACGGCAATTAAATACTTGGAACAGATAAATAAAGACAACATAAAAAAAAACATTTAAAAAATGTATATGATATATGTATATAGTAAGAGGTGAAGGACCTCAGACGAACTGATTGAACCTTACAGTCCATTTTATTGTATTTTTCACATTAATGTTAGTTCATTTATATTTAAACTTAATTAAACGTTTGGATATTTTACTATTCAGTCACGAATTAGTTACCAGCTTTCTATTTAGCAGTGGTGTATTAAAAAGTTGACTCTGGGATCTGATAATGAATAATACCATGTAATATATTAAATACCATATGTTTGTTTCCATTTTTATAGGTATGAATATAATAATTTTATACGTATTTCTCAGCGAAACGGATTTATATACGTGAAATCAAAATTTTTGCAAGATGAGTTCGACTTATGCTTTATTTTATAGATCTACACTTATGATATTAAAATGAGAAACATCCGAATGGCAATTTGTATCCACGTACTTTAATCTGAGACAATGAGTTCATAAAAAGTATAGTAACCAAAATTAACATAAATAAGGATTCGATGAATATGCTCACAATCGAAGCAGCAAGAACATGAATTCTTATAAAGTGCCACATAATCATTGGCTTATTTTTATATTTCTACGACACCAGCGACAATAGACCAGCGCAGCAGCAATCAAGGGCCATCGAAAGCACTAAAGCAATTGAAATTTAAAAAAAACGATTACTTTTTTTATCGATTTTTTGTGTTTTATGTACGGCTCTCCAAAATATTTCGCACGATGTTTCTTATGATGCTGAAAATATTCAAAAGTTTTATTTTATGAACTATAATATAGTGCAATTGTGTGCGACATTGTAATAAGCGAAGAGAGCATAAAACTACTTCGAAATGATTTCTGGTGAATTCGAAACTTTACAAGGTAGACCTTATTGGACTTAAGTTTGGACACGGTCACACAAATTCGTGCATTTCAGTTCTAATTTTAATGCGCTAATGCATTGTTTTTATATCTTATATACAATTTTTTATCTTCCGGTAGCAATCAGCTTGTTCATTTTCACAGGTATACTTATGTCAGTATTAAGATTTTTCGGTACAGCTATTTTTAAACTAGAAATTTAAAAATAATATTTGTCCATTATGAAGAATAGCAAATATGAAATGAAGTACAGAGTAGTTTGAAATAGTATTGGAAATACTTTGCAGGTGTACTATTTACATTGTGATTAGAGCTACGAATATGAAACTTACCGCATTTACTATCGTTGACCTTAATTTGATTAATTTATCTACTAGCTCATTTAGTTTAGTCACTTGTAGCTTGTTGTAGGAGTGCTGCATGAGTGGTACTTCTGGATTATATCGTTGGGCATCTACACCTGTTGGCATCGCAGTTTGAGTATAATCCCCAATTTTGTCCCCAGTCCAACAGTGCCTATCGTTGCGCTGAAATTCTTCGTCTTCGCATAAACTGAAAACAGCAACAAGAACCAATGGTTGTAAAAAATTTAAAGTTGAATTTTTTAATATACATATATTACTATATTAAAAAAATTTAAAAACCTAGCTATTTTTAATTTTTCCCAAAATTATTGATCAAAGTAGAACATTTTGAACGTTCTTCCACTGTAAAATTTTATATACAATCGCAGTTATCTTTTGGCTTCAGTCATACTTTTCGCAGAAATTAAGCAAAATTGTTTTGGATTTAATTTAATTTTTTATTTAAAAGAAGTTGATGATGGTAACTTCCCACTTCACGGATGAACTCCTTTCAAATGTGGTGGACTTAGTTCGGACTACATCACACCGAGTTTTTTCCTGCGATCATGCTTTAGCGACTTGTGTGGTATGACTCCAAATTTTTAAGTATTTTGAGTTTTTAGTCACTCGTAATTTCTAGGACTGTCCATGTGGCTGCAGACCTCACAGCCGTTGGGCCGACATCATCTTCTATACTGGTACATTGGCTTTTCCTCTCCTCGCCATCTTTTTTCAATCCCTTGAGTAAGCTTTTTGGTTTTTCTAATCTTCAGAAATTTATCAATTCTTTATAGCCCCAAAGAAATCCTAAATCGATTCCGTAAGTAAGTTCAAATTGCCAAGAAGAAATAAAATAAAATAAAACGAACTAAGACACCTTCAAAATTGAAACGATAGAAGCTGATTTGCAATAGCAGACAAACAGAATATTTATGCAGAAGAGTGCCAATGATCTAGATGAATATGAATATAACTATTACCATTCTTCTATAAAATATGCGCTAAATATGCGAATAAAGCAAATTAGTCGAACGTGCATTCAACAAATTGAATGTATTTTAAATTAATTCAAGTGTTTGTAAAAAAAAATAATTTTGAATATATATATTATATAAATAAGTCCTTTAATTTTAACTATTCGAGTTGAGGGGTAAATATTCCTTGATAGGAAATTTGGAAGATTCAGAAGTTGTACATCAATTTATAATATCGTAAGTCCTAAAAAAAACACTAATTAAAATAATACTCACTTGTCAACGATTTTAGAGTAGAAATCTTTTGACTTTTCTATTGTTGATAGAAAATGTAAAAGTTCAGCATCTGGTGGTGTAGCCCATTTCACGGAAACTTGTTGAAGTGGCTTGTTTTCATTTGAAGCATTTTTATCTACTGGAATCAGTTTTGGTGTTCCACAAGTTTTCTTCACCTGGAAATATAAAGATTTTACTGAAGTTATGTTGTATATGTCGGAGTCAGTGGAAATTTATAAGATTATTAACGATATTAATTGTCTATCACGAAAACAAATCGATGTAAGAAAAAAGGGCGTATAGAGAGTTCTTAGATTAGCTCGGCTCTAAATTATCTTAATTGGCGTTTTCATTGAAAGTTGCCGTCAATTGATTTAAAAAACTCAGTTAATACTTTTCCCTTTATTTTGCCTATCTTCATTGTTAACGCAGGCATGATGGCGAGATTTACATTTCAGACGGGATCGCATGATGGCTGTTAATCGAAATGAATTTATTCTCCGTCTGATTGATTTAAGTTAATCGATTAGCTAGACTGGCGCGAGATTTATTGGAGTGCTCCACAAGCCGTGGTATGCTCCTGGAGACCGGTTAAGGGGCAGGATATTGACACATAATTTAATTGATTTTATGCCGGAGATTAACAAATGATGTGTTCTGCCGAGACCGATTTATAATTTAATTCATTTTACTGCTTGCGTTATTGCGAGCAAAATCATCAGACTGGATGTAAATTTATTTTGAGTCAGTATTTCTCTGCAGGAGCACTTTTATCCTTATAACAACGCAATCAGCTTAATTTTGAAGAAAATAAATATCAATTGAGTCTTCTCCTCTGGATTCAGGGAAGGCTACTTCAACAATGCAAGTGTGGACGGGGCAACACGGACCTTCCTCGGGAATATTCCCAGTTAATATGCAGATAGTTCTCCAGCGAACTGTGAAGAGAGCCCTTTTGCCAGGAAGTTGCAGAAGCAACAGCGCACTCCGGTTCTGTGCATTTCCGGAGGGTGAACACAATTCGGGAGCTGCTTGAAATCGGTTTCTTCGATTGAAAACTACAAATGCAATGCTTCCGAAGGTAAACAATAAATCCACCGTCATTCTAGGAGTTCAAGCCCTTCAGTCTTTCTACAAAGCAAAAGCAGCAATAACACTTCAATTTCTATTGCGTCTGTACTCTCTGCCAAGTACCAATTCACAAAATAATCTCAAAAATTCACTTTTGTTAGTAGTGCGTAGATCCGAAAAGCAGACTTTCATATTTCTGCGTACTTACTTAAATTGAACGTATTATTTCTGGAAAATATCAATTTAAAACCGCTTTAAACGATTTGAATGAGAATTGAGCTTCTTATAAGAGTTTAGCCTTTAAAGACATATGAAAAATTTTTCTCAAAAGATATATACATATATATTTCAAATTTCCAATTACCTAATATTTAATACAAATTACATTTCGAGCTGCTTCACAATTTTGAAACAAACTTTCAAAGTTTCATTGCAAATTGTGTAAATACAAGGTTAAATATTTTTCTATATATTGCAAAATATTCTGAAAGAATTCTTAAAATTGAAGATATCAAATATCTTTTTACGATATATTGATGGCAACAAACACACATTTGTCTCGTTTAGGTTTAAATTATGTGATATGTCCTTTTAATTTGCTAAATTTCAGGACTCATATTTGCAAAAACCAGTTGAATGTGGCTTTTTAAAAATTTCATCGAAGCATTGTGAATATTGTATACTATCATTTTTCAAAATATTAAAATTAAACAGTTCAATAATTTTCCACCGACCGATCGTTTGATTATTTATTTACGAAATAAAATTCGTTTACATTTTTATCTCGTACTGGGTACGTTCAACTTCTTTAAAAGTTTGTTACATTACGTGAATAATAATTAATTTTAAAATTTATCGTATTTGAGCAAAATTTTTTGTTTGTAACCTTATGTTTTTATTGTCTTTGAAGCAATTTGATTAGAAATAAATATATGTGAAAATGGTTAGAAATGGGAAAAAAATTTTAGGAAATTAAATTGGATGATAAAATGAGTGAATATAATTCTTCCCTTCCCTCTTTTTTTAAGGAAAAGCTAATGCATTGGTTAAAAGAATGACAAACAATGTTATTAATTAGATCGATAGAAACTTGTTCAATTAATTACGCAATCTGGAGACAACAATCATCTCGGCTGTGTAAATAAACAGAAAGGGCAATTAAAAAGCTTTAACAAAGCAATCAGTCAGCTGCTGATCTAGCAATAACTAATCTGATTGCCCCCAACCTTCGCCTTGATCTGTTCATTAAGTGATAATAATAGAGGCGGCGCTTCGTGGGCAATTTTTAATATGAATGTGCTAATATTTGATTTGTGAAAATTGATTTAGATCTGTGAGTCAAATTGGAGCATAAATAGTTGTACTGACATTGTCATCTTAATCGGGGAGATATTCCAACCTTCGTTCCAACTTTTCATATTTCTTACGTCACGCACTTACGCAATTGGGTTACGAATTCAGAGTTTTCGGAACATGGGTGCCCGAATATGAGTGCATGAGGTAATATCTTTAAATAATTTTCGTATTCGTACATGATAATTATATTAAATCTAATCAGGTGATAAATATTCTTTTGGATAAAAAGTAGATGATGTCAATACTGAGAATTTGATCGCCTAGTTTCGGAATTGGCTCAAAATTAAGATCATAGACGATCAAGGTAGCTTATTTTAATAATCATATTCTATTTTCACATTTTTATTTTAATAACATGACTATGTATATGAGTTTTCTGTTTCATTTTTCATCTATAAAAATTATTATAATGTTGATCATCATCGACCTAGAATAGATCAATGACTCTTTTGATAGATCATTGACCAAGTTCACATAAGTAAAAAAGTTGGTAAGCAGATGCACTAAACATTTTCTACGAAGTTACGAAAAGCTATGTGAAGCTTATTCTGAGTTTTGAGTTTTTGCATAAAAAAAAAACCCACAGATGGTTGTAATTAAATTTTCGGTAGTGTCTATATCTAAGGCTTTTGATATTTCATACCGGAAACCGACGATGAGGGAGGGATCAAAAGCCGTGTTCGTGACACACATTTGCTAATTACTTACACCTGGAGTTGATTACAAGAGATGAAAATCGTTCTTTTGTCTAATGGCACGTGAATTTCGTTGAAAGCACTTGCGAAATTTCAACGAAACCTCTAATTGCAAACTGAGGAGCGGAAAAGGGGATAGCACACTGTTCCAGATATAATCAAATTATATTCCCATCGAAAGTGCCCTTGGATAAATTTTATGGGCGAATTCACACTCTAGGGCTCAGGGCTAAAGTGGTGGTGGGTCCACACTCACAATCGAAGAAATTAGTTCCCTCATAAGGAATTCGAAAATGTGGCGGTGGAATTCTTTCTTGGTCGATTCCGAAGTCACATATCGATTCCTGATTTACGATTACTTTCCGATTAGAGGCGAGGAAGAGGTGCTTCCAGGGGGAATGGGGCCACGGGACAAGCCGAAGGAACGCTCTTTCCTCACAGAAAGATTCTGGAAGACGAAATGAAGCAATAAAGTAGGTGCTTGGGAGGGTATAGGTACTACATTCCTTGCTGTTCTGCGGCTTTGGACTTGTGTTGAGCTCCAGAGCGTCGGCAACACGAAATATTCGAGGAGAGACAAAAGTCCCGAAGGAGGAAGGCGGCGAAGGGAAGAGGCTCGGAATCAGGTTTTAAGGTATGGACTGGGAAGGTTCGTTTTTGTTGCATTCTTATCTCGCCAGCACCTTCTCAACCGGTGGGTATGAAAATTGCTAGCCAAGGATTCGCTGTATCTTTTCTTGTCCAAGACGGCGTGATCACCTGGCCGATCGATAAAGATGTAGATCATGGTCGTTAACAGTGGACTTTAGCTCAGAAGCGAAACCTCGGGTGGTCAAACCCTTCCAATTATCACCGGTTTCGGCCCTTCTTCGAATGAAAGTAAATAATTTGGTAATTATTCAAGAGATCGCAGCACCCGCTCTCTTCCAAGTGTCATATATATGTACATACATACGCACAAAAGTTTTTTTTATTTAGGTTTGCATATACACTTATAAATAGAATAAATATAGCATATAAAACATAATATTTCAATACTAAATTTATCATATTAACAGTTTGCTATAGTTCAAAAATCGTGTGTTCATTGTTCAGTGAAATTAAAAATAGGAATTTTCACTATTTATGTATTGGCGGCTGCTAATTTCATAGTAAGTATAACCGACCGAAAATTTTAAATAAATAAACCATAAAATCTTTCCAGTCCTGTGCAGTATCTTATTTATACGAAGTTTTTCAAGTTAAAAATTTGGTACTTCTTAGAATTGAAAATTACGATTTTTTTTTAAATGAAAAGACACCTTTGGATTTTAGAAGTGAATTTAATGAATTGAAATTTTGGATCTATTTACGTTGAATAAGACTTTTTGATTGAGGTATATCCCCCTTATTTCACTATCATATTATGTAAACTAAATTAAGCTTACTCTTCGCTTTAAATTTTTAAAAGAACTTTGGTAGTTTTTACATGGTGAGTTTAAACTATTTGAAAACAGAATATATGTACATATACATATGTACATATGTAAGTTTTTCAATTTTGTTTCATTTTTGTATTAAAATATAAAGTAAAGAAATAGCGAATGTGTACAAAAAAGCTAGTTATGTTCGAAATTAAATACAAATATGACTAACAATTTGTAGTCATAAGGTCAACAAATCAAAGCGTCAGAGGCGGAATTTTTCTAGTCAGTTGAAAGAATGTTATTTAAAGTTTTTTCAGTCTACTTGTTGCCAAAGGGGAAGTACGACAATTTCGCTGCAAAAACTTTATGAGATGAAAATCTCGGCATTTCATTTTAAAGTTCTTAAGAAACATTTCATTAATCGAGGCAAAGAAGAATTAAGGAAGCCCTCGAATGCACTCAAAATTGTGAAGTGAGCAATAAAAACGAAAGGAAACACCGAAAACATAAAATTGCTACAAGAGCAACTCTCGCAAAGTGGGTTGGATATGTTCCTAAATCATTTTAGATAAAAGTGGGCGGAGAGGCTGAATTTGATGGCGCAACACCGCACATAGCACTTTACATTTCTTACCGAACTGGTTAAAAAAGCGGTTTAAGCAAAAATCATAAAATGCTTTTACCGCAAAAATCTATCTATCCGGCTCGAAAAAAAGTTGAAACTTTTATCGGCGAAACTTTTCAACTCCTTAAATAAGCAGTAGCCGAGCTACCCTTTAAACGCTATTCATGCCGCAAGTGAAATTCTTGGCACGGATTACACGCCCAATCCGCGAGCATGTAGCCAAGACCTACCTTGAGACAAGGAGAACTTTTTAAATCCAAATGCCTCCGCAAGCAGTGAGTTTGCACGGAGGAGGTGCTCCGCCCCCAACCCCTTTTCATATTCCTTCGGTTCATTTTTTCATTAAATAACATTTGAGGGGTGCACCGTGTTCGTCACCTCCGAAATGCGCAGGCAAAACTTTACCCCGTCTTTGTGAACTTTCTTCGATGGGGGTGAGGCGCCTTCGCCAGCCAGGGACGGGGCGGTTCAAAAGATCTGAACTTCGAGATAAAATCCTCATCTTATGTTCACGGGTGTATGACCCATGGGATGGCCCGTCTTTGTTTCTCCCGCCGCCGAGGGTCTTCTGGAGAGTTACGATTATATTAAGAATTCCTTATAAAATCCCTTCATGGCTCCACATTAGCTTAGAACAGCAAATAGGGATAAAATAAATTTGGGCCGACTTATCGATTACACAGGTTTCATCCGGCGTTCGTGCTCTGAAAACTTTCACAGGACGGTGAATACTTAATTCGTTTTATCTCTCCGGCGGTTTAATAAAACTTGAGCTGATTAAAATTGATTTGCACACTGCGAACTTTTAATTGGGGATTGGTTCGAATTTCTGACTTCTAAGTGTCCGCAGAACGGAAAGAAAATTTCAAGTTTTTAAATACTCTATGGGGACGTGGAGTTGTTTATAAATACGACGAATCCAAAAAAGTTTTACAATATTTACTGACTCAAACGAAACTGAAAAAGTTTCTCGGTAATATGGAGATAAAAACCGATGTTACATACATCTAAGATTTCATGGTAAATAAGTAACAATACTCTTAGAGTATGCTAACACCATCGTTAAGAGTATATAATATATAAAGGTTTAATTGTTGTTTCCCTCTTTATTCATAGATAGTGAATACTATATCAAAATTATTACTTTAGATAAAAATGAATTTTACGAAATATTTTGGTAACAACTTCAATAATCTTCAATTGTAATTATGGTAGATTTATTTTCTTAATTTGTCAAAAATTTTCATAACACTGGTATTTAGTTCTTCCAAAATATATTTTTCACTTCAACTATAGGTACATATTTTAAAACGAAGTACAAAACAAACTGATTAATATTTAATTGATGGTTATTACAAGAGTTCTTTAATGTTGTTTACGACCCATTAAGGATTTCGAGGAATTTTAAATAAACCTTTGTAATCACCGCAAGGGCTTTTAATCGAAACGCAAAATTTAATTATTTTGAATAATTATTTTAAATGGGAGCTAAAGGGCAAACGAGGCTTCACAATGAAGTTATTGTCATTTTGAGAGACCTATATAATACAATGAGACTTCCAGTAATTACATTCACTTTATGGAGGAGAGTTCTTGAAATTTTTTCCTTTACGATTTTAGAATTGCAAACGTAATAAAAGTCATTTCTCTATAAAGTTAATTTAAAACCGGTTGTAAATATCAGTAGTTATGGGACTGGCATTTTACAAGTAAATTCAACGCTTTTAAAAACTTTTCTCTTTACGTTGGGACTTGATGAAGTATTGAATTTCAGATCCTTTAGACTGTAGTTTTACATTTCATCAAAGAAACTCTTCCACGGTTAGGTTCTAATGCAGGAAATTAAAGAATGAATGAATATTCAAATTTTCGAATATTTTATTTAAGAGAGGAATGCGCAAGGCAACATATTTTTTGCAGTTCTGAGCTCTTTTGAAAGATTTATCTTTAATTGGATCGCTTTAAAGTTATAACCTGTGAAAAATTCGCACCTTGACTACACCACCGCAGAGAGAACACATTCATGAACGTGTGCCTCCTGGATCGAATGAGTCCTTCTTATTTGCATTCGTGTTGGACCAAACGCATTTTTATCGTCTTCCACAAGCAGCCTTTGTGCCTTGGAATGTTCTTGAGGAGCGCTGAGAAACTCGTTTCCGTTCCACCTATATTCAGCACGCAAGATGGGAAGGTGGGATATTTTTACATCTCCTCGAAAGAAGGCGAAAAGAACCAGAGGAAACTGAGGGTCCGTCGAAAGAAGTTGTGTCTGCCCTCTGCGAGGCCTCAAGGGCCTTCGGAGATGATCTCCGCTGCAGCCTCATTATAATAAATGGGCATTCCAATGAATGAAATCAGCGCCAGTCGAGTCCAAGGCGACCTGCAAAAGCCGACGCCCAGGCCCAGCCTGCGAAGGGGCCTTGAGTCTCGAGTCCTTCTTCTGCAAAAGATTCTTTCGGCGTCTTCTTACATCCGGTCCGCTGCAGCTTCCCTGGACCCACCCGGACAACCAAATACCGCGGGACCGGGGAAGGACCCGTTTCGGGGGCACGGCGCGCCCGAATCCGCGGAGGAAAAATGATCGAGACCGCGGATGACCATAAATTTGAATTTTCAGTCAGCAGATCCCCTCGTCTGCATCAATCGCGCGCCATTTTAATTAACATCTCGCGAGGTGGAACCAGTGTCTTTTGAAGATCGCGAAATCGATATCGGGTGCCGCGGGGTTATCCGGTTCGCAGCCTGCGCGCATCCTTTTTGCTCTGGCAGACACCTCCCGAGGGTGGCGCATGGATGAATTATTGAAATGCCTTCGCGACTAGATTTAAGTACATGCGATCGAAATTCGCGCCGCCACGGATCATTATCGCGCGGCAGCATTCCGCGGCGGCGGCGGCGGCGTCTTGAGAGTTGCATCACTGCAACGAATCAGGGCAAATAAAATTCGCATGTCGCGCGATAGATAAGTGGCCCGCGAAGACTGCTCGCGGCCGGGCGGGGGTGCGACTGGGCCGCGACAACTCGAGCATTAGACCAGGCGGAAAAGGTCAGATCAATTTAGGATAAACTGCGCGGGCAGCGCTTCCCGCAACGCACATGATTAACTTGATTTAGAGCGCACATTGTGCGCTGCGTGATTTGGCCGAACCGCAGCGGTACCGCTACTGCGCGAGCATCGGTTTCAATTTGCGGATTTTATTCAATGTCAGTCGCGTAATGCGGCCCATTAATCGGAGTTGGGACCCACACTAGACCCCTGGGCGCAAGAGAGACAACATCGATTTTCGGTTCTGTTGCCCGATGGTGCTTGCAGGGGGCTCAGCTGTCGTCGTCTTTGAAGCAATTGGCCGCCGCTAGAGACGATTTTGCAGTTGCACATGACATCAATTTGCGCGATGATCGCGTTCCCCTCAGATCGACTTCCTCGTTAGATAGAGATTGCCTGATTTCAATGTTTTGTAACATCATTGCGATCAAGGAAGAGAGTCGAGTGCCAAGGAATTATTGAATAACGGCGCCGTTATCGCATCTGATTGAGGAAGGCCTCATGAATCCATTGCACTCAATCTTTAAGTGCCTAAATCGACGCGCTTTCAAAGAAAATTAGCCAATTACTTCACAAAAGTTAAACGACGTTAGCGGTTGTAAACACAAAGTCATGGTAGAAAAACAATTTTTTGGTTCAACCTACTTTTTTCGGGGCTATGGAAAATTAGTAGTCCAATTGTTACTAAAATTAAAGCGCCTAGAGTACTAATTAAAATTTGATTTTACCAATAAAAAATATAAAATTCGGTCTACTTTTACAAAAATATCGTGAATGATAATCTTACGGACAGACAAACAGATGCCATACTAAATAACATTTTATTTTCTATCTGCATTTGGTAGATCAGTAAAAATATTTTATAATTTCATTTTTCTACAAGGGCGGAATCACAAAAACCATAGCTTCATAGTTATGCAAAAAATCCGGGTTTCTAACTTAACATAGAAAATACATGTGATCTTTCAAAACACTCTAATACACTAACTGATTCATCAAAACTTCTGGGGTACTTTTTGAGTACTTAAAACCCCGAAAGTGTCACAGTACAAATATAGGACAAAATTCAAATGAAATTATTAATGCAATGCTACGGAAGTCTTAAGGCGGAAATTGTCGTTTTTGTAATAATCTCATTATCTGATAAATCAAATTCAGACAAATTCTAATACTTATGTAATTTTTGAAAAAATTGGTAAACTTACCTAAAAGAGGTTTAATTCTGGACCATGAAAATTATGTAAAATTCCTAATCCTCAAAATTAGGAATCATTTGAAATAAAGACCTTAAGCTACGTTTTTGCAAGGAAAACTATACTTACTTTTTCTATATACTAATTTATTAACTAAACAACTTTGGTTTTGTCATTTTGTCCTAGCAATATAGACATTAATTTTCTAGTACACCTTAATGACGTAACGGAGTTAACTCGGCTCTTTTCAAATAGAAACTGCGCTTATGCAAATGAGTAGACTTCAGACCAAAAGAAGTATAATAAGAAATTGTCATTATTCGTCTTCCAAGACTCCGAGTGGAATAGTCAATTGCAGCTATTGGGACACCTTGCACTGCCGCACTCGACGACCGTTTTTCCAAAGACGGCAGCGAGGTGCATATTGCCCGTAAAAAGCGAAATACTCGTAGCCAGGAGTTAATCTATTGTTTACTAGCCATAAATCTTCAGGTTGTTAGCGAGAGTTAATTAAAGAAAAGCCTACACGTCTAATGCAGGTAAATGGCCGAGCGCGGCACAGAAATGCAAATCACAAACGCTGATTTGCACTTTGCTTCGATAAGCTGAATATGCTCTACGTAATGGAGCGTCCAAGACGAGTGGTAATAAAATGCGCCATTTTAGCATTTATGCTCTCGATAGAATCAAACGAACCAGCGTAATGGTGTTCTTTTTCTTAGCAAAATAAAAGAACGGAAACATCAAAATTTATTTGCGGAAAAGCAATATCCTCCAAAAGCATAAAAGGTTTCTCAATTTCTAGAGATGCTATATTAGGCAAATTATGGCGAAGGACTCGGATTGAAGACGGCTGACAGTAGTCAATTGGCATTTTAAAATTGATTTGATGTAATCATCGTATCCAATTCAGCAGATTTTGTGGCGCCCGATAAAGTGTCGCCGAGGAAAATAAAGTTACCGAAACATTAACGCATCATTCTACGAGACATAAAACGTAATTTCAATTTTAATTTCTCATGCTCTTCTTGCTCGTCCTTGGAACGCTACGACTTTGTAATTTCTAAAGTTTATACCTTAACTTTAAGACTAGATACTAATTTGATTACTTTTAAACTTTGCATACTAATTTTTAATTTGTTTGTTTCTGTAAAATGTAATTGTAGTCAAAATTTATTGGCACGAGTTTTTCCATTTCGAATTAAATTGGATTTGGTTGCATTGGCAACTGCAACCGGCACGAAATGGAAGAATTTTAAAACGAAACCGAAAAATTGATTCTGGCATTTAAATTTATAAACTGTGCCTAAGAAGTCCAATTTAGTTGAGGATAGTGAATTTATTAATTATGTGTCTACAAATTTCAATCATGTAATAAATATTGATTCTATATTCTGGGAGTGGTCTAACATACTTATATATTATCAATGTTCCTTAGAAGTTCGAATTTGATTAGTTCAGATTTAAATTATGCGGATGTATTATATGTAATTTGTCAGGGAAGGAAAAAGAAGTTTTTTAAAGGCATTTAAGAAGATGGTAGAATAGGAGTGACAACCTGAGACTTAGATAGGGTGTAGAATTAGAAACTATTGATATTCAAACTTCAAGATGCAATGTCAACGTGAAGTTGGTTATTATTTTGAGTTAGAAACAGGACTATAAAGTAACCTACATACATATAAGGGTTTCGTTTTTTTCATTTTGAAATGTGGTACTTTCAAAATGATTTTTTGACCGGTTTTCGTAGGATAAGCAAAATAATGTGGAATCAACTTACCTTCTTTTCCAAGTCGGGTCCGTTTTCCATCGCTCGCATGATGGCCTCTGAAAGTTTGGCGTCGAGTCCTTTGATGGTGCTGACGACGCCGTTGTCCGACTGGACGGAGGTGGACACGAGCCGCTCGATGGCCTCGGCGACGTTCGACCAGGGCCCGTCCAGGACTCCCACGTACTGCGCCAGACACCCCCTGGAATCGAAGAGTCCCGTCAGAACTCAGAGGGAGGAGCCCCCGAGCCGGGGGTTGGCCACTTACCGCATCACGTTCAAGCAGTAGCTGAAGCAGGCCTTCGCGTGCTGCTTCCCGTGCCCGTTGCACTCCGGGCAGTAGCTCATCTTGAGCAGGTGCGTCTGGCAGGCCGGCTTCAGGTACATCGAGTCGAGCTGCTCGGTGCTGGCGAGCACCTCGGCCCCGCGCTCCAGGGCGCTCACGAACACCGTCGCGGCGGTCGCGCTCTGGATCAGGTTCTTGCTGAGCTCCTTGGGGATGTCCCCGAACGGCTGCAGGTCGTCGAAGGTGCTCTTCAGGCAGGCGATGTAGTCGTCGTGGAGGTCCCCGGTCCCGCCGTCGCTGTTCAGGTGCACCGCCTGGTGGTAGGCGACAGGAAACAGATTCACGAAAAACGCATGGACCGCAGCCTCCAGTTGCCGCTCGTCCGCAACAGTCAAGTACCTGCGAAGAAATCGGTTAGAGGACACCTTTTTTCAGACCCTGGAAAATGCAATGTCCTTCGATTGCAGCGCCCCGGAGTCCGGTAACTCCGGGCACTCCGGGGGAGAATATGAATTATTCGCCGGACACTTACTTTCTTATGCTCGTGTACAAGTCATGAATAAGTTGCCGCGACAGCGGTAGCATTCTTCGGTAGACCTGGGAGAAGACGTTTAACGTCTTGTTCTCCGACTGCCGTGACAGTTCTAGCACGTGGGCTGAAAGTAATAAGAAAAAGGAGTTACTAGCATTTTATCTGGCATGCATGAGAGGAATTCTAAAGCGAATCTAGTTTCCATCGCGGACTATAATAGAGTGGTAATAAAAACGGGTTGCGCTGCGACAACGACGGTAGCGACGACGGCGACGACCGCTGCCAGCGTTTCATTCATCCGTTGCGTATTGAAGCGGCAGGCCTGAGCGCGAATTTTGAATGAAAACTGGTAACGGGCTGAATTGCCCCGTCAATCTAGGGAACTTGATTCAATCGATTTGATTCGATTCTCTCCTATTTCAACGACGTGATTGACCGCAAACGCAATTATTGGCATATTTTCGCTTTTTGTCGGCCTCTCAGCGCACACCTCTGTCGATCTGGGGGACAGTCTGCTTTCTTAAGTATGGCACTATGCGAGGCTTTTCTTAATTGTCGAGGTAAATCCAAGGACGTTAATCAGATTGGCACCAAAGTCAGAGATGCTTTATAGTAGAAGAAACTATTTGATTCTTCGCAAATGTAGTGCTAATTCGTACTAACTTAAATCATATTAACAGACATCGAAGTAGTAACCGATAAGTAACAAAATTAACTTAATTTTTCTTAAAATAAAGCTTTTCAGAATTGCAAAAGCAAAGGAAGATTTACAGAACAATATGCATTTCCACAAAGTGTAAACGTGGTTTCAAATTTACTACAACTACCATAAAGAAAACTATTTGAAATGAAATTTTCGGAAGATAATACCATTATAATAATAAATACCACATAAAAAAAGCATTCTACTAGTAGGATAACTTTGCTATTGTATGTAAAGAAATTAGGATGGTTTTGAGCAAATTGTTGAAGTGGTTGACATATTTAACTTAAGCTCCATGCGAAATATTTAAAGATTTTGGTTTACAAAGTTTATGCTGCCCTTCGCCAAATCAGCACAATTAATATAGTCAACATTATCTCATTGGATACATGTTTTCTTCTGATACTATTTAATGGCTGGGAAAAAAGATAATTGTAGGATTGAATAATTTCTGCTTTAGTAATCATTTTCAGAATTAAACTTTTAAGTCGAGAGGAGTTTAAATAACTAAATTACGCTTTCGTAAAGATGAATTTGTAAAGTTTTTGATAGTTTTCTCCATTTTTATTTTTATATGTAAATACTGTAATAAGTCATTATTCATAGAAGGAGCGCCTGGCGGGTAAAGTGTTAAAATAATTTCCTTTTCCTTATTATTCGTTTTATCTGATAATTCGCTCTGCCTCGCAGAAATGTTTCTTAATTGTGGCTCACGGCCCACTTGGGATCTCATTACGCTTCTCATTCCAAACTTATCGTGCACTGAGAGCTGCTTTGCATAAGAAAGTAATTTTCCGCAGCCAGCGGCTAGGGCTTCAGTAATAGGCCCGGTACATACTCATTACCTTTTTAATAAACTTCTTGGAATATTGGCAGCGAAGCGTGGACCTGGTTGATTTACGGTCTTGCAATTTGTTTAACTGTCAGCGACCTGATGCCACCAAAACAGGTCCACCCCTCAATCCCGGTTGTCCAGCGGCGCCCGTCGCGCTGCACTAGTCGGCGAAATTTATGGTCGTCTTGACCTATTTTAATCATTCGCCGACATGTAAGCCGATACCTAGGGTATCACTCGACTGGTCCAGCAAAGATGTCTGCCGACTACTCTGACTACTCTGCCGCGAACCACGCGATCTTTGATTTACGCTGAGCTAAGGATCATCGATCGCCGCCGGATTTATAACATAAGACCTGCTCGGGTGCCCACATATTTCTATGGCACTTGCATCGGGCGATTCCAAGTATCTGGAAGACGCAGCGAGTCCGTTCTAACCAGAAAATCAATAAAAATTCACCCGTTTAGAAAAAGAACGCCATGTCAGAAGCACCATAGGTACCCGACGCGAACCTTCAGGTACCCCGGGTCTGGCGAGGGGTGGGCGAACTTGAGGAGGCGGAAAGGTGAAGGCAAGGGCTCCTCCGAGATGCACTTAAGGTGTACAGAAAATAGATAGAGGCACGTGATTATAGAATATCATAACGAGGAAACTTATCCAAGCGTGCAATGGAAGGCAATTAACGAGACCAGTGGGATGATGTTGCTGCCATCATTACTGTCAGCAGTGGGTATGCTCACTGAGGCGAAAGACCTCGCGATGTGCGCCGCCGATGGTGGAAATAGATTTCGAATTAATGCCAAACACGGAGACGTCAATAAATTTCGCATTTTATTGCTCGAATTTCACCGAGATGCTACTTAGCGCACTTCCTACGGGTGCGTGCACACCTACTTCGTGCGCGCCTTGCGACTATCGCCCCAACTGGGCAACAAATTGGCGGCAGATAATCTGGACCCCGAGTCCGCTCTGGACCCAAGACCCGGACTAGCCCTGGAGCCCCGCATGGACCCCGGGGTCTAATAAATCCGGCGTCTTTCGGGGCGGTATCAAATGCCGGGTCGGGCTGGGCCAGTGACATGTGTAATTCGAGACAAGGCGAAAACTGGTTCGGTTCATTAAATTTCAGCTAAAGCGAAATTATTAGCTAAAGCGAAAAACGACTTTTCGACCGCCTAACGTCGGTAAGTCGAGCCGTGCGTTCAGATTTTGCAGGCTGTTTCTGGTATTACGACGGAACGGTTTGCGACGTACATGGATCGTTAGCTAAAACCGTGATGTTGCTCGGTTTATTGCGGTTTTAGCGAAAAACAAAGAAAAGCAATTTCCTCGTTTTCGCTTAATTGGAGATTTTGTTTCATTGGCCAACTTCCATTGTTGGAAAATCCTATTAGGAAATCCGGCAGACACCTGCACTTTTATTTTAATGAAATTATGTTTTCGAATTTTTATTAAAACCATTGAATAACATTACGCCTTGCCAAGAAACAAAACTCGTACAAAAACCATAGTTTTCCAAATAGGGTTATGAAGACGAAGAAACATTGAAAAAAAATAAGCATAAATTAAACAAACATTTTCTTTAAAAAACGCTTTTACAATGATTTTTATTAATATTATAAATGTGAAAAATGAATGAAATTGTTGTAGTTTCAAGTTTTGCTTTTGTAAATTGCAATGTCATCAAAGAATAATCATTTTACAAAATTTCAGGGCCCCAGCTTTATTTGAACATAGTTAAATTTAGATTTAAAATTTTGAACCAATCCACAGATAGAGACATACCCCGATTAAGGTAAATAAAAGCTATTAAAAAACATCACTTTTATAATATAGCTGAATTTATATGTAGATTATATAACGTATGTACCATATACATATAATATTATTAAATTTTTTTTAAAACAAGGTAAGTTAGGTAGGTATTCCTGATTAATTATAACTTAATGAACAAATTTTTCTTATATTTCGTTATAATAAAAAAAATATAATTTAGATTAGTTTGGATAAATTCGTTAATCTTTAAAGTTCTTTTCTGTTAAATAATGGATTTTGTTACTATTTAAAATAACATTTAAATCGATATGTACCTACTACATAAAACACATTCTCTTGTTTCCCTTTCATTTATCAGGATTTATTAAAGGTAATGTCTATTTTATTTTCAAATAAAACATAAAACATACTCTTTAAGAACATCGAACGCAACAAAAGAAGAACTCATGTCGATGTCTCAAGTCGTTCAAAAGTCATTCACATTAATGTGACATGCGGCGCAGAATGAGCCAATGAATGATTCTAATAATAAATCAATAACTTCTTTTTCTCCATTTTTCTCTCTTATTGTAAGTATCGGTGCTCAAGTTATATCAAGTACTTATTGCCGAGTTTTTTTCGCAAATATTTTTTAAAGATATTTAAATATTTTAATTTGTCTTTTCAATACCATATTTTCGGATAAAATTTATTTTATTCTAGAAGATCAAAACAAATAAAAAGTGATTCAATTCAGTGTTTGCTGGATTCAATTCCATTACGATGATTGATGATTGCATATCGTTTAAGAAATGAAATTTGCGTGCCGCTGGGATTCCTGCGGCGTCGTATCATAGTCTGAGTCAGGAGGGATTTTTCAAAGTAAATCATTTTTATTGATGAAGTGCATTTTCGTTTGCGTGAATTTAAAAAAAAGCAAAATTGATATTGAAAAGTGCATGTTAAATTTACGATGCATTTTAGAAAAGTGATGATGGTTCGTAAACATTTATTTGCAAGGTATGGATATCGACAATTTCAACAAGACTATCGATCAGATAGCAGTAGACATACTCGCGTTGCTTAACTTTTTAGAATTTGATTACTACTTAAATTCACTAGATATCGCTGGGGTATTTGTAGACTTGAAAATGTTACTACCTTGTAATAAATCTCATGTTAAGGTAGTATTAAAAATATTAAATAAAAACGTGTTTAACTCCCAAACGACACTTGGTTCCTCTATCTTTTAGTTATCTTTTTGTTTTTTATGATTCTCCTAAAAGCCATCAAACGAGAAATTTAGAAAACAAAACTTTATCTCAAGTCATTTCGCCGTTTTGAATTTTGCATTTCAAAAATTGCAATAAACGTTTCAACGACTCGAAGTGGAATATTTGTTTAACAGAGGAAAACTGTCACCGTCTGTCAATAAATAACGAATAAGTCTCGGCTTAGAGTCGGAGAAAAAATTTGTTTTGACTGTCGAGAGGTTTAATGGCCAATAAAACGCGAAACCAGACTTCTGACACCAGTTCGCAGTTTATTCATTAACTTGTGACACGTACGACTTTCGCGATTACCGCCACCGCGCGCATTATGCTCCAGGAGAGGCTGCGTCCAATGGACCGAACCGGACACATGTGGACCTTGTTTGTTGCATGTGGCGGCGCGATATGAGCACTTGGAGCTTATCCACGGAGCTGGCTGGGCAACACAAAGCCGCGTTCACATCGGCGGTGTCGACGGTTCCCATAACATCCAGCCATCCACCACTGGGTAAGTGAATTTCTCCCGGGACACGGTCCCGTGGCCGGATCCATGTTCAAATGTGCTTTTGCATAAATCCGGGAATATTTTCCCGAGATGGAAGACGGCTCGGCGGGAGTTGCTCCTGTTTCTTGAGTTTATGAAAAATCGCCCCATTCATCGGGGCCAAGTTACGGCGGGTTCGCAAGTCGGTTGTTTCTGGTGTGCTGCACCAACGTTTTGTGTATGCTGCAGATTTGCTTGCAATTTTTCTCAGAGTTTGTTTACTGAATTTCTCAGTGCTCACAGTAAATTCCGGGAGCATGTCCCATTGAACATTTTATATTCGCACATTAGGCGGTAGTACGTGTCAGTTCGCAATGCTCTGGGTTATGAATCTCCTCTGAAAATATATCATGAACTTTTGAAGTACACAAACATTCCGCTTTATTTGGAGAATATGGTAACTACATGTGTTTGACACTCTAATTCAAAGCCATTAATCTATCATAGTTATGGGGTAACGAAAATTAACTACCTAAAGAGATATCCAATGTCGGTAGGCGAGTTGAATGATAAAATAATTTGTTGTTTGAAACACGATTATATTCAAAGATAATTTAATTATTTTTGGAAAGTGGTCTAAGAAAGAAAATGCCTGCGATACGCCTATATCACCCTTATTGAGTTGATAAAAACAGATTTTATGTAATGAAAAAACTTTGTAATAAAAAGGACTCGCACCGATTGCCAAAAGGGTGCAGTGTTAAGAATTTTTACGAAATATGTATATTATTCCTTAAAACTCATTTTTTCTAAAATAAATAGTCAATTTATTTTACGACTGGTATTTAAAAATCAAGCGATATTGTGATCATTATGCATTATTTTTTATAATACTTTTTAATTTCATTCTTTTCACAAATATGAACATATTTTCGCTTATTTAAATAATGATAATTCTTAATTTATACTGGTATATTATAAAAATTCGTATAAATGTATTCCATCCATACCTAAGCATACCATATATCATTTCCTATTAGGTACTGTAACAAAACATTTATTTGAGTTTTTGAGTACATAACTATATACATATGTATGCATCTAATTTTAAACTTTATTTTGTTTTCGTACCCAGCAATTTCCCCTTTAATTCTTGGAATTTGGTTTTATCAAATATGTATATTCACATATTTAACTTGATATTAATAACATTTAATCGTAGCAAGTACATGGAAATTTGCGAAGAATAAATACTGTAAATGTTCTTAAAATATCTTAGAATAGACAATATACAATATCTTAATTAAAGAATATCTTTTATTTTTAAAGTTAAAGGTATCAAGGATGAACCTTGCTAAACTAAGGCAGAGTTTTATTTTTATGCTTCGTCAGGCGAATCTCGGAGGACTTAAGTATACTGGCAAAATGTTATTTAACATATATCCTTGAGGCGACAAGGGACACCGAAACTTTTAAGCCCGACTCGTTTATAGAGAAGAAGCAGTTCCTGTTGTTTGGAGCTGGAAAGAAGAAAGTTGCTCCAAAGTTAGAGCGGAAGATCAATTACATCAATCTTTCCAGGAGAAGCATAGGTTTGAAAACCCGTCGGGAGCAGAGCGATCCGGAAGGTTCCCGGTTATCCAGAGGGACACTTCACCTCGCCACGCAACGAGTCGGTCTGGAGTTCCTGAGCCATAAATCTAGTTTAACACCAATTATTCATAGCCGTGTGTCAAGTGCGGCGTTCTCCGTTTTTGCGGCGTGTACTCTGATTTAAACATTCTTGGCACCGCAGATGCAGATACGTGATAAGCGAGTTAATTGGGCTAATGATAAAATACGCTCGCCACTCGTTAATCATTCGGGCTTTTTCCACCTTCGGATGCTGAAAATTGCGAGGAGAGCTGGACCCTTGCACGCGGCGAGAAAGGGTGGGGCAGCGCACTTCTAATTACAGTTCAATTCATGCAAATAAAACTTACGCAAAATCAGATAAGACGGAATAATTTATGCCGGCCTGTCTGAGATAAGTGCACGGCCGGCTTAGATAAACCGCTCAATTAGGATCTGGAGTCGGGGAAGACGGCCGAGGAGTCCGTGGCGGGAGAGATAAGTAGCCGCATAAAATATTTATGAATTAATATGCCCGAAAATGCTAGGAGTACCAAATGTAAATATTTGGTTCATGTCGACGTCGTCGTCGTCGTCGTCGTCGTCATCGTCGTCCTCCCCCGCCCGCAGGTACGCGCCAGTTTCGTTCAGCAGTTAAGTGTAATGGGCCATGGAGCGATTTTCCATTTCCTCGAGACTAGTGCGACGAAATTGATTTGCATAGCACAGTGCTCCAGGCATGAATTAAACATTTCTTGGAGGCCTACCGAACATACTTAAACCGATTTTAATGACTAAAATGATGCCAGCTTTGTACTTTTAGAGGCTTTCCAACTCCTCCAATTAATGCCACGAGTAGGTTCATGAAAATTACGAGACCACATTGCTTATTTGCTCTACATATTTGGAGAAATCACATAAACTTCCAGTTTTACTCTAATTAAATATGGAAACCTTCTAATTGTTTTGTGTCTAAAGCTTTCTTCGATTTATGAAAATGTTGGCGCAAAAAGTTCAGAATAATCGATTCACCAGTTTTCCAGGAAATTGAATTCATTGATCAGTCAGATATTTATGGATTGTACATACGTATGTAATGTAGTAAACTAAAAATTCTCAGTGAACTCAACAATAAAAATAATAATAAAAAATTTGTTTTGGTGTTTTGTTTGCCTATTTAAAAAAATTTTCATATTTTTTTTTGTAAAGTTCTAATATAACAATCAAATATATTGCATACAAATATTTAAAGTTCGCGATTTAGGTTCCAATTCATACTTTATTAAAGTACTACGTAAGTTTATTTCTACCAAGTTTCTTAATTTAAACTTGTTCCTCAAAGTCAAACCTACTCTCAAAATAAATACAATTTGAACTGAACTCAAATATGATCTCCTATAAATTGGTGTAGTGCTATATATGTATGTAGGTATAGGTATGTATATAATAGTGCTTCTACAGACATTTTTTCTACATATAAAAAATATATTTTACGTAAGGTTTGCCAAAAATCGATTTCATTCCTTATATCAATCGCACTGCAGTCCTCCAGCCAGAAACTCCGACAAAACTTTTCCTGTTAGTACAGCCAATATTCCAGGTTTTCCATTTGATGTTGAATCACGATGCCCCAATTTCGTTTGGGAGCGATGAAGTGTAAAATTAAAAATTCTATTTTCTCACGGGCGCATGTAGGTAGAACCCACCCATTATGCCATACATATTTTGTCGTTTTATTCATGACAAATTTTTAATATCTTCTTTGTGATTATTTCGATTTATATTTCGCTTTAATCACATAGTTTCAATCTCTTTTCCGTGATAGAAAAAATTTGTTGTTCTTATACAACTTCATACTTTCTTATACAATTTTATATCTAATATATAGTTTATCCATTTTTGAATCCTATTTTCGCCCATCGTAAACATATACTTTTGTTTCGCAAATTATAAATTAATCTATAAATCTAACTTTCTTAACCATATTCCAATTTGAATGAATTGATTTTAAACACATAACAATTTATTTGTTTACATAACATTTGTTTCTACGTAGTTATTTACGTAAATGTTAGGTATATATAATGCAATGAATTTGATTAGTGACATTAATAAGGATATTTGTGTGTTAATCCGTTTTTTATTTTTATGTCTATGAGAGTCATTTTACGTGGAATTACTTTTAAAATAATTTCAAAAAATAGACCCGAGCTGGGAGTAATGGATGAAAGAAGAAAATGTTTATCTTTTACTGTCAATAAAACACCCCGGGATACGAGGCGTAAAAGAACAACAAGATAATTTATTTTAAGTAAAATTGATATTGTTCGTGGGTTTGGACCAGTCAAACTCTGCCGAGAGTAGCCCCAGTCCGCCCCCTCAATTGCGGCGGTTATCATCAACAAATTAGGAATCTGCCATTAGGACGACCTCGGGGTGTACTCGCATTTATATCGACAAGATGCCTAGGTCCATGTCGCGCTCTATTTGGGCGGTAATCTCTTATTGTTGACAATTACCATAACTTTTTCAAACTGACAGCCATTTGGGGAGCTACGACGATGATTGCGATGGTAGGACTAAATGGAATAGTCCTCTAACTATGCCTGGAGGATTAGAGAAACAGCCGAATAATTCAGAAGGAAGCTTGTCCGCCGGAAAAATGGTGATGCTGGATGACATCAATCTTGCAGACACGTCTAAATATGCGACGTGATACACTTTAGCTGTCATAGTAAGTTACTCAGATAAAATATGCTACGTAAATGGTCCTTTCTTCTACTCCCGCCCCGGGCCATACATTATGTACGTGGCTAATGCCGTCTTTTATTTTTCAGTCTGCTCTTCATATATGAAATTATTTCCTTGACTTGGCGCTCAAGGTACATGCGAAATCTTTTTATGAGCGGCAGTAATTTATTCATGTCAACGTTTAAACGTTAAAAATTAAAGGAAGCTGCTTTGCAGAAATGGATAACGACATTAATCTTAGTAGTCGTACTTTTCTCAAAAATTATTATGGGATTATGTAGTTTAACTATTTTATTTAACTAAATTACTTTAAAGCAATATATGTAGAAATTTGCTGACAAGCACGCAATTGTGAATCCTTCTATTACAACAAAATTACATTGTTTAAAACAAGCACATACATGGTCGATGCATAAAGAGGATATTTGAAATTTGATACTATTATTGCAGATCAACAAGATTGCGCCCGAAAAATGAATAGATACTTAGATATTGTTTGATGGCATAAAACGTCGTAAACTTACAAAAATATTCCTTCAGAACCCAAGGCTAGTGCTTAAGGAGTCTTAGTCCCCCATGTCTTTTATATTCTATAAAATCGAAATGTCATGAATTTTAAGTGCTTGATTCAGGCACTATTGCTCCACTCAACCCGAAGGCTCCTTAAGCGAGTAGTATGTACTGAATCACATCATTCGGTGCGGATGCCCGGCGTTCCCGGAACATCAGTCCCGGCATATAAACATGTCAAAATGGCATTGTCACTCAATAACGCCGAATCAATAAATCCATAAACTAATTGGGGGGAATCACTTCTGGTTGGTATGTAAAATCAATTTCTTCGGAAATTTGCCGGCTTCTGAGCCGCTTGAATGCTGCTCCTGACGGAGATATATTTTTACCAAGTGACAGGTCAAATGCGGGCGGATTTATTGTTTTGCCGGAATGCGATAGAATGCCATCCTCGCAGGGGAATTTGTCATCGGCTGACAGCTTTATTTTCGCGCACCTTCAATAAAGTTATCTTATTTACATATCAATGCGCGGGGTGCTGTCTTCTGCATGGCGTGACTGGGCGCCTCTAAATGTGCTCTTCTCCGGTATCAGAATCCTCATAAACGTAAGCAACCCGCAGGACTATATTGCTTTGGAATTGTGATCGATGGGTACGAATCTCCCGTCAGATTGGCTCACAAAAAAGTTATTGCCGAATCCACCACAGGTTAAAGACAGGATTGAAATTAATGTATGCTAAGTCGTTGGTATCAACAACAATGTTCCTATTCCTTCGACTTTTCAAATCAAGATTGATGTAGAAGTCTTTCTACCGCACCGTATCTTTGGTTGTTAGGATACTTTATTGCACATTACATGATTATATTAAAAGTCGTTAACCCCAGCTTTCAATCTTTCTTTACTATTCAATCTAAATTGCTTGTATCTTTAAAGCTGTGTTACAGAGAAATTTTACTACACAACCTAACACTATAGCAATAAATACATAAACATTCATCGCTATAAGAAGATGTACTACAACTTCTCTCCTTTCGAAAATCTTAGCAAACCTAAAAAAAAATTATGAAGCCAATCATATATGTATAGTAGGTTCCTATTATGCAGCAACTCTAGACCCAGAGCTTAGACGGCTTGATAGATTTTGATTTTAAATATTTTAGGGACAACATAATCAGAAAATAATTAACTTTGAATATTTGTTTTGTTTTTTTAATTAATTAGTTTCTTGTATAAGTAAAGATGTTTGGAACTATGTAAAATTTTAGTCAAAAATATTAAAAAATTATATTGTTATATGCTATATACATACACACAATATGGTACTTCACAGAAATATCGTCTTCGCGTGATAAATTAAACGTCTTCGAGAAAAATGAAATTAAAATTCTGCATAAAAGGTTAAATGATATCATATCATTTTTTTGAAATTGTTACTACACAAATTACATTTGCATTTTTCGTTTTACCACGGATTTGTCATTTTATTTATAAACATATAGTATACATATGCTTTGTTCTATGGCTAATGTTACTCACAAATTTTATGTTAACTACTTCGCTTGATAGGCCAAATCAATCGCGTATCTTTTAAGAAAATGTTTACTTCTAAGCAATTAAACCCCAATCTCTGTAATAATCTCTTTTTCCACCTGAATAATCGTAAATACGTGTTATTCCTTGCACAATCTCTCCTCATTAGTTTTCTTTATCTTAATGCAAAATTGACTGCTTTCAAGTCGTTAACAGCAGAAATACGCTGGCTTCTTTGGTGGAGGCAGCCGCGGAGACTGTCTTTCATTGACTGCTATTAGTAACTGCCATTACTCAATAAATCCGTGAGTTCGTGGCCGCACGGGCGCAATTCACGTGACCACACACGGTCCACCGCATCAAAAGCGTCCAATTGGCGTGCTTGATTTCGTTAGAGGAGCCATTTAATTTTCGAATTATTTTCGTGTAGCAATTCATTCAGGCAGTCGGATTTTTGCCGCGCTACCTTTAAACACTTAATGAGGAGTGGTCGTTGGGCCCACGGCTCCGCGCTCGGCGCAATGATAAACGCGGTTTTTAGCGCCATCGCCCAATTCCGCCCAGCGGAGCCGCTAATTCTGAATTAATTCGTTCACACGCTGCGATATCTTCAATTGTTGGGTCGTTCATTTTTGGACCCATAGTAAGTACATTCCCCCGCCACGCTGCGACCGCTCGAATTTAATTCTAAAAAGGGCGCACCGTAGAGAATGGGTTTCATGATCTACCTGAGCAGGCATAAAACGTGTTTAAATAGAAATTCCTCCAGTTAATGAAACCCCGGGCTCCATTCATCTGTGCCTTTGTCTGAATGTTTTAATCAAATTCATCCGAACGGGCCGGGATGGCTCCACGTATGGGTCCCCTCGGAGGCTCCGCGAGTGGGATAGGCGCTCCCGAGCATAATCCAGGCATGTTGCGCCGCCGGCCGGACCATTGTCTACCGTCTTCATTGCGCCCCAGCCACTTTGTCTTCATTTTTGAGCCCAAGAATCTGGTGGTAAGCTCCTCTTCCCTTTCCGTTCTGTTCTGTTCTGGACTCTGGGATCGCGCAACGAAATCAGGTTTGGGTACCAACGACCTACAGACCAGAACCTGGGGAACCTGAGGAACCTGAGGAACCTGAGGAACCTCGGGAACATCGGGAACCCACAGGGCCGCGGTGGCCAGTTGCCCTGCGAGGAGTCTGCCGAGATCGCAGCCCGGTTCGCCTCCTCGTTTTGTTGCCTTATTTCCGTCGAGTGGCGTTCCCACGCTCCGGCGGGTATACCGGCCGGTGCGACGGGGTGCGGTGCGGTGCGGCGCGCAGCCAGCAGCCCGACATTCCTCGAGCACTTCTCAGTTCATTTTTCTTATTGATTTTTGCTGCACCGCTCCACCTCGGCATTGTGTGCAAACAACATTTTGACCTTCCCGGGGAGAGATTAAAGTGAGTTATTCATTGTGCCAGGAGTGGGATTCAGCGCCTTCTTCCTTCAGCCTCGGCTCGCTCGGGATTTATGAGATTTTATCCTGTTCTATTTTCGGGAGACGAGGCGTTATTTGCGAAACTTCGCCCCGCTCCGAGGGATAATTTTAATTAGTGTAGGAGTTATGCGAACACCGCGTAATGGAGGGAAGTAGTCTTATTATACGAATAACTTTTCAAAAACATTTTTGCCATTATTGCCCCTAGAGGTTGCCACGTTATGCAAATTGAATGATGCGATCGTGAGTGTGGGCAGCATCATAAATTTGATTCATTTCAGACATGCACTTCTCAACTGCTCTAATAACTATGCTAAATATAAAAGAATAATGTTTGTGTGCTTGAAGCATTTTATTATTACCTTTCTTTAAATTTTAAATAAATTTTTATGTTCTCACTTGATGTTCAAATGCTTCAAAATAAATATACAAAATTTCATGTTGAAATTTGCAGAAATGGAGAAGTTATTACGTTCTAAAATTACCGGCATTATTCCAAACTTACGACTCCTTCTATTTAAAAACTTAAATTATGTAAAAAATTATAAACTAAAATAAACATATGTATATTACTTATGTTTGTGTGTGCAACGTACATATACATATATGAATGAAAAAACCACTTGAAATTCGTTTTATAATTATCTATGAAATTTTAAACCCTTAAAGGTATTTTTTCAATCTTAAAATATGCTCACAGAAAAATAACTAGAACGAACTCCAAAAAACAGCCAGGTCAATTCCTAAATGTATGTTTCAGTTTCCTATTTGAGACTTCAAATTTCAAACGAATCGGTTTGGTGATTTCCGTAGAATTTTGGTAATCGAACAATCACTGGTTTTTAAATAATTAATGACGTTACGAATGCAGACGCACAAAGAATGTAATGATGAAACAAAGTGACCAAATTTTTAAGCGCTCGAAGTTTTCCTTTTTGTTAGAACATATAGTGAATTATCTGTTTTTTGTGGCGAAACCATTAGTTAACTTTGATTTTAATTAAAATTAGTATAAGATAAAAACTTTTAGGGTTAGGTTGACCTGTAAATATTTAAAAGTAGCAACTTTTAATAGGTATTTATGATAGAGTGCAATAGTAATAACCTGATTATTATTCAGGTATACATATGTTATATATAGGCTTTGTCTTCATTATATTGTAATTATCTTACGAGCATTTTTTGACGTTTTTATTCGTCAAGGAATAATTGGAAGATATTTAAAGAAATCAGTGGTAGTAGAGTAGACACAAATCTCCTAATTTTGGTAAAACTTTGTGGAGACATCGTTGTCGAACCCGTCTCACCCCAGCAGGGAAGGCGCTACGCAAGCGCGGTTAAAAAAGCCTCACATGGCGGAAACCGTCTGCCTCTTATCACGCTGGAGCTGTGTGTCTAATCCATTTATTGCTAGGACCCGAGGAAAACACATCAAACAAACACGGAGGACTCCTATCGCTTCGCGGAAGATTATTTTTCCTATTATCCCTGGGCCAGGCGCAGCTATCCGCTGCGTAAATAAAAAATATCCAAATATTTACAGGGCTCGCATCAGGTTTATTTATTTATACACGTCCCTCCACTTTCTTTATCTATTTACTGCCGGCGCGCTAGTTGACTAGATACTCTTACAAGATCCAGGTTGAATCAAAGCCAAGAATAGCGCAGCCAGCGCGGTCCATAGTTATTGAAGATGAAAATCTGTAAACTCATAAAACATCGCGTTCGACGCCGATGCGTTCGATTGTTTACAGTTTCCCTAGTTAGAAAACATCGAATGCTTAATTAAGGAAATTTATGGCGGACGAACACCAGTGGCGACATCTGCTGGCGCGGCGGGCTGCTGCGTTCCGGTGTCGCGAGGTGTGAAGTGCGACTAACCGCGACTGTCGCTAAACGCGTCTATTAAAAGCAATTATTAGGTCAAAGCATGACTTTTTAAATCTGAGTTATGCTCGCCTCCTCTGGCAGACGCTCCCGCCGCGGAATCTGCAAATTCAGAGCACTCCAGTCCGCGACGGAGTTATTTTTAGCGACTCGGGCTCCGGGACGGCCTGCAGTTCGCGGCCGATTAAGTCGCTTGCACGCGGAATGATCTACGGCATGACATCGCGTTCTGCGGTCCGCGCTCCGCAGCATCCGCGCGGCTGTGGGCGTGCTGAATAACTTTTCTATTTAATTAAAGATGCGCACCAGAGGACGACCTGCTTTTGTCTCAGCGCGTGGAAAATGCAAAACGGCGAGCGAACGCACTCGACCGCAGGAGCTCAATGAACTCAGTCGCCGCGGCATCGAGTTTACTCGACAGTCCATTTTCGCGTATTTTAGGAACATTTTATGAATGGCGTGTCCAAAAATAGGGGGTGGACTTCATCGAGAGGCTCAGAAGCGAATCGAACAGTCGCAGGATGAGTTGACGCGCCAACTCATGCGCACCCTGTCTAATCTTAAGACGCTCGCTCATTCTTCCGCTGAAAAAGACGCGAGATGGCGGTCATCATCCGGTTATTTTTGGGATAATCGAATTGTACGGTTTAGGCCGAATGCCAGAATGTCTAGCTGGTCGGCCAGAATATCAAAGGACACCGCTCCGGCCGCGCGGCTACCTATCGCGTAAATTTAAAATGCGCGCTTGCAAATAGAGCCTATTTGCTTTCCGCGTGATTATGGGATATTCAAAGTTTACGCGCTGTCCAAACTCCACGTTCCTGTGTTTTTATAAGAATCATTTATAGCGCCGTAGAATTGCTTTTAAGTTTCTCCTAACAACTTAGCCAGCATTTGAATTCACCCAGACCTAAAGCATTCTGGGATTCGTGTCTCATGATTTTGCAAGTATAGAGAGTGATCTTCACAGCATCCGTCATCTTAATCTTAAGAAAAGCTTTGTGTAACGAAAGCATACCTAAAAATAGAAATGCTCGATATTCTTTAACAACAAATAAATACCTCATAGTTTGGCTAATATTCAGCTAATTAACTACGTTCTTTGCAATTATAAAATTCTTTTTAGATAATGAATAGTTCCATTACATAAAGTTTAAGTTCAACCTCAACTGTTTCGTGGAAGATTTTAAAATATTTAATTCAAAGTTAAGATCAATCTCACTATAAATATTTTGTTTTTAGGAACCTAGCTGAAATTAAATTTAATATTTATTATGAATAGCACATGAAATTCCAGATCAAGGAACCTTTTTCATTTTAGACCAACATCACGCTTGAGTATCGTCCATATATTAATATCTTACAATTTTGCTTCTAATTTTGAAAATAGAAAATACAGCGCATAGATAACTATAGATAGTTCGTACTAAATCCATACTTTCTTTTTTAGGTACAAGGAAAAATAAAACAATTATAAAAAATTCAAATTTCCTTCGATTCTATGTGTAGTTTAATACCCTCAGAAACTAACCAAATAAACCAAAATGGGCCATATCTGGCCAAAGCCAGCCGCCTCATTAGATTTATCGGAAATGCCGCAAGTCATAAACAATAGCATGCACTCTGCACTATGGCGTACATTTAATGGAAGCATAATCGATATTAATTAAGCAGTGGAATAGGAGGCTTTGGCTTATACCGCTCACTGCAATTGTCTGGATTTCATTGTCCACAGGACATACGCTCATACCTGAATCTTACCCTTAAACATTTTAAATATTTACTTCAATATGTTAGCTGCAGCTCTTTATTTTGAAGTGCATAACTAATAATGAAATGATGGGTTATTAGAGAATCCTTTCAAAGGGTATGAGTCCTATTCGATATAAAAGCTAGTTGCTTATAAGCTCCGCACTTTTTAGGTTTAGTGAAGTGGATTTTATTTGCTGCAAGTCGATCATGTGAACATAATACAAATACGTAATGTGAAATTATGTCGCAAGTATGAATGTTAAAGACAAATCATATGGGACAAATTAAGTGCAATAAAATTTAAATTTTATATTTTTAACTCTCGAAAGACAAAGAGAAAAGTGTGCCAAAGGATTCAAATAAGGATCAAATAAAATAACCGATTATTATTATTAGCAAACTTGCTGAAATCTTTTGAAAACTGATAGTACCTAATAGATAGAAAACAATGTAGTTTAAGTTTGATGACGTTATGGCTAGATATTTAACGCTAGACCTTAGGACGACCTAGTTGGAGTTGATAACTCCGATGCAAGATAGTTGAACCCTTGCGAAAAGCGTCTATACACTATCATGGAAAATGGTAAATGGGAAGTAAAATATTTGTGCAATTCTCCAAACAGCGGCAAGGCAAATGACTTGAAAACATATTTTATTGAAAAGAAAGCATGCAGACATTAAATTTTTCATCGTAGTGCACTGCACTTGCTCTGGGGATTCTGTGGCAGCATCACATGAGGAGTGCATTCTTCTTATTAAATCATAAATTTCCTACGCAAAGACAAGCATCCAGCATCTCATGGCAGATTTTTCCATTCCGGAAGGGCGGTACGAGAAAACAGATGAAATTATTCTGCAGATGACGCATGGAATTTTTCCTTTCACCAGGAAATTACATCAAGTAGAATTTTATGACTTCCTACCATAAGCATTGAATACAAATGAAGGCAGCTTTAAAATTTTAAATTCACGGAGCCCTCGTGGAGCCAGAGCGTGTCCCTGGAGAGGACATTCACATCACAATGCTCCGAAGGCCGAGAGACGCGGAAATTTTATTCCTTCTTTTTGTCTTGAAACCCGGTCGATCCTAGCCCAATACCGCGACAAAATATTATGATTTCAGTTCTACGAGTATATGATTTAGGAATTCAAACCTACCCAATCGAATAGATTTAATTTTGGAAATGACAATTAGGTATATAGGTAATTTTGAACATGAAACATAGATTTGAGTTCAATTTTTAAATCCTTCTATTGGGTTCGCCAAAAAGCACTTTGTATCAGTGTTTTTCAGTTTTTATCCTTAATCCGGGTAAATGAGACGATGGATTCGAAGACAAACTGGCAAGTATATTAAAACCTCAAAAGTATACCTACTATTGTACTTTTGTTGTAAAGTAAGAAGTAACGACAATCTGACAAGCTCTTTAAGATTTTTTAATCACTTCAAACTACTGTCCATGGCCGGCGTAAATCCAGTTGGGGCACTTACTGCAATCCACCTTAGTGCCGTGAAATGCAGTTAAAATTTTAATTAGCCCCAATCACACAATAATGGACCATTTTATTAAGTCTCGTCGAATTAATTAATTTATAGCGCCCCGTGGATCCGATCTGATGCGCTTAACGCTGCACACTACGGGTCCCAAGTAGCGAAAATAATTGTCGCTCGAAAGCCATTCCTGTGAAATTTACAGTCGACGTTGGCTTTATTTAGCGGCGCTCTAAATTATTCCCATTTCGCATAAAGCGGGAATTTATTTATGAAAGAGATAAAGCGCGACGGCACCAACAAAAATGCAGATGGCGACTGGAAGAAAAGGAATTATAATAATAATTAATGCCCGGTACACCTGCCCTGGGGCTTGTAAACATTTTGATTGCGGCGAGCCGAGGCAACTAAAGCGGCCGGGACAGGGACTCTAATGGGGCCCAGGAACAAGGTGCCCCATGTGGGTCTGCGCCCGGTCGGCGGAGCCCCGGCGAATGCGAAAATCTAGTGGCTCTGGATTTTATGCGCTAGTGCAGTGGGGCCCTTTCCTTCTCCGGGAGCTCACCTGGCGGGCTGGGGCACCTCAAGAAATTCATTTCAACACCGACGGCCGGGCGTCGTCGTCAGCAGCCGGGAGGCTGAATATGCAGATTGGGTTTCAAGTCTGAGGTTTTCGGAGTTGCACATCAGTAGGAATTGTTTATTCATGTTCTCTGCTACCGACGGGATAGTTTTTCGCCAGCGAGCGATACCTCCGCCACAATTTGGTGGAAACACTCCGCCACAGCCAGCCGCGGCAACACCTGAGTGTGGCTCGCTGTTGCGACAGGGTGGCTCGGATGCTTGACACACCTTCTGGTCAGGACACTTGACGCATTTATGAGTTGCCATTTTTAACATTTTATTTCTAACCTCCATGTAAAACGTCCCTTCGAGCAAATGCGTTCATAAAATGTTCCCGACAAATTTTTATATTTGCTTCTTTTTGAGCTGGGTGTGTTTGTTGCTGCAAAACTTCGCGAGGTTAATCCAATATTTATTTTTTATGCTGTGTATAACTTACTGGAGTGTGTAAAAGTTGGAAAGCTCTGCAAATTTCAAGATACAGGTCCTTTATTTATTTAAAATTCATCCGCTTAGCTATTTTCAATAATATGTATGTTTCATAAAATCAATTTTTGACACTTATTTAAACTCTTAGAAAATTATTCTGAATTTGTTTTAATCATATAGTAAAACTGCTTATTCAAACACTAGTTTTTTGGATAAAAATATAAATCCAAAATAGTTGTTTCCTTCTAAGCAGTATGTTCAGTTGTCATTTTTTGCAAAGTAGGTAGTTGGTGCATCGCATGTAGGTACCTACGTAATTACAAATACAAACATTGTGAAAATGTTGTCAGTTTTAAAGATAATACAGGCGTTGTCTAAGGTTAAAATATTTTCTTACGTAAAGAAAATCAACTGCTATAAATATTGATCGCTATTTTTCTCAAAAAACAAAAATTTGCCTTTTGTTTTTAAATAAAGAAGCTTAAATCTTTCTTAGGGCCGATTTTTCAATCGATCCAGAACTTTATTTTTCAGATCAAAAATATTCGCCGCGTAAGGAAAAATTATGTTTCACTCTATTTGTCAAAATTAACTAACGAAGAATAACTCTTATCTGTCGGTTTAAGGAGCGAATTAGTTTATATGTACATCTGATAACTATATGTTAAATCAAAACCAAGTTTTATTCGATGAAAAAATTTATCCGACCATTGAAAAATTGGCCCTAAATTAAAATAAGAGTGCACACCAAAAATTTTTATTAAAAAAACTCTAATATCAAAGGAAGTGAATTAAATGAGCGCAACCAGCAAAATTCTACTTGAATAATGAAATTTTTCTATCCTAACCATATCTCATCTGAACTGAACTCGGCTTGAATTGGCTCGAGTAAGCGAGAAATTGAATTTTTGCCGCTGCTCTAAGATGGTATCAGGCATACCGAAATTAAAAAAATTCAATTTCTCAGTTTATGGCTTCAAGGTAAAGGAGAAGAAAACCAAGCGATAACTGCCTGCAGATTTCAAACTTTTCCGGTTTTCCGAAGAAGTTTTCGCAGAGCGCTTTTGGCGATGCCCCATCTTAAGATTCACTCCAGCATCCGCCCAATTTTGCCGGGCTTGCACAAACGGATGATGGGGCAAATATCGCAATAAAACTAAAAACGTCGACGAGAGGCCACTCGCCTTCAAGGACAATTGAGTCGAACAACTACGGCGAGGCGAAACGTGACAAACGCGCAGAAAGGCACGTCTTTCCTGTGTGCAGCTTGCAATTAATTTGGCGAGATTCTGCCGACGACAGACGGGGGGTCAAAACCCCCCGTTTTGCAGACGTGGGGTCCCAAAACCCACATCCTGCCGTGAGGGGTTCCGCCGAACGCACAGGGACCCTCGAACTCGCTCGAGAGGGGCAAACTTTGAACGTGGGAGGCATTCCTCCGTCGACAGCCCGACCTCAGCAGAGTTCGCGAAATTGTCTCAATTTTCTATTGCATTTAGTCTCAGCGATTCCTCAAGTGTCCCACGGAAGGAAGCAACTTTGTCTTTTCGACTCCCGATAAATTAACGAATTATTGACGGTGCTCCCGCGGGCACTTTCCGGGACACTCAAGCGAACAATCAAAATTACCTCGGAATGAGTTTGAAGTTGTCTCCAAGATTCCTCGCAGGCTGGTCGTGTGGTCTCGCAAGAGCTGCTCAAAATTGGCGGTCGACTTCTGCTTCAGATTCTCCTCCGTCGCGTTCGTGCAGCAGTGACCTCCGCATATGGCTCCTGAAAATGGTTAAAACAAAACATGAAACGGATGTCGATTAAATTACATTTTGACGTGAATTATTTTTATTGATCGCGACGCGATTCGCGCTGAATGCTAATTTCGGGCCGCCACCATAAAATTATTCCCTCCAAAAATTGCCGGTGACATCAATTCGGAAGGATTGGCGTCTTGCATGCGGACTGCAGTCGAATTTAAAATGGCCCCATTAAAACTTAATTACCATGCGCACCGACAATAATGTCGCGTTTTTTAACGACACTCGGAACCCATTCGGAGGACTTTGGTAATCTTATTAATTCAACGCAATTCATTCGGTGCGTACAAATTCGTTGCTGCGACTTTTGTATGCTTATACATTTTTCAAAACAATTTTTTTTATCCAAATTGATTAACATTAATAAAAAAACCTAATTTTGATTGAAACAACGAATTTAATTTAATTGGAATGAGTCAACAAATTGATTGGGTAATATTAAGAATTGTCCAAAAGAAAAGAGCTTGTTTTAAGAAAACTGTGACTGATAAAAGAAAGGCATTATTATAAAAGTTATGTATATGTACAAGACGAAGGAACACGTTGATAAATTCGACCTTGGTTTTCAAAAGATTTTGCCACTCACTGCAGTTTTCTTAAAACAAGTTACTTTCTCGAAAAAAACTCCGTATACATCAGACTCCAATGTTTCAGAGTTTTGAAATGAAATAATTTTTTCACTACATTTACATGTTTTACATTCATTTAGGACTACTTTCATAAATGAGCGTAAAAATAAACAAGAAACCTAATAACAATAAGACTTCTTTTAATAAATTGCTTGGTAGGTTATATACCTGTGTTGTCCATTTAATACAACTTCAATTATAACGACCAATCACTTACATATACCCATCATACTACACCAATTAATTTAATTTTTCTGCAAGTTTATTGAACACAAATATGGTTATTACGAAGCTAGTAATTTAGTGCCCAACCGTTTACAATGATGAAATTTTAGGTCCGACGCCTATTCTTTCCTCGCACATAATGATAATAGGCCAATAAGTCAGTTACTTTTCGTACTACATATGTTTTGAATTTAAAAAAAAAAAACAAAATATTATTACCCTAGTTTTACTCTTGTAAATGTACATATATGTATGTACATGTTCGAAATTAAATATTTTCTTTATTACTAAAAAATAAGTTTTTGTAAAAATAATACTATGTATAGTAACATAGTGTATGTAGGTAGATAATTATTTTCCGTTGATTAAACTTGTTCAACGATTTAAATTTGAAAATTGTTTACCAACGCCCGATACACGCCCGAATCGGACTAGTAGCATTTTTAAAGAGACGGCTGCAACACGTATGATGTTTCAAAGGCGTGGTGCAGGCGTGATTGTTCGACAGTCGCACTTGTTGCGGGATTGAAAAACGGAAAATGTTCGGGTGTACATCTAAAAGTATCAAAAGAATTCATTTATTTTTGCTCAGGCTTCACTAACATTGTAAACCAAATCCACAGCAGTTGAGTTTTACCTTAACATCGGTATGTAATGTAATTATTTAGATTTTACTATTTTGAATTAGAACTTGTAGTCAACCTGTGTTGTGTTAATTTAATTAACTAGTGCCTGAAGTGTACACGTAACTTTATTTATTAATTAACTAATACAAGGCTCTGAAACACGAAGTAATGAAATCTCTAGTATCTAGGACTAAGAGATTGTGTCTGCACCCTCTAGATACATGCCTAACTCTAAAAAGCAAGCAATGAGGCAAATATTAGCATTTTTGAAAACACAATTAGCGTAGTCGTTTTGTAATCATTCTGCTTTTAATAGGAACCAAAATACTCGTTCAAAATTCAAAGAGTCAACTGCCATCGCAGTTATTAACTCTGTAGGGAAAAAGCTGGTCTAATTTGTCGAAAAGCGACCAATAGCAAGACCCGCCCGCATACCGACCTAAAAAGGAAGGTAGACCAGCCGCAGGTTTCATTTTCATTTTTATAATCTCGTGAAGCGGCGAGCGCAATTTTTTTAATCAGAGAGCGGAGTCATTTCGTCAACCACGTCCTGGGTGCACTTCCATCATCCCGGATTCCCGGCGAAAGGATATTGTGCGCCGCAATTCATATCCCCTATAAAAAGGCAGGAAAATCTTGTCATGAACTCGTTTAGTGTATTCCTGCACAACTCCGAACAGTGAGGGCCGGCGGCAGGGGTGGAAATTAAAAATCAAGAAAATATCCACAGCGCGGAATAGTGCAAAAAGTGCATAAAGCGCACAGCCCTCGGGCTGCAGGAGGAGGGTCCTCGTTGTGCATTCTCCTTTCCGGGAGACGGGAGACATAAAATAGTTGCCCTGCAGGAAGTATTAATTTTGCAGGATTATTGGAGGATAATGAACTCGCCGTGAGGCGCTTATTTTCCATAAACAAAATTCGGGCACAGCTTAAAGCCGCGGTAATAGCATTCATCAATTATGCGGGCTGGCGGAAGGATGCTGGGGCGCCGCTCTGGAGTCCTACGTAAGCAGGACTTAAAAATTCATTGAAATTCTGACACTAAGCGCGTGTCTCACCCGAGCTTATTTGGGGCTGCTCCACCCCCGCGGAGGTGCTAAAGAGACACACCACGCCGCAGGTGCACTTCCCGGAACCTGGCACGTAGTACGAATTTTTGTTTGTAATCCCGCCACCGCAGGCCGCGCCCCAGAAACGGCCCTGGAGCAGTAATTGGATCATAAATACCTCTGGAGTGAGGCACACCGCACGTTCATGTTTACAGATAGTACTATTACTTTCCTGGGAATATTCCATAAATATCCCGCCGCAGTGCACAACGATCCAGGCCATTCCACCGGATGAATCTGTGTTTGAAGGCGGGGGCGGCGTCTAATTACAAGCGGCTTAATCACGCTTACGACGAAAAGAGTGCAATTTCACAGGAAGCGCGGTAGGTTTGCATTCAGGTTTCGCATTTCAATTATTTCCGGTAATCGCCGAGAGTAAACTTTGGTTAGAAATACTAGACAACAACAACGACCAATGAAAATAAGTTTAGTGCTATTTGGCTACGAATTGATACACTGAAATGCGAAACGAAAACATTGCTTAGTCAATTTTAATATTACGAAATAAAATTCAATTCGCTTTTTTTAAGTATTATATTACTTGCAACGACTTATGTTTCATTTTTCAATTGGGGCATCGACATTTTATCGCATTGCCCTTGCAAAAGTAATCCGCTTTCGCAGTATTAATAAAATATGAATGGGTAAAATGGAGTTTTGGAATTCAAAACACGTTTTATTAAAAAGGTTTTTGAGTTTTTTTGAATTTTTACTTGAATAGCAAAAAATGTCCGAACTAAATAGATTTTATACAGCTTTCACAAGCTTAATCTGTAACTTGAATTTGCTGACAATATTGTAAGCAAATCAATAATTTATTCTCCACCCGAAATATTTTCCCATACACTTTTACATTGTCTTAACGACAAAAGTGAATTTTGACCACTTTTCTATTTGTCAGTTAAAATATTGTAACAGTTCTCTTAGGAAAAAAAAATATATGCATGTTTTATAATTGTAGTATTTGAGTCGAATGATTAGATTAACAGTAGCACCGAATTAATTTTAACCATCCAGGGTTAAACTTACTTAATTGTTTAATAATAAAAATATATTTTAATAAGATATATAAAAGGATAGTAATTACGTTATTGAATTTTCCGGACAAAAAAAAACCGATTTTAAAATTTACTTTAGACTTGAGAATTATTCATCTCAATAATATTGTCGATTTCACACTTTATACCACTCGTTTTTTGCTAAAATTTTAAAATATCGTAAAATTACTCATTTCAGCAGAACTAACAATTTTTTTCAAAATAAGTATTGTTTTTATTGGTAATAACTAATAACGTATTAAACTCTAAAAAGTTTGATCTCTGATTGGGTTTCTTCCCGATCCTAATATTGTAACCGATGTTTTAAAATCGCTGGAATGAAGGCCTACCAAATTCGTTAGAGTTCTCATTCTAATCTGCAATTCCACAGGGCTACGTGTAGTTTGTGTCGCCTGAGGCATCCGGAATAAATCACGCCTCGATGACACACCGCGAATTCCATTACCCTTTCATAACTCATTTGCATTATCAGTCGCTTTTCATCGCGTTTATTTAACAACGCTAATCAGAAAACAGCGACACCCACTCCGGCCTAAATCACATTTTGGGCGGTCAGGTGTCAGCGGACCAAAAATTCCCGAGAGGTGAGCATAAATCGCGGCCGCGGCACGCAGCCCGGATTGTTTCAAGCGGCTCGATTTAATTAGGAAACGCCGCAAAGAATCCGGCGCCGTGCCGGCAGCCGCCGCAGCCAGGTGCCAATCACCTTTCATCGCATTAACGCGCCGCAACGCTGCAGCGGGCGTCGTGGACCGGCCGTCGAAATTCGAATCATAACCGATCCTTTGACAAATTAATTTGGGCACGAGCGCGGAATGAATTCGGCGGGGGTGGCGCAATTCCAAGTGAATGAGCGCTAATCCCGGAAAATAATTTATTGCTAATTTTCGCGAGACATTTGTCGAACAATGGGCGTGCTGCTCAATTTGCCGCCGACCTCCGCAGGAATCTCGTGTCACCTGAGAAGTACTTTAATCTTGCCGGGATTATTTACACTTCAATTGGTAAAACTGAAATTAGGGTCCTTAGCATGTCGCATAAATGCTTGATCCTGCCTGTGTGTGCCCCGCGCCCTCCCGTTGAAAGGGTTTTGGGGCTCTGACAAGGTTTCATGAATAATTACGATTCCTAAATTATGCATGTGCGCTCTAATCTCGGGAAATTTTGCTTAATTATACGTAAGGAGAATAGTTAAGCACCTCAAGTGTATTTTAATAGAGATTCAAAAAGGATACCCGAGCTACTTCAGCTCGATGGTTTTTAATTAATTCTTCAAACATTTGGGTAATATTAAATTATGCGGAAAATCTCTGTAGACAGGAGGCACTTATTTACTTTCTGATCCATGGCACGATGTCACGGCAAAGGGAGTAAATAAAATTTGATTCTAGGCTCCGGTTAATTAACAAAGGTTTTAAAATTAAAACACAACAAATAAGGGATATTTTCGTGTACTTTGCTTAGATGCCTACCAAAAGTTGTGGTAGTACAGATTTCAACCTCTTACTTAATTATTAAAACCCCTTTCTAAAATCGGGTCTGTTTACCTTAAAAGGAATTATACAAAAAAGGTTCTTTTACAATAAAATAATTGTTCACACCAATTTCATAATTAAATTTAAAACCGATTCCTTTTAACTTTTAAATTATTTTAGAAACCTTAAGAAACATTCTTTTTTGGAAAATCGACCTTAAAAATATTTCTTTAAAGTTTATGGTATTACTGAATAATTTTACAAAATTTCAGTGTAATTGACGTTGTATTTCACAAAATTTGCTTTGTTAAAATCACAAATGTTAAATAAGCTTGATTCTGAAAAAATTTCTAATTTGTAATTTATTTTTTAACATGAAAAAATATAACTAAACATATGAGACGAAAAACTACATAATTTTGTAAGTGTTGGTCGGTGCATTAGATACACTTGGCATGTAACTTTAGCAAAGTAACTTTCCGCAATTTTCCGGTTGAAATGCCGATTTTGTGGTTCACCCTAGAACAGAGCAGATACAAAACAATTTGATTAATTCAGTGTGCTGGGGTCTCGGTTTTTGTGTTTTCAATTTCTTTTCATGTATAACACAAAAACATCTTTATCCATTTAATGAAAGTTCTACCATCGTATAACGAAAAATTTAAAATTATAAATAAGCAATATCAGCGTTCTAATCGTTATTTTGCTTCGTTGTTTTCACATTTTACGGAGCCCTAAGATTCTAGAATCGAAGAGACTCTCCTCATAAATAACAACAAACAAGTAGACTCCGGCGGGTAAACAAACCTTATTCAATTTCCTCCAGAAGCTTTACTTACCCAATACCATCTAACTTCCATGTAGGACTAAAGATACTTTCTCATCCGAATTCCTCGGTAGATGGTAGACATACCTGCAAGAAATGAGAAGAGCATTAATGAAGTTTAAATAGGATGCCATTTGTAACAGAAGCGAGCGTGGCTAACAGATTTTCAATAAATTAACACGTCTCAACTCGGAAGAACTATGCAAATTTAATAATTTCTCACTCAGCCACGAAGCAGCCAGAGAGGGTTACCTGCAGCGTGGCTAGACCGCATAAATTTAATTTCAGGCAAGATGTCTTGCAAGCAAACATCGATCACTCATGAGATCTAGTCCGGACCAAATATTTGACTTGAATAAGTAATTTAGTAGCGGAGGAGCCTCCTTGGGCCTGATCTTAGTCGAAGGTTCACAGCATCCGAACTTCCCGGAATCTTTGGATACGCGGAGGTTCTGAGGTCTCCTTTGCGGGTCTCGAACAATTTACAAGTTCAGTTGCATTGTTTATTAATTCCGAAAAGAGCAGGGGTCCCACTCCTCGGTGGGTCCGGGCCAGGGGTGTAGAATTTGACACGACCGGGTTAATCTAAAATTCTAACAAGCAACTCGCAGTGTGTGCTGTTTCCATCAGCCCTACATACGATTGTAGGGTCGTGTTTTGGTTTTAAAGGAAGCTCGGGAGACCGCCTTGGCTTTTCTTACAAAATCGCTGCGTCCAGGTACAGTGGCCCCGCCCTTGCTCTGGCCCGGGGCATTAACTAGGGCCGTAAAACGAATTTATCTTCCTCAGCCTTAAAGCACTTTGTCATCCGTCCATTTTCATGGAGTCGCAGGCGTGTCGTACAGGAGCCGAAAAATAATAAATCCATCCGGAATGTTATTTTTTGACCTTCTCCCTAACAAAACGAAAGTGGAAATTTGCCGAGGCATAAATTAAAGCTGGAAGGAAAACACCATAACAGGACATAAATATGCTGCCCGGCCCCAGCTTTACTGCCATTTGAATGGCCTACCCCCGTGGTGCTTCAAATTAAACTCGTTACCAAAATTATGGGTGATTTAAGCAAAAGGCGAATGTTTACGTTCTCCCGGGGAATTGAATAGAGCCACCATCCAACCCGAAAATATAGGTAAACTGGGAGGTCAGGCCGAGATTTAGGGCATAGGTGGAACAGAACCAATTTCCAACAGCGAATTATGTGAGTTCCTCGCATATTTCATTTTGCTGTAAAATTCGTACCTTGTTAACTATGATTCCCAATGTGGAATGTGTTTTCGCCTTTATGTTACGCAAAACATTCTGAATATGACTTGAAAATATAAAATTATTTACAGTGATCGACAGCGGTTTAGATTTAGTACAAGCTATTTCTGCCTCAAAAAAATGTCTTTTCGCATATTTTGTTTGAAGAGCTTAATAAACATTTTGAAAACTAAAAATATTCATGACGAATTTGAAAACAAAAGTGATATTGAGGAATTGACAATGTAGGCCGTATTTCAGTAATTTTAACAACATTTAAAAAGGTATTTGTAAGCGTTGGATAACCCTTTTAAAAGATAAATAAAGAATTTTTCATTTGAAATAATCCAATATGTAGTATTTTCAAAATGAAATATTAAAATAGAAATTTATTGGAATCAACATTGTATGTGTTGCAGAATATCGATCGCAGGTTGTAAATTAAGTTTATTTGTTTTTATCGTTACTAAAAAAGGAGTAGGTGCGAAATGTTAATATTTAATTCGATTTGATAATTAGATACTTGATTTACGATTTAGATTAGTAGTAGTAAGTAAATAATATTCTAGCTAAAATCTTGTGACTTATCCCAAGTTAAAGTATATCTGAAATAATTTTGGAATACAAGAAAGTGATCTTAACTCAACTCTGAACTTATCTGCTCGCTTTTGTTCTATAAGTGTACTGTATCAACAACGTAACTCTTGGCATTTTGGATGATAAATTGTTTATTTTCAAAGTCTTCTGACTTCCACAATCTTTGTATCATTCATACAAAGTCTTCAAAGTGTGCTTTTACAAAGCAGATAAATCCGAGGGAAGCAAAGGATGTTTGAACATACATCACACAGAAATGTCAAGGAAAAACGAAACCATTGAATAACTTCAACGAGCGTTTTTGTGTCCTTCCGCATTCCACAAACGTCGCTCGGGGTTCACCAAACCCTGTGGAGCACAACAAAGCGATAAAAGTTTCCAGTCGACACACATTAGGAAGGCTGCTGGGAAGGATACAAGCTCCGCAAATCGTGGCGACATTGAAAAATGCGGTGCAATAACCTTTAGTCCACCTGAGCGCCATTTATTCCGCGAAAAGTCAAAAATAGTCGCAATTTGTCCAGGTCCCGCCTAATCTCAGACGTTTCTAATCCTCCCTCGGGACTTGCCGGGTGTATCGGATCGGCGGCCAAAAGTCTGTCTGTCGCGACAGGAATTTTGGCAATAAATTGTCGCTATAAGTAAACACCGAGCGCGATTTTCTGCAACAATTTTAAAAATTTTATCGCGCATCTCCTGAATTTCTAGCACTTCTCGGATCCTCCCCGTCTTTGCATCGAAGGTGTTTTACGCGGTGGCCGCGCGAAAGAAGTGCAACTGAGCGTTTTATTTACTGCTGCCGCCTGTCGCTAAAACGCTGCGCAAACAGAATCCGGACTCGCATATTTAATTAGCAGACAAAGTAAAAACGCGGGTTTTAATTGACTAATTTAACTCGTCTGCGAGCCAAGTCGCAGCGGATTTCTAAGATGAGTCGGATGCTGAGCATCAGTGTGCATTATGCAACTGCAAGACACCTACTGTCGCATCTAAGATGGAGAGCCGTCGTGCCAAAAGCATAAATTTCAAGATGAGGGAATATTTTTAATGGCTTAAGGATGTCTGATTACTGAAGAGTTGCTGATCGACTGACTCACCTTTTAACAAAGAGGCACGTATTTGAGAAAAATTTCGGCACCATAGTAAAATTAGATATTTATAATTAAAAACTAGTCATAAATCAAGAGAAACAATTAAAAACCAGACTATTAGAGCTAATTTTTGAGTTAAAATTAGCTTCGAATTGAATCGGCAGTTAAATTAGAAGCATTTTTAATATTTAAGGTAAATTTTAAACGTGAAAAGGAAAATATTACAAGACTAAAATTTTCGCTGGTGAATTTTCGATTTCAATAAAATTGATGAGTTGACAATGATTAAAATTCGATAATATAATTGAGTACCGCATAAGCCAATACAATATCCAAATTTTATTTTCTATTTCTATATTTTGTGAATTTGTTAAATTTCGAAGTTTCTTTATAATCGTCTATTCAATTAAAGTGATAAATGCTGATTTATATTATGAAACTCATAGTTAAATTAAATGCATTTCCTTTTCTAATGTAAAGTACCTACATTTGAAAAATCGGATTAGGTATCATCCAAGATTATTTCCATAAATAGAACCCCAATAAATCTAAAGCCATTTTCCTTACTCAAAGGTGGAATAAACGATTTTGTCTAACAATAATCTTAAACTTAACTGCTGCGACATCCTTTGGACCGAGAAAAACAACATATATGTATGTAGGGATCACCTTAAATAAAACCCTCACCTTTTTTAAGCACATAACAACAGTTTCTAACAAAAGAAGCCTTCTAATTAAGATTGTGTACTCATTCATCAACAGAAGATCAACATTAAGCCCGGCAAATAAGCTCATAAAGAAATATTTCGAGCTCTTGCTGTTCTATGGAGGTACCATTTGAATTCAATGTGTTCGCACACATAAAAGCAAAGTACAAATATTATCTCAAAACAAAATTCTTACACTGAGTATGAACTTCCCATGGCACTTTTTCATCGCAGGGTTTCACAGAAGGGTTAAAATTGAATTCATACCTCATAAATTAAATATAGAAGCTAAGTCCTTTGAGAAATGCTCATGTATAGAATTCAGTTTTAATTTTTCGATTAAGTCTGCATATAAACATTAACGTTGTATAATTTAGAACTAAAAACAGTTTAGCCTTATCTATACACCAAAGCACCATTATAAAAAATCTGAATTCTTAACAAATCACATTAATTAAATAATCTTTATGGAAGCTCGAAATCTACGATGTAATTAATAAAGCCAAGAGAAGTTATGAGCCCAAATAATCTGATATAATCGGGAACAGAAGAATGAGAGTCAAAGGAATCTAGTTTTAAAATTAGACTTGATATATGGCCGCTATTGTTAAAGATTTCTTTTAAATTTAATTTACAACATCCAATTTGAGGCAAGCGGGTCAACTCCCGGATATTGTAAAACTATAAACATCTAGTTCAAACAATTCAAACAAAATTCGCCCAGATGCGAAAGCTCCACAGGGAGCCTGTCGAATAAAAATCACCTCCATCAGAAGTTCGACCGCATATGTGGCTAACTTCACACCGCTCAAACACCCGCCGATGAGAGATGAAAAGAACTCAATCGCATAACTCACATCAAAAGCGTGCGGCGGTAATGATTCGCTTGTTTTGAGAAGGTGCTTCTCAAAATATGGGGCCACCGCAATTTATTACTATTACTTCTTCTTTTTGCGGCCTGAAAATCGCTGGTCCAGCAGCGTCTCTTCGGCTCATTTCTGAATTCTTCAAATGCAAATGAGCTGCGATGGCTGTTCTACGTCGCAACCGAGCAAGAAGTTAATTTGGGCCGATTTCGTAAACAAAGCCGCCTCAGGTTCGCAGTCGGGACTCCGTAGAGGCCGATATTCAACTTGTAGAAAATGTAGAAGTTCTCTCAAGCGCCTGACCTCGATTTGATTTATTCGAAAAATTTATTGTCGCAGGTGCAATTACTGCCCGTGTCGTCAACTCCTTGTCTTTTTTGCAGTCCTTGGGAAAATCGATAGAACCTTTTTTCGTGGTCGTCTCCCCCTGGATGAGGGTGAGTGGGAGGAATGGTGCTTCTTGGGCTCCTTGAGTAAACAGTGATAAAAATCCATACTTCCTCCCCCGCGCCCGGTCGGGACTACGAGCTAGCTGCCATTGTTGTCTCTTAAGTCGTCAAATTGTCTACAGTTGCCCGCATCTCATCAAGCAAGCTCCGGTGCACTTGAACGCCGCCCACCACCCACCGCCCCCCACTCGCAGCCTCCGTCGAAGGAGACTTTTTTCCTTTCCTCTGGACCAGTTTGGGGACCAGTTTGCTTTTCTGCTTCTAGATTTAGACTCATGTCTCAGCTCTCAGACGTTGGGCCGACACTTCGCGAGTTCTTCTGGCTAGATGAGGGAAAAATCGAACTGGAAACTGGCAGCCGTCGAGCCGACCGTTGAATGAACCGCTCCCGTTGAGGCGGCTCACACGCGGTCTGCGGCTCCAACTCTCATTTTCAGCGGCACACAATGCGTTCGAAAAGTGAAGGTGCGTGCTTGTCTCTTCTGCAGGTTTGCCAGGTACGCCAGGTACACGCGGGGAACAAGGCGAAGCTGCAGTTTTCTAGTTTTTTGCGTTTCCTTCGAGTAACACTCCATTTGCGGAAACGCGAACAGCATAAGGCGGCTTTACGTGTGAGATAATCGGAATCTCGTGCGGAAGCCAATTCTGCGGTGTGCGAGTCTATCCCGCGGGATTTTTCCCCCGAACGGGCCGAAGGACCCCTCGAGCCGGTGGTTGCGTGCACCAAGATGGTGAGCTCTACGCAGCGCCCTCTGCTGGTGTGCCCTAGGTACGCCGAAACACATTTACGGTGGAATTATTGATTTCTCGGTGTTTACTCCTCGATTCATTGTTGTCCTTCGACCCTCCGGTCGCTCTGTGAACTCCATTTTTGAAAGGGAACCCCGGCCATGCATTATGGAACACCTTGTCTCTATTTTCCCTCTATGCTTCCTTTCATTGGCAACTAGCAGAACTCGTCGCAAGAGTTTTGCGAAAATATCGCAATTGTTTTAAGGGAACTCGTCTTCCTTTCGCCTGGGAGCCTGCGTACGAAATAATAAATGAAGTAGCTATTGACATTCCGCCCTACAAGAACAGAGGGAATTAAAGTTTTCGGATTGTTTTTTTCCTGTTTCATCCTTAAAGCTTTTTGGCTAGATTAGCGACTTATCTGTGATTCTTAAAATCTTGGCTATGTGGATGTTTTCGCCTGTAATCACTGGATTTGCACGATAAGTTAGCTTTAAGCTAGTTTGACAAAAATACTCCTGCTGTCACTGCGATATCTTAAAAAGTATTATCGTGTTATTTCGCAGGCAACGTGGAATCTTGGCATAATATGCACTTATTCGACGTCCTTAATTATAATACTTTTATGAAAAAATATGTAATCTTGAACGTTTGCTTAAAACCAAACAAAAATGTATTGTACCTCTGGCTAAGAAACGATTTTTGAAAATTGTCTACTTTTCGCTGAGAAAAATGAGAACATGCCCTACTGTTATATTAAGTATTATGTGCATATTTCTAAATCGAAACAACAGAAAACATTCACTTTATTCGATGTGATCTTTCGACTTTTGCAATAGATAATCGTTCTTGTACTTTGCGCCTAAAGTCCATTTACCGACTTTCGAGTCGTAAAAAAGTTGAGCAGAAATAAATAAACCAATTAACTTTGGTCTAATGGGTTTCTAATTGGAAAGATCAGTAATTGCATGATCAGTTAGCATTATTATTATTGTGAATGTACTATAATACTAGAATAGGCGTGTGTTATTGAACTTTAATTCTCGAAGTTTAGTGAAATGATGCATGATAGTTTTAAAAAGCAGCTTATTAACTGAGGCATTTACTTTTGAAAGTGTGTGATGTGTGTGAAAAGCATAGGAATTTAGAAGCAAGCCAAGTAAGTCAGTAAATAGCAGTTATCACTTAGCATGCACGCACGAAGCAACCGGTACATACATACATGATTTAAAATTCATAAATTTAGCGATTTGTTGTCATATTAAAATTTGCCATGCAGGGTGTACGACTGCATTTACATATCGCGATTTCTCCCTCCAAATCCGGGGAATAATAGTGAGCAGGTGCTGAATCTGCATATTTGCTGTTGGTCCAAAAGTACGAAAACGACAATAAATTATTCTAACGGCGCCTGCCCGTAATTATTTATGCAGATATATTACAGCATGTAAATGCGAGTACTAGCGCGTCGCTATCCTCAATTACATTCGCCATTATCGCTGCAACCGCGAGTGCGCCGCGCAGGGATCGCATCAAGCAAACGAATCGCCTTGTAATGAGTAATGATCGCGATAACTCGCCAAGTCGCCGCGATCGCGGTCCGAGTAATTGAACGGCGTCTTCGCCGTCAGTTGACGGCCAGTCCAAGTCCAAGTCGCCAGCGAATCGGCGATCGCTGAGCGGATCAAGGCGAGTAGTAGGTATGTAGGCTGCGATTGCTTATCACGCTCATTACGAATTCGCGATCCGTGCGAGTCTCATTTTTGCGACAAATCAATAAAATGCAAATACGCACGGCGAACTGCCTCATTTGCATGCGCGGCCCGAGCAAACTCATCTTCGATACGCGTTGTACAGACAGAGTGTCTACTTCCAAAGTACATGCGCACAAGTTTAACGTGGCTCAGATGGTCGCGATACGACCGGAAAGGCGCTGCTCAAGACGTTGCTCAAGACGGTCGCGCTGAGGGGCGCGTCATTCTTAAAAATACACCGAAACCCATCACGATCGCGCGAAACGCGACCAATCCGCTATCAGGTCAGAGGCACAATTGCGCGGTCTCCGCTTGATAAAACTCCGATTCATCAGCCTCCGCGGCGATGGGGCCCCGCGCCGCTTTTCCGGGCTGTCTCGAATCGAGATCGACATCTGTTCGCTCGGCAGCCAGGTCACCGTCGATCTAAAAACGCGAATAATTTCGCGAAGGCAATGAATCTTTATCGCGGGTTTGCGCTGAGATCACTGCCTGGTTACTCATGCCCGAAAACAGATAAAATAAATTAAAAAGTCAGTACCAAGTGCCGCGAACGTGTCCAAAAAACATTTTAAATGGAAATAGATCGGCAGACGAAAGCGCGGTGGGACGCGATCTGGGCTGGATAATTGCGCGATCTGCCACTGCATAGTTTGGCAGCGCGTCGCGGAATGCATTTTTGCCTACGCCGCTGTGCCGCGGAGTCAACGATCTTGTTCATCACTTTTTCGGGTGGCGCGGGGCGCTATTTAAATGATCCAAGGCGTCCGTTGGTCCAATGGATGCCCGCTGCCGCTCAAGTGGCGGACCGCGGTTAAATTATTTTGCGCAATAATAGACGCCGTTCGCGGGCTAAGTTTTAATTGACTGAATGCACTTCACCGCCCGAGTAGCGAAAAGAAAATGGACCGTGGCGCGCGGTTGAACACCCAGAAAAATTACTCCCCTAAGTGTCTTCCATTTGTTATTGAAGCTAGATCTTGTACTTTGGAGAGGTCTGCAACGTGTCCTGGGCATTTTGCCCAAAATAAATTGAATTTGCGACAAATTTGTATGCGGTTTGTTAACCTCCGCGGTGACTCATCGATGTTATCATATAGGACAGTTTTGCAATAAAGAAAAGATTATTCAACAATTGTTTAACAACAGCGAATATCTTCGTCTTCAATTCAAAGAGAAATAAAAGATCTCATATCTGCAAAACAGCATTTTAAATCTTTTTTAGCTTCAATTTATTGTAAAGTTGATAAAATCACATTTATAATTATTATATATTTAATAGTGATGTGCGCTATTTGCTACAGTTCTAATCTCAGTCACCTTTGTAATCAAACGAAACTACTTTTCCAATAGATATGGATAACTCTTCCTTTTCTGGCAATAGGATCAGTAATTTATTTACGATAACAACACTACTAATTCTTTTGCTGATTCATAATTACGATACCTATAGGTACAAATATATTTTTACATAGATCTGCTCAGGTACATACATATGTATATGCAGTCGTTTAAAGACTATTTAAAACAAATATTAACTTAAGTTGAAGTTTCAAATTGTATTAATTTATTTACCTAAAATATTTGTTTAGGTTCGGAGGATGGAATTTCGGTCTTTTTAAACTTCAGTGTCCAACGCACTAAAGTGCTTACTCTCAAAAATTTATTAGATTTGCTATGTAAATTAGCTTTAGCTCTTCTTGAGAACTTTTAAAATACAAATGTTTTATTTGTATCGGTATCGTTTAAACATTTTTTTAAACCATATTGTTTAAACTCACTGTTCCCAAAAACCTTCAATATCAATGAGACATAATCTCTATTCGCACTGGTTAATCAGTAGTGAACAAATTGCAATTTGCGCTATCAAAGATCGCTAAGTAATAGTCCAATAGTGCACTGTCAGTTACTACAATTATTTAACTCACAACTGACAAAACAAAAAAATAGTACATAATAGACGAATCTTAAGATAAACTTATTTGAGAGTTGTCGAACTCGGAAATTTTCAAATAAAATAATAATGATTATTAATAGTTGTGACCTGTAACATGACATTTTAAAATTTAAACACCTTTCGGCACAACACACATGCAATAAATCAAAGCGGTAAGGTGCAATCATTTCTGGTTGAATTATTGTAAGTAAATCAAATGGATTTGCTCTCAAGTCGTGCAATAATTAGAATCTGAAGTAAATCATGCCATTTTGTCGAGCATTGCAAAATCAAAATAATATTCACTCGAAAGGCGCGTAAGGTGGTTCAACCTCTCGACCTTTCGCGTACGAATAAAATCAAAAACAGTTTTGAAAGTCGCTGTTCTCGGCTAAACTTAGGCCTTTCGTACTTTGAGCAATTTGTCCAAACATAACATGAACCAGTTCTCGTTTCGTGAAACATGATCCTAAATTTTGCGGGCAGATTAAGCAAAATTGCAGGAATTTCTAAATTTTTAGAGCATAACACGCCTCCTCGCCGGCATGATATAGAGTGCTCAGCACACTCGCAGGCCTCGCCAATATCGTGACCGGTGTGACCTCTGAAAAAACCATTTTAATGAAATTGAATCCAAAAACACCCTCTAGGGTTTCTTATCGATGATATTCTAATCCACTCGACGTTATGTAGAGCATGAAAGGCACCACTGCACTCTCCGCCAGATGCTCAGATTTAAGGTAATTTCACAGTACCCTTGCACGCCGGCACGGCGCAATACCTGCAAATGCGGCGGAATTTTCAAGAAAGGTACCCTAAGGTGGGTTCGGATTTCGCAAAAGCCAGCGTCGAGAAAATTTCCGCAGACACGGAACCAAACATGAAACAATTACAGACCGCCAATTTCCGACTAAATCATTTTTATTTTGTGCAATTTATTCAGGACGATGTGAAAAATGGCGACTAATAAATCCGTCTGCGACTTCATTCTTCAAAATAATTATTAGAGCTTTTTTGCTGAGAGGTAATTATTTTTGGGGGCTATTTCGCTATCGTCTGAGAAATGGATTTTCTGCGGTATGAATATTCGCGAGCACTCGAAAAACGCCTCGCGGTATAAAGGTACTCCTTCTGCGCGATCGTTGAACTCGGATCCGCGGCACAAGCAAAATCCAGCGCGGAGTTAATGAAGCAGAACAGCTTCATTAATTAATTGATCCCGATCATTTTCGCTCATTGAAAAGTGGGAGTCGCCGCCACCGATGAATTGAATTGGCTGTAGGTGTTCGGTTTCATGAGATGAATTGCTCCCTAACCACAATCCAATTCAGAAGATAAAAAACGGAGACCCACTTTGAGGTATTATCTTTACCTGGGGATTTATTCACGATTTAGTCACGAGACGAGATCCGGGGAAAACAATGGGAAACGAGTTTACCTTGCTGCATACGTTTTCTTGTTTCTTGGATTTTCAGAAGCACAAGATCGGAGCTGCAAAGACGGTGAGCGGTGACAAACGTAAAGTACATTTTTCAACTACTTTGACATAGTCATGAATATATTCATGCATTAGATGCAGGTGTTAGATCCTATTAAGTTGAATAGACAAGATGACGACACAAGGCCACTGCTAAAATAATTGAAACTCACTATTACCATCTCTTTATGTATATGTTACTTTGCACCTTATCAGATTTCTCTAATTAAATGTAAAAAATTGAAGAAAAACTAAATTGTGAAAATACGCTTAAATTAATCACTTTTTAAAAGCTTCATGATATCTTACACCCTAATATTAAAATAAAAGTTAAAGAGGACCCCCAAAAATATTTTTTTCGTCATACAATTATCGCACAAACAATAATTCAAACGAATTCAAAGCAAAATCTATTCACTTTAAACCACATTTAGTACCGATAATAAAATTGTTTTATTACACATCCAATCAATCTAATTATTAAAATCCTTTTTAAATCTAGTTAAAGTTCATAGTTTGTCCAAAGCAATTAAAATTCTTCTGAAATATTTCCATAATTATTTGAACCCTGTGACTGGAATATAAAGATATTTATTTTAAGTGGGACTTTATATGTAATCATTAATTAATTTCATTAACTAGAAATTTAAATTAGACGAATATGAGAGATGTAAAATCTCGACTAAATAGCTTCCGGCATTTCAGATTAATTATATTTAACATGCTTTTTAATCGGCCCTAGATAATGACAAACAATAGCCATAGTGCGTGACGTATCACAAGTAATCGACCTCCCGTGGTTTTGATAAATTACCGACGATTTAATGAAATTCTATCTGTGCGAAGATTATTTTTCGAAATGATTTATTAAAATCGTTAAATACGAAATTTTGATATTTCCAATTAAATTTACATGAGCAGTAAAAACGTAATTGTAAAAATCTCGGCATTTCAAAATTTTACAAAACCCGAGATGAAAATTGGAAGAATACATATCAAACTATTATAACAAAAATGTCGAGGACTTGGCTATGAAAAATTTTATTATACTTCAGAAGCTTTAATGTTAAAATTTTGAAAATTTCTTGTTTCGAAATATTCTCGAAAATTACTGAATCTGTTTAGATGAAAAATGTTGCGAAAAAGTGATGATCAGCAAAGAAAGCTTTTATATTTAATTATAAGCAAAATTGCAAGGGGAGCAGACTTTCAACGCGGTGACTAATCGACACTAGTCACAACTTATTCCGCTACAAAAACTTTCGAAAAGATTTTTAGAAGAAGTGTTTTATTAATAAATACCTCTTTTTATAAATCCGTCGAAACTAGAAATCTAACAATGCAATTTATTTTTTGCATAGTTGTGTAAAAACGGAAACACACAAATGTTTGTGCTACAGAAGCATTTGACCGCAAAAGATGAAAAAATCTCTTCGGAAGAAGGCGAAACATCGTATAACATGCAAAGTATCTATGCAACACATTTTTTATCGGATGGATAGCAAAAAACTCGCTTTCGCTTTCTTTCGCATTTGTTCAGGTCGGCTGATTTCTAATAAATCACGAGAAATTTCAGCATTTGGATGTAATGGCCGAGGCAGGCGTGGCATTGAACTCCCTCGCAGCATCCCGGTAATCCTTTAAGTGCTCCTTTGAAGGAGCTTTTCCCCTTTGTCAGCATTACGGCAGCAATTTATATTCGTCTGCTATGCGAAGAAATCCTCGTAAACCTCCTGTCAATCAGTTTACTGAAGGTTGCGCTAAAATTTTTTGACGGTAAGACAAGAGCTTTGCACGTGTCAGATTTGCTACGTGAAGATTCATTTATTTTAACGGCCGTATCAGAAGAAATTTGCTGCTGCTGACCCACCTCCGGTATCTAATTGACGGGTATAGTAGCAAAGGTCTCAAAGGTTCCAAATTAAAAGGTACAGAAGAAAATATTGGTATCTTCAACACACGAAAGAATCTTAGAACTTTTAAAAAAGCAGGATACATCTTTGATACAGATATTAAAGAAAAGGGATGTAAGACGACTGCCCCGAAGAACACCGGAAGTAGCCGTAAGATCATTGGGGAAGTTATTCAGAAAGTAGCGAAATTTTATACGTACTCTGTATTTGTCTAATTTGTGGTAAGGATTGTCATGGGTATAGCTACCGTCGTATCAATGATACAGGTTACTTGAGCTAAAAAACTAAAAAAATTATTAAAGGTTTTGTGGAGTTATTGGACGAAAATAATATAAACTTTAAACCAAATCTACAAGTGCAGTAGTTCACAAGATAATTTTCTGTTTACTATTTTGTACCCTCAACCGCTAGAAACGATTTTTAAAACAAAACATATTAAAAATGATCTTTGGAATTTATGAGACAAGATTAACTCTATACTGTCCATAGAAAAAGAAGAAGAAAAAAAATCTTGACATAAACATAGTTATTCGACTTTGATGAGTGCATTATTCGAATTGTAGATATTGCGGAAGGAATATTTGCCAACTTTTATATAAACCACATTTTTGCACAGATCTTGAATTTTAAATTATAAAAAAATTGTATCATGGTTTGATTCAGCGGTTGTTTTATAACTATGTAATTGTTTAAAATGTTATTGAGATATTCAGTAATTTATATTACAAAATGATGGTAAAGTAATTTCCTCATGGCAAATAGTTAGACCTAAAAAGTTTTGATTTTTGATATGTTTCTTCAGACTGTTATGTGCTCCTAGTACCTACTCTTTTATTAGGGTATTAACAGATCTCGGTGTCTTCAAAGTTTAGAGATGTGGCTACATAAAAATAATAAAGTTAATAAATATAGCAAGAGTTACTTTCAGTACGACCCTAACTGACATACACTAACAATGTGGGTATAAATAGGTCTTCAGACGCTAACGTTATCACCAATTTCTGTAAAAGCTAGAAAAATATAGAGATTGCCGACGTTTTATAACCCTAAATTGTGCGTTTATCACTTGCCCGTGAGAGGGCCAGCTCGGCTCACCTTTGCGCGCTGGCCGCGAAATAAGTGGTCCCGTCTTCCCGAAATGAGGTGATTATCCCCTGCTTAAGCGTGCACCCGGGTGGTCGCGGCGGCGCGGTTCATTGCACGGCGGCTCGCATGCAAGCGGCCGGTGTGGCATTTGTTGTAAATCATCGCATTACACGCAATTTTCCCGCGATGTGGTTTATAGCGCTAAAGGCGTCGAGTAACCTGCCATGCTCACCTCTTCCCAGCCTCTGAGGCCGCGGCTGCCGCTGGTCATTCTTGGGCCGAGAATCTTTAGCGAAATGGGAAATTAATGGGCGTTCCCTACAATAAGAACTCTTCCCTGGCCGGCTTCCAAGCCCGCTCCTTTGCCCCGTTTTAATGGCGGAGATTATTAAATTTTATTCCCAGTCCCAACGAACGCAAAACCAGATGCCGCGGCCACCGCCGCTGGAAATTAACTTGTAATCGTTAGATTTGATAAAGTCTTTCACGCAACATTGAGCAGAATGAATGCCCGGGGTCTGGTCTCCGGGTGGTGACCGATTTCCATTCTCATTACGGTCAAACTTCCCAGGAAATAAGCGAGCTTTTACATTCAATTGTTTCTAGAGATTATGGCATACCTTCGTAAACTGAATTGAAGAATTGGATTCTGGTCCAGGTGCTCCCCGGGGAACTCGGAGGAACCCCCTCGTGCATGTGAACGCTGCCACTGCGGCGAAAGTTAGTTACTTTTGTGACTGTCTCAAACTATCTTTCCCACGGATCCCTGCTGCCGGCGTGGACCTGATACCCAGTTTTTGTAATTAATCCAAAACCGGTTCTCACTGCCCCATGTGGAAGAACCCAAATATGAGCGACTTTATTGCATTCATCAAAAATGCTCAATTATGTCGGAAACCATGAATGGGAAACGTCTCAAAATATCGAGCAGTTGGGCTTGTTGCATCATCATCTAACCTAGGTAATCAGCTGTTTACGTCATTTTTAACTGGGCTAAAAAAGTACCTATGTTACATTGATATATGTATGTACACCAATTAAAGGGTTTTACAGGTAATTTCCCAACATTCCTAAAAGAAGTTTGTTCCAGATCTTTTTGCTCAACTCTTATCGTGCATTTGCGAAAATGTAGATCAAATAAATGATAAACATTTGTTTTACTGTGTCCACAGTTATAAGATTTTAAATATGGATATACATTTTTAAAAAAACCGTGAAAGCAATATTGTCTTAAAAGAGTACATTCTTCTAAATGTGTGTGCGAAATTTTAAATCCTTTTTCTCAGCTACATTAAATCCACAAAAATACAAATTGTTTATTTTTAAAACGTATGGTTCCGCTATCAGCGTTAAAAATTTTCTTTAAAATCAATTAATTTCAAGGAACAATTACACTAGTTATATAAAATATAATATTATTTATATTATTTATTTATTTTGACTAAATTACATCGTTTAGGTATTTGAAAGAGTTAAATGTGTTTCGAATTACAGCAGATTTTATTCGAAATAATAAATGAAATTAAAAATAGTTGCCTCTCCTACAGGAATTCAACATTTTACAAAAATTTTGAAGACTCATATGTATCATACTTAAGAGTGACTATAAATTTAAAAATTATACTCAGCGAAAAATTTAGGAATAAAGAATATAAAATAGAAAAAAATTTCATTATTAATCTGCAATTTCTATTAGAATCAACTTTTTTAAAACTTGTAGTTGCATACAAGCTTTCTATAGCTCTTCATAAATTACCTGGCTGCAGCATCAACTGCAGATCCCTATTAGACGACAAAATGAAAAATCGCAAAGCTTCAGATCATATTAGATTGAAAAGCGCAAAAAAGGCTTATGAATTTAACATTAAAGTTTTGGAATGTCTCGAAGTCTCGTCGGGCTGGTCACATTGAAAATTTCCCCGGTGCATTGCATAAGGAGTCTGCAGGGGCGAATCCCCCGGCGTCTTCCCATTCACCGTCGCATCTTCATTCGATTTCTTACGCGATTGCATCTTTTTGTGCGGCTCAGAATCCATAAATCCGATATTTGCTCTAAGCCCAGCATCGGCTCCATTCGCTCATCGCACGCAGGAATGCATCCGCGTCACTTTCGTGGCGCTCTAAAAGATTTCTCTGTTCGTGTCCCGTGTATCAAACAAACTCAATTACGATTGCGGAGCAGTCGCGGGCAAGTGTGCGCATTAATTTATCTGATTAAGCATGCCGCGCCGCGAGCTCTAAGTATAATCACTTAATTTAGCGCAGATGTTTCTGGGCCTCTTAATGAAAGGGTTTCATCATTTCATCGCTGAATTTATGACGTGATGATCACCCAGATAAAAGCGCTATTAAAGCTCACCCGAAAAGGGGATCAAGCGCTGATGCCTTGTATGCAAAGGGATTAATCATCTGTAACTCCAATTAACTGTAATTGACGCTTTAATTAGCTATGGAATTCCGCAGGAAAAATGGAATGTAATTAGATTGTCAATTAATTAACGAGAATTCCTGTTTGATCTGGGGCAGCCTCTCCTATGTGTGATATAACACAGAAAAATAGATGAAGAAATTGTCTTGTTTGTCTAATTTGGGGGACTGTAATTAATTCTAACTGTGACCTTTATTGCCTGAAGTGCACATGTGGGCGCATTAAACAGGATCCAATCATTTGGCTTCATCAAACCAATCAAAATAATTAAATTAAAAGACAACAAATTTCAGTAAGTGTTTTATAGTGGTCTAAATTGCGGGATATTATCAATTTCGAAAGATCGTTAATTTACTATTTTAACTAGAAACAAATCTTGTATAAAATTCCTTTCTGTCCATATGAGTATTTAACTTCAATTTCATTGACTCTGGCACATGATACCTGAGATTTCTGATGGATAGGATTTTGCATTAAAATCAGACGAATAAAAATTCCGAAGTTACTACTTTCGAGAGTTTGTTTGAAAAATTGTGAGAATAATAAAACTTTATAAGCAATTATATCAGTGACATTTTTCCTGATTTACGTCAGTTTAAACTTTAATGTAAAAATGTTACCGCGATACGAAAGATACCTGATAACAAGACAAAACTGTTTTTACTTTGTTTTTAAACAGCAAGGAAATCAATAACCTGATAAAGAAGAAGTGCAATTTGTAATTTGATTTTATTTTCGCGAAATAAAAATTGTTTGATATGGATTACTATTCATAAATTTAAATTCAGACCGTCTGTAAACATTCAACTATTGAAAGATAAAGTATAGCAAATTGCTTTTCAACTTTGTAATTAATTTTTTAAAGTTATGTCTTAGGAGAGTTAAATATGGAAATTCTCTTTTTGTTCATAACTATTTGCTTTTCGTTTTACAACTAATCACGAATACGGATTGAAAATAGTAGTCAAGGAAAGTAAATAAAAAGAAATTAACATTAATTGGCGGAGATAAAAATATAAAATATTTGGAAAAGAAAGCTGAATTAGCACACAGCGTCAGTTCATAATTTGCTAAAACTGCAACCGATTTGAAACAAAAGATAATCTATAATTAAAAAACAAACAATTGTGGGTATTAGCATCCAAAACGCTTATGAATTCTTTAAGAGGAACGAAGAGATTTAGAAATTGCTGGATTCTTAAAGAAATAATTTTTTATTTTTTTAATATTTGTAGTTTTCATTCGTTACCTAAAAATTGCGATATAGAAGTTTCGTTAAAATAAATTTGTCATTTATATGTTTAAGTGTTCAAGAAAATTTTCTTCGACATTTTTTAGAATCTGGTTTTTGTCTCCTTTTCTGTTAATTATTTTTAACATATTTGTTGGTAAATCTAGGGTTAAAGTTCTCGAAATGCAGCGGCAGCGATACGATAACTTAATATGTACACTAATTAATTAAAGTCGCCAGGTGCTTCGAAGTCTGCAATTGCCTGCCATTTGCAATACCGGTGTAAATTTACGATATGTGCAATCTTCGCTCGAGAAGCAGCCCGGCTGCGGTTAAAATTAGGTTTTCAATTGCATGCCTAATAGGCGACGGATAGTGTCGCGGGGCGGCTCGATAGGTGCACCATCTACGCACAAGCTTGCGGCTTCCTCGCGAAAATAATCCGCGACAGCAATAAATTACATTTCCCGCCTTTGCGGCGAGCGTACGAACGGCCGCGACGCAGCTGGCAACTTCGTGAATTACGGGCGGCTCGAATCCGCGCGCGCACGCATAATGCCCGATGCGTGGCTGCGCCGTGCCGTGCCAAGTGAATTGCGTGCGAGGCATATTTTGTTATCGCCTTCTACGGCGGCGGCTGCACAAAAGTCCGAACCACTAAATCGTGACGGGGCTGCATTCACAACACGCGTTTTCTTGCAATTCGTCTTTCTTAGCGAGTCTGCGTTTGCTGCCTACCTCTGATCAGTGATCGATTCTTATGAGTTATGCTCAATAATAATCGTCGTAAAAAGCAGCTGCAATAGATCGAATTTGGCTGACTCCGAGCAGCCAACGAGTGGTGAGATGATGTCACTCGCTTTCGTGATCCCTATAAGGAAATTCTTTGTGAACTCACCAAAAGTCGGCTTTCAAATCTGCGATCTGACACATGTTCGGAACTTACAGAGGCAACATAACTCGTAATCGTGAAAAATGTTTGCGGCCCAAACGTCTGAGACGTCAGAGTGGTAAGCAAACAGTCTCTTTGACTACGATTCAGATTTAGCAAACTTGGTTGATTCTCTGTCAAGTGTGTCACTGATAAACAATGGTGCTAAAGCGCGACGAACCCAACGAGGTTTTGCTGGGGATACAAAAGATATCGAAAAGCTAATTGTTATCTTAACAAATATACTCAGCATTTGAAATTTAGCTCAACAGACACATAAATTGCTAAAGTTTTGGGAATTCTGCTTTTGCAGGCTAATTTGAAAATGAAAAAAAGTAAGGACTTGAAAACACTATACGAAGAATGATAAAACTAAACATATTAAGCTATAAATATGCAAATACCATAAATAAATATTAAATGATAAAACCAAAGAATAGAAGAAAATGTGAATTAGGTCAAATATCTGAATTTTGCATCAATGGGAAATCGATATTTTATTTAGATTATTTTCAGGGGTGAATTGATAAATTGTTTAGTCTGCCAGTTTTATTTTCCACCAGAATTGTGTCTGAACGTATCACAGACAAAATTACAAAGGTTTGTATCGTATCATCAGATACTTACGTTTAAAAATATGTAATTTTTGTTGCAAGAAGATAATGACGCAAAACACATTATTTTTGTAGGTCATTTTTTAGCACACTTGTGCTGGGATTTTTAGTAAAGCTTTTGTAAGTAATACATAATGTATATGTATAAGAATATATGAATATACTTTTAAAAAAGTTTTAAATGGCGAAATTACGAACCATACAATAATTATTTTGTCGATTACAATTTTGACGAACATATTTGAAGTATGATAGGGAAACTTTTCGAAAAGCTTTCCTATAACATCAATTAAACGAATATAAAACACCTCATGTCCTCATCTTAAACGAAACACGCTGAAATATAGCAAACGCCAAATGCCATAAAAATGCCTCACAATTGCCAAAGATAACATCAACAAATCCGCGACATGTTTTGTATTTCCCTCCTCGCACAATAGGCCATTAACACGAAATGCTCGGAGGCAATTAGCGTGTACTTCAGGTGGCCGCTTTATGAGCGTTGACAATATTAATGAAAATTTCCCAGCACGTTACGCCGCCCATACCCAGGTTTTATATTAATGTGTGCTTCCTCCCATTTGCTGGTACCTAGCTTCTTGGCTAACTCTTTTTCCACCGCCTTAAAACAATTATTTCACGGGCGATAAAGCCGATAGCAATCATCAAATTTCCCTAATTATCCCCGAGTTCCGGTGGCCAAGACAAAACTAATAGACAACTAGGGCTATTGGCCCTTTCGGGGGCCACTCGACCGTACGAACACCAAGTGCCTTTGTCTATCTTTCGAGCAGCGCTCTAAAAAGTTAATAGAGTTATAAAGTTGCGGTAGCAGTCCCAAGTAATTTGCCAGAAGAATCCATTAAAAAATCCCATTTTTCAAACCGCGGCCTCCCGAAAACTAGAGCTAGCGTCACTCACCGCGGACATTTTTTTAAATTTATTGCCAGCGAAACAAAAGTAAAAGCGCTAAATGGCCGTTGAGCTCTCAAAAAATTCGAATAAAATCGGCCCACATGTAGTAATTTGCAGCGCACCCATCGTGTCAAGAGTTTAACGATCGCTGCTAATCTGAATTCTGGACGCCGGGAAGAAAGAAACACGAAAATAAAACCCCTTCGCTCGCAGCCCGCAAGGAATCCATCATCCAGCATAAATTCCCCCCGGACCGGGAATGGGCGAGGGAAATTTATGCGGCCCTCAATTTAAATCTGGACGCATTCGACTCACGGCACCCCGACGCCTTCCCGGGCAGGAGTTACAAAAGACCAGGAAAATGTGTCAAGTGCAATTTGCAAGCAGGCTGCGGTCACTTGCATTTTCATTCCTCAGCGCAATCACCCAAATTGCATGGGAAACTCGGTGAATTTTAAGCATGTACTGCAAGACCGCGAAAAATTTAAATATCCCCTCTGGACTCCGCGTAAGCAAACAGCTCGACTTAAGAGGGCCTTAGATGACGTACCTCTGCAAAATGTCGCGTTTACGATTAGCTCGTTTTGTATTATTACATTTCCGGGAAATAAAAGCATTGTAATGCGGAAAGTTACTTTCGCAAGGCGGACTTCATATGTTTGAAGTAGGTACTCATAAAATATAACTCGATGAAGTTGTTATTCATTTTCAAAAGATATTAAAAACAAAAATGCGTTTCGTAGAAGTAATAAAAGTTTATCTATGTTATTTTTTGATATTTAGGTATGTACTCAAATTTTACGTCTTTAAATTAAATCCTAAAAAATGCATTTACAAACTTCGTCATAATAATATTTTTTTGCAAACCTCAACTATACTTTGGAAGATATTTTGGACCACATTTTAAAATTTATTGAACAATTCTTAGAAAAATTGTACTTTAAGTCCGGTCATTTAATTAAATTTGTAGTCTGTATAGGGACTGTTGATTTGCAACTAATTTGTATTTCAATCATGAAAAGCCAGTTTCAAATCGCATAAGTTCTAACGCGATTATAAACAATTTGATTGTTTATTTCCTAACAGTCACTAATTTTAGAAAAAGAGTGCATTACTATTAATAATTTTAAGTGGGAGTGAATGGCACGCAGCTGTAGTTGTGCAAGTTTAGTTATTTTTGTAGATTTTTAAAATAATATGTGTATAATTTCAATTACATACCCAGTTAAACATCTCGTGAGTTCTTCAGTAAGTGGACTTAAGATTTATAAACAGACAAAGATGCCAAAGGCTTGACAATGTTAACTTTCCAAAACAGGGTTATTTAAGTGTTTTCAGCTGCAACATTTTTAAAACTTTGTAATTTTGTTGTGCAAAAGCAAATTATCACGGCATGAGCTAATAAAACTGTCAGACGCCGCCTTTTACGTAACAGGTGAGGCGGCGCGGCGTAGAACAAGCGCCCCGAGAATCCGCGCAGCAATTCCGCCTTTCTCCGAAGGCAGTCGCAAGAATAAAACAAGACGTTCGCGAGCCCCCGCGGCGGCCACTTACATCCGGAAAACTCGAGCCGCCCCGCGAAGTTGGCACCGCTTCAAACGCGCCCCGCCGTAGTCCTGCGCTAACGAGCCGGAGCCCCTCCAGCTGCAGCAGACGCGAATTACCTTTGGCCGCGGATTGCGAAAATTGCGGCATAAATCAAGCGGATTCCGCTCTAAATATAGCCGCATGAGGAAATGCCATTTAATTGCGCAAATTAGATGCATTTAATGAAGACCGCGTTCGCGGGGGGCGCGCCGGCAAATGCCCGCGATTCGCGAGCGCCTGCCTCTGATTGTCCCCGCGCCGCGGCGCGTTCCGCCGGTCGCCGCTAATCATTTCATCAGCAGACTAATTCTAATAATTTCGAGCCATCGATGACGTCGTCACGTGCTCGCGGGCAAAAATAGTCTTCGAGTGACTTCCCGTTCCCGATGCGGGGCGCGGCGGCCGACGTCAGCGAATTCGCGGGATGCAAAAAAAAATTCCGGTCGCACTGCTGCAGCTCACTTCGTATTGAATTCCCGGGAATTCTCCTGAAAAGTTGCGGGGGTGCTGTTTTCCCGCCGCCTTTCCTCGCTCCTGCTCGCTTGCGGAAAAGCCGAACCAGCTGGAGGTCAATGGAAAACTCAGGTGCCATTCGCAGTTCGCCGCGGGCCCGAATGGCTGCGAAAAGTCCCACTGCGCGAAAGTCGTTCCCAAGACGCCACTCGATTCCTTGTCAGCGCCCGCCACCCGCCCCCCGCAGCAGTTAACCGCTCCACCGCCGCTGTCGGCTGCGAACGTGGACGAGCCCCGAGGTGGCGGTTGCCGGGAAAGTTGATTAATTTCTTTATCACCCCATTAGAGGCCGCCTCGACGAGCTCCTTCCAAGTGCGACTCGAGTCTCGATTCCTTTTTTGCGGCACTACACATCCCTGGATGTCAAATTCATTCGACTTTCGGTTTTAGTGTCCCCAGCAAATTTGTTCTCATCAAGTGGTAACAAAACATGAAATGTTTACTTTCGTCCATTTTGGTGGAGCTAATTTAAAAGATAGACTTTGGAATCCGTTCAATCGTTCTGTTGATTTTATACAGAAAATATCTTAATAAAACTTAGCCTCTCATACCAAACAGAACCACATGCCACAGAGTTCATAAAACAATAGTTCTATTACATGAAAAGTTAACATTTTATGCTTTTAAAATTATCTATTTTTTATATAAAAGAGTCATCAAAAGAAAACTCGCTCTAAACGGATCTGAGGTTATTGCAACGTTGAAAATCGTTTAACATTCTTTAGTTATGATTTTCAGAATATTTCCACTAAGTATCATTGAACATTCTATAAATGCATTAAGTTTAAAATGTTTCTATTACCTTCCTGTTTTATTGTATAAAATATCAAAATCTGAGTATAGTATTTAAATTATATATTTACATTTAAATATTTAGAATACGCTGACGAGAGAAACTATAAATAAACAAACTTATACGAGTCAATTGATACTGATTTCGGTTAGGTAAAACTGAATATTGAACAAAGACGTAAGTACGTGCCTTCAATTTAAAACCTACTTCAAAAAAGTACTCAAAAAACCTCAACAGATTCACGCACTGATCGATTCGAAATGTGTAGTCACGAAAAGTCAACATATGTAAAAGTTTCGTTATTAAAGTGATGTATTGGTAACAACATCAATAAGCAGAGTGATTTATCTTTAGAAATATTTCCATACACTTGGGTTGGTTGATTTTTGATCTGCTGTCAACATTTCAAAATTCTTCGTAACGGATCCAATATGGCTACTAATAAGAAATTTTAAAAAACTGGTAAGTGAAATATTGAAGTAGTGCAAATATTTGTCTATGATTACACCATCCTGTTGAGAACGGATATATTAAGGGACCATTCCATACCTTTGAATGTATTATATATATTTTGCATTTAAAATATTTGATTCCATTTTTGTTTTATACATAACCCCGTTTTATAGCTAACCTTTCCTATTGTCTCGTCTCATTTTTACATATTGGAAAAGATACCTTCGATTTTTACTATCAAGCACCGAAAAGAATTTAATTTCATCAGAGAAACGAAAACCCATTCGAAGGTTATGTCCCTGCAAAAATTGATCAGGATAATCGAGGACTTTTTAGCTTTGTTCAAAGTGTCCCCATGAGTCCAATTTCAGTTCAAAACTGGAAAAAATGTTCGCGGGTCGCGACAGATACCTTTGTTCCGAAGAATCTAAGCGCTTATAGAAGGGTCATAAATAAAACATTTCGCAACTTTGTAACAAAACTCCGATACTCCTGCCGTTACGATAAGAATTTCAAGCAATTTACGATAAAAATTTCCTTCATTTTCACATGCCACCTGGAAATGCGAGGCCGTTTGAAAAAGTGCTCCTTTCTCCTGTCGCCCTGCGAACAGGTAATGTATCCGATAAAGTCTCCCGCGTCCCTGAATTTCGTTCCCCCGCCCCGCGCCGGGATGTGATAGATTCGATGGAATTCCGGGCACGTAAATCTTCGAGTATGGGTACAATTACGCGCAATAAAAACAGAGAATTCCTCGAAAATATGGAACACCACCATCACGGGCGCGCCGCACCGGGAACATCGCGAAGCCATGCCGGGTGCTGAAATGAGGTAGAATGCGCTAAATCAGGGCATCGGGGATGAGCAACTCGATGCATGATAAATATTCATTTCGCCATATCTTCGCGGAGAAACGTCCTCCTGGTGCGTAGCGCGGGACGCGGGCCGCGGGGAGGAGCCCGGTTTATCAATAACGTATGCACGTCCCACAGCGCCAGAGCAATCTCGGATATGATACGCCTCCCGAAATCTCCCGCCCGCAGACAGATTTATCGCTTCCTTATCAGCGGAATTTATTGCAACGATAAATCTCGGCAAATGGCCTCACCGCTGTTTACCTTTTTTGAGAGAAAGCACATTTTCACGCAGGACGAAAAACCCAACCACAGCTTCTTACTCTCTTTCCACCCGTCTTTACATTTTCTTATTCCCATCCGGTGAAATCCCAAACTCGACACTTTTCGCATTTTCACTTGTCGAATTATCCAAGGTAATCCATGATGTCAGAACTCAAGTTGGTTTCATATTTTCATCAAAATTCTGGATTTATAAGAGTCAATCCAAGTTCTCGTAAAATGAAATCAGACACGAGTTCAAGGTTCACCACCTGTTTGAAAGCAAAGTATGAATGAACCAAATTCTTTGAAGTTTAAGAAATTTTGTAAAAGCCATATCGTAAACCCAAAACCTCTTCACGCTTTTGTTATCAGTTGCGAAAATCCTCTTCGTAAGATAAAACCGGCAATCTCTAGATTACATAACATCGCATCATATCACTTTATTTCCGGCTTGTTTGCTTATTACTCAAGAACTCTAATTTGACTCACAGGCATCAAAAACTTTCAACGGGTTTTCTCAAAACTATCGGTTTACAACTCGGAGGTGGAAATACTCGTTGTTCGCTCTAACTTCATTATTATTTTCACCAAGAGTATAACAAAATTTACATGTACAAATTTTTAGAACTCGTTCATCTCGACTAGGAATTAATTAAGAAAATAATATCTTGTACCTACACTGGTTTAAATTACTTAGCCCCCAAACAATTACAATATCATGTCCAAATGATTTTTTTCCATAGATTAAAGAACCGCAAACGAAAATTTTCCTTCACATCATATTTTTGAGAAAAATAGATTTGAAGAGAAATAAGGAGCTTATATAATGTGGCTCTCATAATAATGAACCTTTAGCTATAATATTAAAATACCAAAATCTTTAAGACTTTCCCAAGCACTCAATGAATTGATAATGTTGAAGGACTGCATACAGTGGGCATTTTAAGGTAGAAATTTACACAAACACTAATAAAGAACATTAACGTAAACCTCTACAGGAGTCATTTAAGCTTGAAATTAAGTACAACAATTACTTGCTCATCTTGTGTGGCAATTAGTTTGTCATACAGAATATTAATGATGCTTTCACAGGAATATTTATTTAAGCTCCTATTTCGTATAAAATATTTAATTTTGCTCTGTTCTTTTTCGCAGTAGTTTCCTAATTTGACTTAACTATAAGTTTTGCATTTAATTCAAATTCATATAGTCAAAATCTTTAATAGTAAAATAAATAACACCAAGACTTGGATATGTAAAAATCATAAGAGTTCGAAACATTTTAAACTGTATTTCAATGTCAAATTTACTATCTAGTTTGATCCAGATAATGAAAAAAAAATTAATGTTATATGTATATTTAATTTGATTAATTAAATTTGAAATCTATACGAGACGCCGGGGCATGTCACGCAGAACGCGATACAAAAACTTTATTACACACTTTTTTCTGATTGCGCTATATCTTTCAAAGCGTCATTATCATAAAATTGCGACCGAGATTTTCTTATTAAGATTTTTTTGGGAAGCCCTCTGGTCTTATTTCGTCGCTGTCCTAATTTTATAACATGATATACATATATACGTATATAGTCGTGCTTAATCCTGTCGTAGAGTTTTTGTTTATAATATTACTTTATTGGCACAATATTTACATTTGCAAATTAATTTTTATGTCGTTTCTGCTTAAGAATTTACTAACAACATAATCTGCTTGGACACATGTAAAAAACCCCGGAAAAAAGTAGAACAGCAGTAACTTGTGCTGCAGGAGATATAAATCGATGTCCCGCGGGCACAAGTGTTGACATCTTAACCACGACAAGCAAGTTTCTCTAAGCAAGTCCAAAACTTGGATTTCCATTAAAAATCAATTAGTAGGATTTCACAAGTTTATGGTTTTTTTCATTCTGCACATAAGCAAAAATCCATAGAGAGTTTACATCAATAATATTATGAAAAAATTGCCTCGCCCGAGATCGTGACCATTAATTGCCCCAAGGGGTTATAATTCGTTTGCGGTTGACCCTAAATTAAAAGAACTGGAAAAAATCAAGACGATACCACATTTTCATAAATTCGAAATCAATTCGGTGAGCGGAACCACAAGATTCTCGTCCGTCTTCGCGGGGATACGCCCGAGATTCGAGAAACGAGTCACGACACTCGAAAGAATCAATAAACCCTGAAACCACTTTAGATGGTCATTTTTTAGATGTCGCTTTATTGCGGTTTCATTGACGGAACAAAGATCGCGGACCGCGGGCCGTGACTCATCGCTGGCTCGAAATATCTCTGATTTATTTCTAGAGCTTCCCTCGAGCTAATTCCCAAAGAGACTCGGCGAGCTCGCGGTCCACTTTGGCGGCGCTGGGCGTCCGCCCAAAGGAAGCAATAAAACACCGCGTAAAAGCGGCTTACCTGCGAGCTGCAGACGCAAATTGAGGGAGGTTGCCGCCCACGCCTCATTGTTAAAATCAGCGAGTTGTGGCCATCATCGGCCGCCTGACCTTCACTGCTTTTCAAGTTCAGTTTGGGGCCTCTGAGGCTCCTAAACGGTGGCCACGTTTAACACACTTCCGGAACGAATGCCAACTATGGTGATAAACAAAAAGCGATAGTCCCGAAAACGTAGTTACTGAACTATCCCCACAGAATTGTAGTCCAGCCAAATTACCTGAAAGAAAAAGAAAAATTAAGATAAATGTTTATTTCGAAAACAGTAAAAAACAAAATTAAAATTTAATATTATTAACTTTGAGTCGATGTTGAATCCACTTTTATTTCAAATTAAGCATCTTCCTGACTAAAAATAATTTAAAATGTCGAATTTCTTTTATTGGCTTAAAAAATTCAGAGCACTTATTTCAAATTTTGTTTTTTGACTCCAAAATTTGTTTTTACCCAACTTAATCTCAAAACCATTTTTGATATTCCAAATATTGTTATTTTTTCAAATAGTTTAGTGTATCATGATATTTTAAAGGTGATAACTCATGTGGATGTATATCACCTTAAAAATGTTTGGTTAATAAATGTAAATATGTAATTGATATTATACATTAATGAAAACCCTCATTTACCTAAAAATTTAAAATTGAATAAATATATTTTTATTTCAAATTAAATTTGCAACGTCCAAATTCATTTTAAACTACCTTTTCAAAAGTAGTAATTTTCGACATTCAAATTAAACTGCTTTTTCTAAATTTTGTGTATTCGTTTTAAAAATTTGTTGCTATAAATCCACTTGGATTAACTCTTAAATTTTTCGCGGGAATGAATAGCATTTCATTTTTAACCCGTACAACGTATACCTACAGTGCATTTTCCCTCCCATAAGCTAATGACTTTTTGGTCTTAAATTTCTACCCGCATCCTTTTAAAATTTCGTATGTACCTATGTATGTATCAGTGCCACTCAAATTCTTGCGATGACATTTTCACAACCCCCATTTATTCAACTGACTCCCCATAAAAACATTTTGAATATAATTTTTACGAACTGTTTTTAATTAAACCGTGTAATATACAATTAGTGCCAAATTACCTCCGAACCCTATGAATTTAATGTTGCTGCTCTTAAGCATTAATTAACTAAAATTTGCGGAAAGCACGTGCAGGGATACTTGAAAACTTTTGAATTAATTAAAAAAAAGGAAGAGCTTAATCCCCGGAACTTTCTTGTCAGAATTAATCAAGTCCACATGCCACCCAGATTAATTAACATATAAAAAGGACTGAGACTTGGGCAATCAAATGAACCCTTTCAAGTGTTTCTACAAATTTTAATTTTATCTTAGAGCGCCCCAAGAGGAGCCAAAGGACCCCCAAAAGAACAGGCACAATTTTGAAACATCCAATGTAATTTGCGACAGGAAGAGGGCGGAACGGCGGAAAGGACGAGGAGCGACGCCAGCGAGGCCTGTTCAAAAGGCATTTGAAATATGCCTCAGCCATTTTTCTGGGCTCGCCGAAGGACATTATAATAGCATTTAAGTGCGGCAGATTATGAAAAAAGACACAGAGAGAGGAAAAAATTATCTGCGGAATGTGTTGTATCTCAATGAGATGAAGCGTAAAAAATCAACTTTCCCTGTCCCCCGGTCCACCAGCACAATGGAAATGAAAATGGCTCTCCAGTCTGCTTTTTAACACTTCTGAAGTCCGCCTTCAAAGCAATAACGCCTAAGGCTGGCTTTTTGCTGTAATTTAGGCGCTTTTTATCTACTGGTGGTGCTTACAGAAGGAAACGTTAAGTGCTCTACTTGGCTTATTACAGTGAAAAGGCGCAAAAATCAGGAGTGGGATAGAGGGCGGGGGATCCTTTGTCCTCAACTGCTCGAGCTGAGCCATCCTACATCCACCCTCGCAATTAAGGGAAATAGAACCCAACAGATTTACTCTAGGCAGAAAGTGGCCAAGGAAGAAAGGTGTACCAACGGCATGCCAGTCTGCTCCTGATAAGGGACCCCCCACTACGCATTTTCAGCGAACTCCGCAAAAAGAACTCCGTTCTATAAATCATAAACAAAGTAATAAATTAACAACTTATTAGTTTTATGAAATATTTATACATTTTAATTTCTATAAAGTAAAAATAACATTTTCACCACTAACTCTTATCCTACTATGGTCTTATTTTACCCTCTATTGTATCATATATAGTACATACTTGTTTTGTGAAAATCTGATTTGTACCCTATTAACAGCTATTGATGCAATCTGTGATTTTTTTATAATATTTCATAAAAAAATAGCACTTTTCTGTTCATGTTAATCGTATTAAATCGATGCACCCCATTTAGAAATGGCAAATTGAAGAGTGTACTTGGAAGATCTACTTAAAGTCTCCTTCTTCATCATCTTCATAGTATAGTAAATCTCAAACAAGAATTTATTTCCGCAACTTTTTAGGTATTGTGCGGCATAAGCAGGTGAAATGCCATACCCTTTTCTCATTTAAATGATTTCCTTGGAGCGGCAAGAAGGCTTGAGAAGAAACTTCAACTTTTTTCCCGGCTAATAGCATAAATTAGGAGAAAGTCTTCAGCCAAGACGTTAAGGATCCTTGATGGGGAAGTAATGCCGCTGCGGTGACATTAAAAGTTGTTCAGTTTCCTTGACCCGACGAAGTTGAACTACGGCAGCGCACTTTGAATAGATGTCAATGGCACTTGCTAGCTGAACTAGTTTCATCTCGTTAGGGATTTAAGTAAACCGGAGTACTCCCGCCGTTCCCGGCGTAAGGTAGCTTACCTTCTTAAAACTTTCCAAACCGCGTCTCATACGTCTCTAAACGAGATCCTAGTCGCTTTTAAGATAATAAAATTTCGACACCACCTAATTTCATTTACATGATTGACAAGAATGAAATTTTGAGCACTCTCCATCATGTGAAAATTTCGCAGCATTTCTTTCGCTAAGCCCGAAATAAAATTCGCCGCAACCAGTGTATTAGAGTTTCACGAGTCTGTCCAGATGGCGGGCTCTATCGAACGCGCGCTATAAACAATACATGAAGACGCCATTAAGGGCTGTCGCCGCACCCCCACCGACGAAGGGATGAACCACCCTTCTTAGTTTTTGTGCGGCGCAGACAAGACCATTTCATTTTACTTTCCTCCGCTCTCAGATGGAAAAAAATAAGGCGGCGGCAGGGTGAATTCGAGCGCTCCAATTTTGTGGTCGGTCGGATATTTTCCCTTTTGCGCTAACGTCCGACCCGACCCAACCCGACCCGATTCCAACTCTCGTCCCCACTTCTGACACCATGAAACTTTGTACATGCGAAATTATTTTTATCGCAATTCGCCGAGATGTTGACGCTCGCGGCGTACACGGCACACACAAAAAGGCCTTTCTGCTTAATTTGCGAGGCCCAAGCTTCAGGATATTTTCCTGCTTCTTAGAGCGAGGAGTTCTAAAAACTTTTCGATTAAATGAGCGCCAAGATAAAATGTCTCTTTTAAGGTTAATGGCGTCCCTAGTCAATCATAACGGCCCTACGAAGCGGAAATATTGCGAGAATCCAAAATAAGGGAATTTAGACAGATGCAAAGTTATAAATTATTTTTTACAAGGCTTGGCGGTTGCGGTTGCGATTTCGATGGCTTATTGTTAGGAAGGAATTAGTATATACAGACATTGCTATAAGCATATGGATATTAGATACCCTGTACTTTTCATCGTCCATATTAGGGCTTCTAATCAATAAAATTTATGCTACATATTTTCAGTCAATACATTACATAGTGTAGAAAAAGAATTTGTTAACAAAATTACTATTATTCTAGATATCAAAGGAAAATATTTACTCGAAAGTATTAAAACTAGTACTTTGTATAATATCCTTAAACTTCAGTATTTGCCTGAACATTTGTACAAAGGAGTTTCAGGAACGTATAGAATTCAAAAATGTTATTAGCAGCATCTTCTCTAATGTAAGTAATTTTCTTGAGCAGGATCGATCATCATTTGAACGAAAACCTATAGCTATTTCTAAATATTTGTAAAAACAAGGTAAGCCGAAAGATTAATTTTATGTTTGTTTTTTGTTTGTTATAATGTAGCATCACGATCAGACAATTATCGCATTGATGATCGTATCACAAGGTTGTAAAAAGCTCACGATCATGGTCAAGATGAGAAGCGATTCCACAGACTTTAAAAGGCTTGAAACACGGAGCCACCTAACCTCTTAAAATGGGGAAAAAACCATTTATATTTTATTTTAGTTTCAATGAGATTTTGAAAAGGAATTTAACTGCAATGTCTTTAACTCTAACTATGAAAACTTTACATAGCTAGTTTTTCTCGAAACGACCGTGACATATCAAGATTTGACTAAAGGAGCACCAAATTTGCAATTTTGCACTTTTAAATTCAATATTATCTCGTATCTATAAATGATATTCCATATTTCCAAAGTGCAGAATTCTTCAATCGCAAAAACCATAGCAGTGTGCGTGGTAATTCATAGTTATCTCCAATTTCCCAGTACTAAAACCAAAAGTCATTGAACTGGCCCATAACCAATTGAGTACTCTCTGACTATCGGCACCCTTTTGTGTTAGACGCCTTTATGCACTTCTCCGATATTTCGTCGAAGTAGGGAAATTGTGCTCATGCGACATATGTCCTCATTTGTTCCTCGATAACTTTTATATGGTTCACTTTTTTCAATTCAGCCCAGGCGAGAAGATGTCTGATGTGCTTCCATTGTACCCAATATTTTACCAAACCATGACGACTCCGGCTCCCATTCGTCTGCGTCCATGGAAATGGGAATCTTCCCCTTTTCTGAATATAACATGACCACCACTCGTCAGCAGGTCGGTCCAAGGTGAATCTCATCCGCACGTTCCGATGACAATTTTTGTCTTTATTCCACTTTGTATGCTCCCCTAGAATTCGCCTCCATTTCTTTACCACATACAATTCTGGCAGTGATACTCTCCTCCTTCCGCTTGCGTTTCATTTATTTAGTTTGCCTTCTTCGCTTTTTCCGCACTCGATACTCGAAATCAGATTCCTTCACAATTTGTCCAGCTGCAAAAGACATATTCTTCGTTCGTCCAATCAATACTGCTTAGGGACATAAATTATGGAGCAACCAGCAAATATGAAAGTTGCCGATCCAATCTACATAATGCAAGACAGTGCAATGTTATTAACTATTATACGTTTTAAAAGATAGTATATTAAAAAGCGCATTGCAGCATAATTAGTGTATATTTACACACTGTACAACGAAATATAAAATAAAAAACAAATTGGTGTCAGAAGTGGAATTAATTTGATTATGAATTTAACATACTATTCGGTCGCAAAATACATTTTCTAGACATATGTAATTTTTGGAAAATAAAAATAACATATTTTTCGGAGAATGTTTGAACATCTTAATGTCGTTACTAAACGAAAACGGATGGTGTTAACATTTAGTCAATTTTGCATTTTAATTATTTGTACCCATATTAGACGGTGCTCCCTGCCGTATCATTACGTGATTTTCAAAAACTAATTAATCTGTGACTTTACCACAGGATAAATAAATTTGTTAAATTTGCTATTTTATGGGTACTAGCGGATTATATAGAAAAGACTGATTAAAAATTCAAGTTTTGTACTGGTCCACAGATATTGAATTTGAGCGGAAACTTGGCACTATCAACAATTTTCGTATGATTCGTCCACAGTAAGTGATATCTCCAAAAAATTTCATAATTAAACAGCGCAAGGTAAATCCATCTGCAGAAGCGGAAAGCAATCGGCTTGCTGTTCGATTTCACGTTTCCGGCAGACAGAGGGTTTTGGAAGGAGTTGCAATTTGCCATGGAAGTGCCCTGCCACGTCGAATATTGGACGCGATCCTAAAATGCCTCAGCGAGCAAAATAAATTAGGGGTGCAGTCTGGATCGCCCTCGGTTGCATAGTGCGAGCACACCTTCGCCCAGGTCTGGCGAGAAATATCAATTTTGCAATTTATTGCGGAAAATGCTGAAACTTCTGGCGAATAGCACGCAACATGATTTCCATCACGTGAAGGGCCTTGTGCCGGGCACACCAAGGGCATTAAAATTCAAAGGGTGAAGTGGATGAACTGCAGCCCGGCGGAAGTGTGTGCCCGCCCGTAGGCATTCCTGTTGGGGCCCTTATAATTGCGTTGTGTGCTGCTAACTGGGTGGCACGGGATTACCAATTTCATTGGGACCACATCAAAGTTACTTCGCTCGAAGGGAGCCACCGAGGCCTTCCTGAGTGATTCATAAAACTCCTGTCCCAGCCCACGAGGAGTCCTGGCCCGGCGGCGGGTAGAAACGGCAGCTATGCGAGCACAATAGACCCTTAATTATAGACCCAAATTTAGTTTCCCCGATACAAAGGAGCGCTCCAAGGGGGTGCATTACACCCCCAAATGACTGGTGGCAATGCTCTGCGGAAATCATCGGACGAAGAAAGCTCTCAGCCTGGCCAAGGACTACACTTTTATAGAGTATCTATGCTCAGCACAGAATAGATACTGTCATTAGTATAAGTGATTAAATTGCGCCAGTCGATTTGTTCGAAAGTTTCTCGGTAAATGTTCGTAATTTCACTAATTGCTCCCTCTGGATGATTCTCGGAATCGTTAAAAGGAGCAAAAGATATCCAAGTTTGAAATTAACAAGGGCTTCATAAAGAAATTCTTTGTTACTCGCCCACTTGGACGAAATGAATTTATTGGAAAATTCCTCTGCCACTTAAAGGCGAGGTATTCAACGGAAATTTAGAATAGGGACGCGTAAATTTATAAACAATCAAACCTGAACACCATTCAGCAGGTTTTATTTTTGTCGATACTCTACATTATTTTAAATTTCCAGGAAAATTATTATCACAGGAAATAAATTATCAGCTCTGATTTGATAACCATAAACAAAATAATAAACAATTCATAGAATAGTAAAAGTATTTAAAAAAATTAAGAAAGATAAAAGAAATGATTCCGTGATTCAGGCCAAGTACGAAATTTCTACTGAAAACTACAAACCTTAAGCACCCGGCTCAAAAGTACCACATTTCTATTTAAAACTATCAAAAACTATTAGATTTCAGGTTCTGAGAAACCTTAACTCAGCTTTGAATTCTGAAAGTGAGTGTATATTCATTTTGTTTTTACTTGCAAGTTCATGGCCGCAGAATTTTCGATGGTAGTCGCAGCAGTATTCGCGCAATCCTATAGAAGAACCCCTTCTAACTTTTGGTCGCTTTTAAAACCACTTATTGAAATTAGTTTAACTTTTCTATGTGCACTTGCTAAAGTCGCTTATTGTTGTGTAGTTGTTAGTGAGCAAAAGCCAGATTTATTTCACCTGAAGCAAGCACCTGTGTTAAAACTAAAAAGTAGTGGTAAAGGCTCAATGGGGGCTTTCATGACGTCGAATGTGCTTGAACTAATTAACCCTCTTTGTCATATGAATAGACCCTAACAGCGAGCCTGATTTCCCGGTAGTGCGGAACCGCTGAACGGTTTTCTAAAGCTCTTAACCCTATCAGCCGATATGGAACCCACGAGTAGTACTTCTGACTTACTGGAAAGCATGATAATCGATAAGTTAATTATTTTGTCCCTTGATCCCAGAAAATTAAAAACGTTGGTCCTTGAAGCAAAATGGATTAACACGTCCTTTAAAGAAATGTGAGCTCGAGATTTTGAAATTCTGCTCGTGTGCACTATACCGTGTCAGGGTTAAGTCACAAAGGATGCTGTACTTAAGCATTTTTAAGACGCGCTCATTCAATACCTTAGAAAATTATGTATATTTAAATAAGCTGAAGCGTAAAGTTTCAACCGGGGTATAAAAAGTAATTGTATAGTATATACAATTTTAAAGGCTAAAAAATGTAGATACAATCGATTTCAATTTTTATGTTATGACAAAAGGAAGGGACTGAAAAAAAGGTGCCATTAACCATTATTTCATTTTTATTAAATATGTATACGAAAAAAACAAAACAAGAACAATCATAAAAATTTGATCGATTTTGGTAGTCTAATATACATACATGTGTATAATATCCATGTTATCAATTTGTAAAATAAATTTTGTTTTTCGTAGTAACTGACATTGTTGTAATACATATAAAAGGTTAGGACAGATGTACAAAGGCAAAGGTACTTTGTTGTAGGTATCAGGGATTTTTTATTTTAAATGGGTTGTATTGATTTTTCGAAAAACTCAACAAATTGGCGATAAAAGAGTGGTTCAAGATAAACGAGTAATCTTCTCGCATTTACCCCAAGAAGGCAAAGAGGTTATGTAAAGAAACCCAATAAAAATTAGCACCACTCGAAAGCATCAAAGGGCAAAAATGCAAACCGTCCAGCTTCCATCCGTCACCGTAAGGAGGATAAAACGAGTTTAACCCGATTCCGGTGATAAGACGAAGGGTCGCCTTACGCAGCGTCTTATCTGAGCCCACAACGAACCCGTCCAAGGGTTCGCTTTCCCACAGCCCTTCCTACCTGAGCGCCAGGACAGGGCCGAAAAGAAAACATTCCTTCGTTCCTGGGCCTGTTCACTCACCTTTCGCCCAGCGCCCGGAATCCGGGAGTAACAAATGCAGCCGGGGCCGGCTATCGGGAAGATCAAATGGATTCGCGTTGCTTGATTTATGGGAGCCACCTACGCTCCGGGGACTTCTTCGAGGCCGGGGGACGAGGTAATGAATAGGCCAAAACAAGTGTCAGGGAAGGTTCGGGACGAGAAAAGGTGTGTTTTCGGTGTTGGTCCCTGTGTTTATTTTACCCGCGAGCTCTCGGCATTCAAGGCTCCGTGCCCCTTTGTACCTTCTTCCCGTCTTTTCAACTATTCCAAGACTCGGGGCAATTAATTTTAATGTTAGCCCACAATGTCGCTTTTGTTTTTAAAAATTATTTTACAGCCCCAAGCCCAGAGGGTGTAATTCTTTGCGTATTTCTTCGACTTTTGAAGGCGTGAACTTGCGCAATATTTTCCTGTCGAAAACAATGAGTTACACTCAAGAGAGCTGCTTTTACGGCGACAACTTTTTTTTTGCAGTGGTGTTAGCCAGCAATCGGGCACGTTCATATCTCGAAAGTGTTCAAGACGTAATCTATTTAGTCCCAGCAGCAAAACAAGCTGCCATGTGGCTTTAGAACAACAAAATCGTGATACTAAAGGTTCAATAACACCATCTTACCTCGCAGTTAATTAAATACTGGAAAAGAATTGTCGCAAAAATATATAAAATAAAGATAAGATAAAACCTAATAGCGTCTTTTGGTAGCGAAAAAAGTTAACGCGACGCTGAATCTCGAAAATTCAATTCTACTGCGAAACAATCTATACTTACTTTCACTTTCACTACCTTTCCGGCGACCTTCAATGTTTTCATGAAAGAGAGAACAAATCACCTTTCATTGAATAAAACATTTGTCTTCATTACCGACGACAATTGCGTTAATGTGGGGGCCCGAGTAAAAATGAACATGGGCTGAACAGGGGTTGAACGTGGTCCTTTCAGATTTTTTAGGGCCGTACGCGGTCTGTACAAGTATGAAAAAGCCCGAAAGGCTGTACATAGGCCGTACAAGGGCCTATTTAGAATGAAAAATCCAATTTATGCATGGTTTGGGCCTTACATGGGTCGTACTTAGGCCACACATTACAAAATAATCGTCGGCCGTACATACGGGCGTACAGCGGTTGAACACAATTTGAAAAAATAATTATTTATCGTATTTGATTCAATTCTATGACTGAATTTTGCTAACATAAATGTAAACACACTGATCAATATTGTTAACATGCAAATTATCATGTATTATTATTATTATAAATTTTTTAAATCAAGTATCTATCTTTAAAATAGTTTATTTAAGGTAAATAACATAAACAATATACTTAATATGTGGTTATTAGTGCAATTTATTTACTTCATTTTTATAAAAACATACAAAAATATAACATGGTAGTATATATTAATATATTAACATATGAATCCTTATTCAACTCTTTATTATTCGCTATATTCAATGTTATTATCTGGTTTTGCAATATAAACTTTGTCACCAATTCTTATTAAATAACATAAGCAGACTATCGCATTTACATCGATAAGAAAGTTTGGTGAATTATCTTCAATTTTTCTATATAAATAGGAAAGTATAATTTCTTTTTCGATATGATTCACTTCATTAGTTACTGGATCTGTAATTTTTCCCTTGAATTCGGTTTTAAAGGGATTCTCAATCTTCACTTCTTTTAAAAATGCAAAAAACTTTGATCCATTGCATTCAAAATCACAATTTTTGGTAGGACAAATACATGTTTTGATAAAGAATTTCACAAATCCTACTTTCATACCTTCTGTTGTTGAAAATTGAACACAATAGGATGCAAAAGATGTCTTTCTTCTATAATCAAGTGCATATATTGTTTGTTTTGTCGTTTTCAATCTAAAAAATTTTATAATGTTTAAACGAAGTATATTTTCCATACTCGTAATGCTATGAAGTACAACTTGAAGTTCTTGAGGTATATTTTTTAAATACATTAGTTTTCCTAAGGCATACATATTTCCACTTACTCGGCGAAGAGAACTAATTCTTTTGCCAATGTTTCTTAATTTTTTACAAAATTTTGTTACTTCAGTGTCTTGTCGTAAATTATTAATTTTACTCGTTAATATTACACTTCTCATTAAGTTGTTATATATTTGTATTCCTACATAGCGAGTACCGTGAACACAGTTTTTCATTTTTCCAAGCAAATCTTCGAATGGAAAGCATGAGGTCACCCAAAGTGGGCCTAGATCCTCAACAAGATCAGGCAAATGTTGTAATGAATGTATATTAAATGTCAAAAATCTTTTGTCATACAAATACTCAAAGTTTGATACAAATTCAGTCAACAAATTTCTACTATTATTGATAGATTCTATTGAGATTGATTTTCCATTCAAAATATAAATACCATAAAGCAATTGCATGTAATGTTTTAAATATTTTTCTTCCATTAAACCGTCAACTACAGGCAATGAATAAAAAAGAAAGAAATTTTTCCACTCGCTAGCTTTCCAGTGGTTTAAGTGTTTTATTAATGATCGTGGCATCCTTTTAATAAAGCCAGGAGGCTTTATTTTCATCAAACGTTGATCTATTATTTCACGATAATTATAAAGTGACCATGGTCGATATCTGAATTCGTTTCCAATCCATAATTTTGCCAAAACTTGAATTACACCAAGGTACACGCAATGCATAACATCAATTGCGGTACCACGTGCTACATCTAACATCATACAATTTAACATACACGGACCTTTTATTCCATACTGTGGTTCTTTTGTTTGATAGGCTAATAAACCAAGGTCGTCATAATCTTGTTTTTTTTTTAATACAAGATTCTCTTCAAATGGATAAATATGTGTTCTCCCATACACACCTTCTTCACTTACGGCATCACCTTTACATTTGCACCGTGGGCAACCATATTCACCATTAAATTGTTTGTGGTTCAAAAATTTTCCTCTAGCTGGTGTATCGCAAGTACCACAAAGAATCCATGCTTTTACAATTTGTGAATTACGTAAATTATTAATTTTCATTGGTATTCCAACTTCAAATTCAGCCATTTGATGATATAAGGGAGTTAAAAAAAAAGTTACCATAGGCTCTGAAGGACCAAACCAAAGTCCAGCTAGAATCATATTTTCTTTCATTATTCGTTTGTCATACGGCAGTTCATTAATTATTAAATAAAATGGCCAAACACTATAACACCGTGATTTAAATATTGGTGCACCGTCTGTATACCACATGAAGGAAAGATTAAATTCGTTGTCGTCAGGATTATTGTTGTTCTTGTGCAATTTATATAATTTACCGTCAAATATATCCTCAATAAATGCATCATTTTCTTTTATGCGATTAAGGCGATATGATAAATTATCAACGAAACCAGGTTGTAGAAGCAATTCTTGCAATTGATTAGCTACCGGAATTTCTATAAAGTAAGATTTTTCGTGCCCATTATTATTTTCTTGATGAACACAATCACATGTAGATATTCTAGATTGTAAGCTTCTCATACAATCACCACAATAATAATGTTTTTTAAGAGGTACTGCATTATTTTTAAAAAAATTCATAAATCTAAAAATTGTTCTTTTATGTGTTGAATCAGATGGTAAATGGATTGAAATTAATTCTAGGAGATCAGCAAAAGCAGCGCCAGTAAGGTTGTGTGCCATGACATATGTAAGAATACTTATCATACTTTCTGATAAAGTTATAGGGGCTCCAGCATATAAGGGAGTATTTGCATCGTCATTGACATTTGTCTCTTCTTCATCAGAAGTTTCATTTTCTTCATCTTCTGATTCGTCTTGACTTGTTGATTCACCTTCCTCTTCTTCTTCACTTTCGTCTTCATCATTATTATTGTCGTCATCAGGATGATCATCCTCGTCTTCATCACTATTATCGTTGTCATCATCGTCATTATCTTCATCACTATTATCGTCATTATCATCATGTCTGTGTCGATCTCGATCACTACCTTCTTCTGCTTCCGATGATTGAAGTTCTTCATGTCTATTTTGCTGTGCAATTATCACGTTTTCAAATATTCCTATATGATTCATTGATATATCTTTATTAAGAGTAATGTCTCCTTCAACTTCATGATGTGTATTCTGGGGAATCTCACAATTCTGTTCGAGTTGGTCTGCAATTCAAGGTTATTGAAATAAATATAATATATTTGGGGAAATAAAAAAGTATAACAAATGCATTATCAAAAATAAAAATACACAATTTTTGTTTGAAATAAAATCAGCTAACTGATTGACTTTTAATTAAAAGTCGTAGATTCCTATTCTTTTCTTTTTCAGTAAAAAATCAGTAGATGCATAAAATAATCACAATATTCCAAGTGGTACCCACACCCTGATAAATATATTGCATTATCATAAAATTTATAGAATTGTATTTAAAAATTTGAATTATATGACTTCTATGAAACTCGATATAGAATAACAAATTCGGAAAAATCATTTTTTAAAGATGAGATGGTATATCGGTTATCGAAATTATTTCTAAATTATTTTTAATCCTGATGAACGCCCTTGCTATTGTTATATAAATAATCCCATCGTATAAATAAAAAGCTATTCATTATTCATAGTCACGTGCAGTGATGGTAATAATAATGATAATTGAGAGAAAAAAAATAACTTACTTGGTAACGCCAATAATTCTGCATCAGTACCCTGATATCTTGGTTTTTTTGAACCTGAAGGTGTATTCCTATAATTACAAAATTTTTAATGCAATGTTAATGACTGTATGAAATGGATTTTGCTACAGATTTCATTAATCTCACCTGTTTTGTATAAGTGGTCGCTGATTTTTCAATCTTCTTAATAATTCTGATCGTCTACTCCGACTATAATCACTTAGATCACTAGATGGGTTAATTTTTGGCATTTTTATTGTAACTAGTAAAATAAACACCACTTTTTAATTCACTAATGCCGTTAAAATTTTTTTAGATAATGTCATTGCTGAAGGAATGAAGTAGTACTTCTCGTTCTTTCGAAGCTAAGATTCAGAATATTGAGAATCCTTTTTGGTTACACTGCATTAGTTGTCTTAAAAAAACCCATTACATCAAAAACTAGTCCGAACCCTGAAAAACGGCTGCGCATCTCATTAGGCGATGCGCCAAGTTTACATTCCCGAAGTTTGAAACAAAGAATTGCGAACGTGCAACGGGGAAAACAGCCCCGTGTTGTTTACTCATTTTCCCCGAATCCCAAATGCGTTTCTCTAACCTGCGCAACTCCTTCAGGCAGAAAAGAACTCGAGTTCTATCAGTTAGCAGTGAACAATCGCCCTGTGAACATATTCCGAATTTCTTATACCTAGTGCATTTCAATGTTAAAAAAGAAAAAAAAATTGTGGGCATTAATATTCTGGCCAGAGACAAAGGAAATATCAAATGTTAAAGTGAGTGACATCAATAAAGTGATTAAGAACTATAGTAAAGTTGGCTGGAAAGGCGATCTGCCGTGGGTTGATGAAAATAATATAACAACTATTTATGAAGCAGAAATATTAAAAATTTCATGTAAGTATCATTTTTATGTTCTTAAAACTAATTCATTTAATAACACTTTTCAATCTTTAAAAACTAATAATATTAGCGCCAAAACATTGATATCTAGCAAATATACTCTATATTTATTGAAGTTCCTTCATCAAAAATTATTTTCCTTCCAAAATTTATGAATATTTATTACTTTTAATAAAAAATTGTTTAGAAATGTATCTACTTTATTTTGCATATTTATTATATTTTTATATAAATGAATATGTTTCATTAAGACGAAATGTTGATTATATTGTCTATCTTTCAACTGTGGCACCTTCCGTCTATACCTGCTTCTTAACCCTTTCGCTACCAGCGTGACATATATGTGACGATCCGATTTTTTTACCTGAGCTCGGCGTCACAAATCTGTGACGGGTGTTCATTTCCTTTTAGATACATACCACAAAAATAAATGACAATTGGTATAATATTTAAATAAATAATTACGTCTGAGCTGTGGTGGCGGTTTTTCCCCTGAGGCTCTGGTAGCGAAAGGGTTAAGGGAAAAACCGATCCCATCCCTTTTTTTCTAAAATTGTTATGATTGTAAGTAAGTGAACAATAAGTGTTTACATCTTTATCTAACACAAGAGAACCTTAAAGAAGCGTCCAATGATTTCATCACTGCGTACTTATATCGTATTGATATGGTTGCGCGCACTTAAGTATTTTTGTACTTAAGTACTTTTGCGCTGTCTTAGGTTTTTTTTATTATGTTATTTGTTAAAAAATTGCATATTTTTTATTTTCATATCTAATATCGAGAAAAATTATAAATACCATAATTGTTTCTTATGAAATGCCACATGTAAGGAACTTCAATACATATAACTTTTATAGGATATAAAATGATGTTAAATACATAAACTTTAATTTGATATTTTGTTTCAGCTGATAAATATTATCTGGAATCACTAAATATTGACGTTTTTGGTCGAGTATTAAAAAAGGGATTTACCGCAGCAGTGATGTCTGAGAAAAAAAAAATTAAAAATTCAAAAAAATTAAAGGCCGTAGCTCAACAGGAAAACATGGAGCTAATGGAAAAATCAATTTTCAATTTTCCTGCATTGGGTCAAAACACGTCTAACAGTTTCAAAAATGAGAAAGAAAAATGCTCTTCGTCGGATAAAAATGAAAATACATCATGTACCAATTGCTTGGATTGTGTTTGTGAAAGTTGGAGGTCCCAAAGTAAGTATCAAAATATTAGACAGCTAAATACTTAAGCAACAATTCTAATTCTGTTATAATTTCCAGTTACACCACAATTCATGCAAATATTTGATGGAATACTTCAATCCATGAAGAAACTTATGAGGAGGAAAGATCCATGCTCTCTTGACAAGGAAAATGAGGTAACTTAAAGAAATTTATTGTGAATTAATTATTAAAGCAATTATTATTATTATGGTCAATACAGATGGAATTACACAAAAATACAGGAATCTTTTTGCCACAAAAAGACATTGATGCGAGTGAGAGTAAGGCTAATGGTAGGCCTTCTACTTTAGTTAGAGAATTGCTGATGAAAATTGTTACTCCGGAAGAGCTTTTGCAATATGAAACCGCAGCAAGAATGAATGAAAAAAGGCCAGCCGTCAGGGATGCTATTTTGGGTAAGTTTCGATAAATAACTGTCAAATAAAAATATATATGTTTTCCATTAATTATCTAATAAACATTGTTATAGGATTTCTGAAACATGAACATGGAGTTGTTATGAGCTTCAGAAAGTATAATGACGTCGTCAAGAAAAAAATCCACTATTGTAAGGAGAAACTGAAGCCGGAAGAGGTAGTTAAAGAGGAGAAAGAAAAAAATAGACTCCGAGTTCAAGAGAGTCGAAAAAAGAAAAGAGGAATTTTGGAAGAATATTGTCAAAATACACCATTAAAAAAAAAACTAGGTATAATTACTTAAACATGTGATTAATGTAAAATAGAAACCTCAATAATGAATAACTGTAAAAACGTTTGATATTCTTATTAAAGAAATTTTATTCTTCTATTGTTACAGACTCAACTTTTGACGACCAATTGAGTTCATCATCAGATGACAAAGAAAATGAAGAAATACATAGGCAGGACCACCATCAGGAATCAGGAATCAGGAATCATCAGGAACTAGGACCAAAAATCAGATCAGAAAAGGAAAAAGTACCAGAACAAAAATTGCGAGAACATACATCAAATGAAAATTTAAAATCAAAACACCAAGAGACAAAACAAACTTCGAAAAATCCCAATAAAATTCAAGATCCAAAATACCACAAATCAGATCAACAAACAATACACCAGGAAACAGAAAACACTCCAAAAAACGATGAACCAGGGAGAGAACCGAAAGACCAAATACAATATCAACAGAAACAAGCATCAGAACAACAATATTCTCAACAGCAACATCAACAAAATTATTACCCAAACCCTTATCATCAATATCCTCATCACCAAGTACCATATCAACCATACCAGCCATATTACCACCCACAACAATTCACAGAACAAAATCCTACGGCCAATTATTCTCCAATTTCGCAATATCCTTATCAGTATAATAATTATTCATCACCTTCGTACACTTTACCTTCTCATTTAAATGAAACATCTCCACCCACAACTTTTACAAACCTTTAAATTATTTAAAATTAAAGTAATATATATATATATGAATTTATTTAAATTTAAATTTATAATTTTAAGAAAAATATCTATTTTGTTTAAATAAGCAAAAATGAATTAATAAAACATTTATATTAAAAAATGAATTATTTTGGGTTTTAATTTATTTTAGTACATTTGTTATTTATAAGCCGCGCCAAAATTTCTACGGCCATTTTTATTTAAAAACAGCCTATGTACAGCCCCTGTACGCCCCGCTTTTTATTGCTAAGCAACCCGTGTACGACCCGTGTACGACCCATGTACGACCCCTGTAAGTCCCTATTTTAGGTAAAATATCCTCTGTACGACCCGTGTACGACCCATGTACGACCCCTGTAAGTCCCTATTCTAGGTAAAATAGCCCCTGTACGACCCATGTGCGACCGTATATCGGAGGTATCAAAATCTTGTACGGCCCAAATGTCCTGCAAGACTACCACGTTCGACCGTTGTACGCCCCAAAAAAATTATTAATACTTGGCCCTTGTACGCCCCTTGTACAGCCACAATTTTAAAATTTTTCATTTTTACTCGGGGGTGTTTCTCTTGTAAAGGGTTTCTGTACAAAAAGAAGTCAATTCGTTTCGGATATTCTTCAAAAAAAACTCTGTAAAGTGAAGATATTTTAAGAGTGGTTTTTCTCAAGAAATACCTAATTGGTTTACTCAAAAATTGCATTATCTCTTGTTTTGTTTCTGATTAAAATTAATCCACATTAAATTTTGTGTATTAAAGTAATCAAACGTCGTTTTTAGAAACATTCTTTAAGCATTCAGTCAACAATGCAATTATTTAAACATTTGTAATTTTTTTAAGTCGAAAATAACTATAGGAAAGGTCTTTAACGCTAATGCGAGAAATTTGAATGCAAGCATCCACTAAATTACATGTCTGTAACTTGTGAAATGGAGGACTTCGGTACAAACGTTTATCCCCCGTTTTATTCCTACTCTATTTCTATTATACAATAAATAAACAAAATCTAAATTTCATTCCTTAAATCTCAAATGGTATGTTCTTAGTAAACTAGTCGTTCTTGGCGTAGTTACTTGTAAGTTAGTTACTCTTTAGATTAATCCTAAAAAAATTTACAAAATATAAATTATAAGCAAATGAATAAAAAAGTCCATTTTATTTGGGGCTTTTGTTAAATAAAAACAATCAAATTATGACCAAAATGCAAATATATCTTCCCAAGTTTCGCTCAGTAGAAAAGTTACTGAGCTGAAGAAGAATAAAATACAGAGTCACAAATTTTTCTACCTGAACCTTAAGAGCTATAAATGTCGACTAAGAACCTTTGATACACCTAAATAATTGAGGCTGTACGAAAACCTCTTGTTAAAATCGATATTCTTTTTAGGCAACAGCAAGTTGAGTGAAAAATAAAATAGGGTACGAGTATGTGAATAACTTGTAATAAACGATGTCCTCTAGGCAGATAAAATCGGGGAGTTATTTCAGATTCAAAATTCTTCAATTGCAAAATGTGAACAGGTAGAAGAGTCATTGCAAATTCATTTGAAAACTTGGAGTATCTGACTATTCGTGTGCTTCAACCTATTTCCCAGAACGGTTATCTTGTTTGCTTTTAAGGTATAAAATCTTGCATTAACACGTTTAAGTCTTTTAGTGCTTCACCGGTGAGGTAGTATGTGAGCAATTTTGCTTAAAAATGTTAAAATTAATCTTTTTATAGATAAGTACTTGAAAAAAGATGCATGATATAAGCACGAGAAAATTGAATGCAAATTGTTCATATAATAGAAAAAAATGCTATACAACTTATTGTATAGTCGAACTAAACAATATAAAATGAAAGCTCAATTATTTTTAGAATAACACGAATTGCAAGCAAAGTTGAAATAACCGAAGATGTTTACGTGTGGGACAGTCAACAAATTCTTTTGTTGCAGACTCTTCGGTAAAATCGCGGACACCGCAAAATCACTGGTGCCTTTGCGATAAGTGACCTACTTAAAAAATTCTTTTAAATAAAAAATCGAATATGAATCACTTAAATATTTATTTATTTATTTATTATTCTTTTATCGACTTTATTTGCATTGGAACGTCTTTGTTCATCGGCAATTTTATCGCAACTTCTTGAAATCAAAAACCACCAAGAATGCGACAATCAGCGGAATTGAAGAAAAACAAACGACACGAGGGAGGATATCGACGAAAGACAAAGTTTAATTGTTGTCGCAGATCAAGCACACATTTCTGTGTTCGAAGAAATGATACCCTTTATTCAAGGTCTCGCAGCTATCTTCACTCGGCGACTTATAAATACTTGGAAGAGGCGACAAACAGTGCGATAAAGAAAGCAGTGAAGCACCACGCCCTTAACAACTTTCTAATTACATCAGCAACTCTTCTGGGCGAGCTATCGCACCTTCGGGCGGCGGATTAGAGCCGGCCAGCAGGGAATTATTCATCAGGTGCAATTCCAGGTAACTTTGTCCCGCATTACCGGGAAGAGGTGTGAGCAGCACGGGGACGCATTTGTTTTCCTAATGATTTCCTCTCCTCGCCCTTTGTGGCAGCTCTCAACAAGTTTAGACTCTTGAGTCTAGCGTCTAATTACGACTAATTACAGTTTTGTCAATTAATGGAAAGGCGTTTATGACCAGCACTTCTTTAATTTTTTTCTGTCAGGGAGGAGAAAAGAAAACCCACTCCCTTGGGCTCCGGGAAAAATTAGTTTCCTTGAATCAAAGCGCGGGAAATGATTGCTAAGTCCTTTTTAATTAGAAGCACATCGCTGAAAGGGTTCCCTCTCTGCGAAGACCACTTTGGCTCTTCGCGCTTTGCTTTGATGGCGAAATTAAGTCACATTAATTATAAAATTGGCAGCGTGCCCCTTGTGATTTTTCATCTTTTGTGCCGCGAAGTGTTCTTAGACTTTCGAAAAATAAATAAATAAATAAAATGCCTTTAATTGCATGCCAGCCAAGTCATATTTGCCCAAAAGCGATAGCTTCACGGAGCAAGTGGCCCAAAAACGAGATTTTACGATTTTATACATCAAAAGAAAGCAATACAGATGGAAAGTATTATTAAGCGAGAATTTAAATTTTAATAACCCGGTCTCAATGTTCCGATTTCGATAAAGCACTGAAAAAAAAGATACCAGTGAAATTTCCTACAATTCTTTTGATCCTTGAAGATCCTTTACTTATTTGCAATATATATGTATATGTATATTACATGCTTAAATTGTTACATTTAGAATTGCGCTGTAACTCTTAGCTCAGCTTCTTCGAGAAATAGAAATTTAAAAACAAATAAAACCGATTCCAAAAAATTCCAAGATCTAAACAGTACAACATAATTATATTGAAAATCCACTACTACTATGTATTTCCAACCTATATTTTTGCAGTCGGTGTGAAAACCTGACTGATATTAATCCCGTACTATGTAGATAATCAAGGAAATCTGATTGCGAATTGATAATCTCTTTTTTTAGAAGTCGGTTAAAAATATTGGGTCATCGATTTTTAACATCTCTTTCAAATTTTCTTCAACTATGACTTTAATTTGTAAATTAATTAATATATTATTATAAAATGTTTTGTCCAAATTTGAAAATCCAAAACAATGTTGCTCAAAATATAGAACTTAGAGTGCGTAACTCATCCTGTTCAGTTTGATTGAGAATGCAACTAATGAATGGAATGATTTCATTTCGCCGGCGGTTACGATTTGTTAAATGACACCATACATCACAATTACCTCACCTGATCTCTCGATTTTTCCAACTAATTTATACCTGTTACTCAGAATTTTGCTTGAAGATAGAAAATAATAACCGATTTGGGCCTTGCCAACTGTTATTTTCAAATTAATGCGAGAGCAATTATTCAAAATTGTTTTGTTAAATTCGCATAATTTAAGTTCAATTTATTTTTCTAGTACCTACTTTTAACATCCGCCATAGTACTAGGTCAACGCTCACAAAATATGCACGAAGTTACTTCGTGTTATGTGTCGTCAAATCAAACCATTACAAATCATTTTGAAAGCCCTGATGACATACTTACATATAAATATATATCTACATAACACCGATAAAATACAAAAGTTTGCACCACATTAAGTATGCTTCGAGTATTTCAAGAACAGTCCACTTCAGGAACAGGCGACCTCAAATTAAGAGTATATTTGATTCAAGCGGATATCGCACCTCGTATCTTTCGCGCAATTGTGTTATCAGTGCGTCAAGTAGCAAAACTTAAACTATGTAGATAATTTTTATGAAATTTTTTATGAACACTAACTCTAAAAGTCGCTGAGAACTGTCGGCGCCAATAAAAGACGCTACTTATGGTAGCTTTATCTTATCGTAGACTTTGCCATAACTTTTTTTTCTGAACTTTTGAATTAAATATTAGAGCATTAGATAGAGTATGGCTGTTTTATTAGTCGATAATTAATAATCAGTTCGTATTTATGTTGCGTTGTAATTATAGCAAATCGAAATATAAATAAGATATGTACATTTTCAAATAAAAACAAATAAGTCAACAACAAATAGCCAAGTGGTTGTGCATTCACGAAATATTGCATTTTGTAAAACTCTGTTAATAATGTTGGATTTTGTCGAACTAGTTGTTGGTAAAAAACTTCATTTCCTTAGTATGTATGTATGTATGTCTTCCCAAACACATGAATTCATATAACACGGCGGAAAAATTGTGGCCGTGCTGGTATAACACGGATTTATAACGTAACCACCGTATTTTATGTGGCTTTACGTAGTTTTTACTTGCGCACACTTAACTTCATCTGCAATTTCCTATTTAACTTTTTTCACTACTCATTACTTTTATGATAGGTATTCTTTTATGATAAAAAGTGTCCAGTAATGCGTGCATTAACAAATATTGGAAAAAATTCTACTGTTGAATATCAACTAACATTATAATGCATTAATTGAAATTTTTAAGGAAGCTTGAAATCTATGATAATCCGCGACATTTCTTAAAAGATAGAATTACGTTAAATAAGCAATGAACTTTCAACTATTTATTTATTATTTTCTTACTTTTTAATAAAGATAAATTCTTGAGAGTTATCGTATAGTTATCAATGAAATTTTTTCGAAATTTTGACCTGCTTTTTTCATATGCATAGCAAGTATGTATTCACGAATAACAAAACGAAAGTGTGGGTCGGTGTACCTAACACTTGGAATTTGATTTACTAGTTATTTTGAGTGTCTCAACTCAAATGTCACCCGTATTATGACAGAAAGTTAGTTTTATATTACATCTCCGGTTAACAAAATGGGTCGACATACACTTGAACAACGCTGAGAAATAATAAAATTGCACTTGGAAAATGAATGTTTGGTGTAATTTTTGGATCGGCAGTGGTTTGAATGAATAATTAACCGGAAAGACTGTACTTTCGAATAAAAAAGATTATACTTTTTCGCATTGAAAACAAATTTTACGTTTTTATTTATAGCAAAATCAAATTGTAAATGGTTCACCCTGTAGATAGTACAAAATAGTTAGATTTTTGAATTTACACCGGAAACCGAATTGGATACGACAGTTCAATTACAAATCAACGTTTTGATTGCTACTAAAATAATTATACCAGAAAATAGTCGATTACTTTCTAATTTATTATTTTAGTGAAACAGATATGTAAAATTTCGAAACCGCTCTTTTACAAAAACGAATACTGTTTGCTTAATTTTTTGTAATGCCATTTTATAAACTTCAAAAACAAACGTCCAACATTTTAAAATGTTCACGCTTTGTTTTCCAGGGGTAAATATTAACTTGTTTTTGTATATTGTATTCAAAAAACAGGTTGTGTCAACCAGACGATGATCTTTCTTCAATCTCAGTCTTCAAATTTAGGTGAATTCTATGCTTTGTCGCAAATTTCTGTTTGTTCTCGAGTTACTCGAGCTCAGATCGGGTCTGGAGTCTCTTTGTCTAGTCGAGTCGCGGGAACGCCCGCGCAGGTGGCAGTCGTCACTCGCGCAGACACAGGTAGCGGCGAAAGGGAGGAGTTCTTTATTTTTTCGAATCCGCAAGTCGCCTTTCGATTTATTGGCGCACAGAGGCCGCAATTACGCGACGTGAAAGGAGGACTCGAGAGGCAGCGTGGCCGCGGGACGTCGGTCCAGCCGAAAATCACAGGTAGCCACTCGCTGACTGCCCGCGCCGCTTGACTTACCTTTATTTTTGAAATCCGGTTCGACGGCGACGTTGATGGTGTCGAAGAACTGCCTGACGGCGTCGCACGTCGACGTCCGGGCCTCGTCCTTATCCACATTCTGGCCGGCGGGGCTGTGATCCAAACTTTTGCCACTCACAAAAACACTTCGATTCGCCGTCAGCAGGAGGCCCAGGCACACCACGACCACTGATTTCGTAGCACTCGACTTCGCGATTTTGGCGGAGCACCGGTCCTCAGGTGAGGCCCTCATCTTGGCCAGGTTCGCAGGGGGCGCGTGGGTGCGACGCGGCGCGGCGCGGCGAGCGACGGTGACGGCGACGACGGGCCAAATGAAGCGGGCCGAGTGCCGCCGATATGTGCAAATATTTTCCTTCCTCTGGTTTGGGGCCGCGCCGACAAAGGTGCGACAACACAAAAGCCGATTAGCCGAGAAATTCGAGTGGAAAATCAAACAACTTTGGGGCCACAGCGACTTGTGGCAGTGCGGAGCGCCGACGAGGGCAGTCAAGAGACCGCGAAATTCCCCCGTGGAGCGAGGATAAAATTCAGATTTTGAGCCCCAAGAAGTCACGACACAAGAAACACAAAGCCAAAGCCAAAGGTACAAAGAGCAGGCCTTTCTTGATAACTGTGCGTTTTCGCGATGTAACGGGACCACAACACTTAACGGTTGAAACTGGACACTGTGAAAATCGCGACCTTAACCCTTCCGCCACTGACGAGCTCTGCGATTGTTATAAATTCTTCTGTATTTCGGTCGACCGCGAACTGGCGCGCCCGCAACTTATCGCTGCGATATTTGAATTCTGCTGGGCACCGGCTGATTAAAGACCATTTTCACGCGGCACCGGTGGACTGGGCTTTCTCCGCGGCTGATGACAACAGCGCTCTCGCCACCGCGAAAAACGACAAATCAAAAAGCAAAACAAAAAACTAAGGCAGAGGTGAGGGGCGCGCACCGACGAAGCACTTCATGCAGAGATGTCAGCATCCCAGAGTCACGTTCACAACTGATCCGAGCCTCGCAGTCGGCCGCAGTCCACGCTCCCGAGTCCCGTCGATCTGGCATCTCCCGCTGGCAGCCGCTGCTGCGTTCTATCTGCTCGCACCCGGCCGCACGCAGGAGCCGCGTTCCGATTCCGCGGCGCGCCGCGTCGTTCCTACCCGCTGTGCTTTACCTGCTCACGGTCAGCCGCCGGAGCTTTCTGTGGCCACACTCGCGCTCGGGTTGCCAGTGGCGACTCCGACCTCAGTCCTGTCCGGCGACCAGTCGACGGCGGGTCGCGGTTCCCTGGGGATGGCGGCGGAAGAAGAAGGCACCTGCTTCAAGGTCCTCAAATTATCCGCGGTTCTTCGGGGGTTTCGGCGGCAGCGGGCAGTTTGACGGTAAGTAGATGCCCATTCAAAGGTCGTTAATTCGATCCCACTTAAAAATGTTGGTTAAAAAAAATGATCATATACTGTAGTTTATATTATTGTGTACCGAAATTAATCATCTAAAATTCAAAATTCAATATATTTTACGTTATAATACAGTAAATTTATATTTTCATCAGTTACAAATTTGTTTGTTAAAATTTAGGTAGTTAATTTTTGATTGTTGTCTCATTTCGAATGTTTTTTTTGCTATTTCTTTTAAGCAATCGATTGAAAATATGTCGTGCTTAAGCTTACAGTAGTCAACATAAAAATTCGGCTTTCCAGAATTTCATTTTAAGGATAGATACACTAAAAATAGCAAATCTTTTAACTATTTTTGAAATTTACAAAGACACAATTAAAGCAAAATTGTATAGGAAGCTGAAGTATGATTTCTCGCACTATTATATTAATACCGATACTTTAACTAATATCTCATATTAAATTGAGGTACTCTGAATAAAAAATATTTATTTTAACTTTTTCAAATAATAAACGAATACATACAGGTTATTTGTTAATTTTGCTGATGACTATTCTTGTCAGAGGTATCATCAAAAATATTGCTTTACATTGTACCTATGTACATAATTTTGACTAAAATAATAGATTTTTTTTAAAATTAATAGTACTTAGTAAATATGCGCCCTTTTTAGTACACGGCGACCGTTTCAAGGTTTTTCTGCCGTACCGTATCAGTATGATTTAATATAATAAAAATGAAATGAACACCTTAAATTGCAAAATTTTGAATTCTAGTTATGGGCTTAACGTTCATTTTGTTTTAAGTTTCATTACTATTTTCAGAGTTATCTCTAATACTAACCAATAGAGTTGTTTTGTATATGCTTCATATTATTATTATTTTCAATGTTACGAAAGATCAAGAATAATAAAGTTTAGTTGTGTTGTCAGTTTAAGCAATTATTCTATTTATGTCTTATAAAAATGATGTGGTTTGGACACAATTGAATAGCTCACGGTAACACTATTCGTTCGCAACGCAAAGCGAACTCTGCAAATTAAACAAAAATAAAAGGGGAGCAGTGGCGACGGGCGTCTCTCCCCTCGCGCCGCACGAAAGCTCGTCGCCGTGAACGTTGAACCGCGGCAGAAGATTGCCGCAGGAACGGAACGAGCAACACCGAACGGACTGTCAAAAGCTCGTGTCGTCGCGGGCGGTGGGGGGAGGGAACGAGTCGGAGCGGAACCAACAAACACGCGCTCACTCGTTCCGCTTCCGATTGAAAGAAAAGCTTCGGAAGTGAACTTGCCGAGGGGAAGCTTTGAACTTGAATCACTCGCCGATGCCGCTGAGTGTGTGTGGGTGCAACTGCGAAATTGGACCGAGCGGGCCGAGGGCTTGACGGTGCAAAATTTGCATGCACGTGTTACCAAATTGTTTTATTTTTAGGTGTCGCCTCCTTCGACGACGCACAAAGGCGAGCTGCAAACTTTGCCACTCGGTGTTACAGGAATAGAATAATTCGGGTTGGAGTAGAGCGCGTTTGCTGAACTGAGAACAACCCTACGGAGTTTCAGCAATTTCATGTCGATTTCAGTTGAAATTAACTAAATTGTTTTACCAACTGTTTGTACATTACATTATTTGAAATCGTTCGTTCTTAATTTCATCAATTCTTAAATCGTCTTCGCATAATTTAGTTGATTAGTAAACATTTACAAACCTCTACACTAATTGCATTTATACAAAAATAGAATCAGGTATTTATGCATATATTGTAGAAACAAACATCAGGGGAATTAAATTTTGAAGTACTCTTTTTATTTATTTTTTAATTTTTACACATTTAAACTATATCCTATAAATCCTAAATTGAAAAGAGCTTAAGGATGGAAATTCGTACCAAAATTTAAACAAATTGCTTTACGTTTCCTTTGACTTAATTGATTCTTTCGTTCAAAGTTTTTAAAACAATTCGATATTAAAATTTAATCGAATTATTATCGATGAGGAAAACATAATTGAAATTAAAATTAATTGAAATGAAATTGTAGGAATTTCAGGAGCTTTATTAAAGAATTTTTAATCATAAATGCTTTTAAGAAGCTCTAATAATTTTTCCAATAATAATTGCAAAAATCCCCTATTTGTAATCCCTAAAAACCGGAAATAAAAAACGCCTTAAGAAAAAAAGAAGATTATACTACACTTTAATCAATTTACCTTTGAAGAGTCAGATACCCTCAAAAGAAAAATAAATTAATTTTTCGTTGTCATTTATTCTAAATTCTACTGATTGTCGGTTACCTAAGCACTATTTTAGCAATATCTGTAGAACTTATACATAATTGTGAATGAACATTATTTTTAATTTGTTGACAAGATTTTTCAAATGGAAACGAGTAATTTTAAAAGAATTTATATTTGCTCGAAAAAAAGTTCTAATAAATTTCAACCCTACTATCGTTCACACAATTTTGCTTGTGTGTTGGTAGATCATAGAAAAGCAGCCATAACACTACGTCCTCATGCTGGATTCACGAATCCTTCCGGCCCTATCCCTTCCCCTAACTTTCTTCCCAGCCAAGTCATACTTTACACGAAATGAGGAAATGAATAAAGTTAACTACTTCTCGTTCGGTTTAAGAGGCATAACAGTTTGTAAATTAAATTAAATTAGAGGAGATAAATTTGTCTCGTGTAAACCCATGTTGGAATGCGGCCAGAAAAAGGATCACCTCACATAAGTAATATGTGTGCACCACGGCCCCTGTTGACGCACGATGCACCTGCAATTTTGCATTATTAGGAAAGAGAGTTTCAGTTGCACGTATGCGTTTAAATATTTTCGAGTGCTCTTATCTCTGTAATTAACAGATAGTGTTAAAAGATATAAAAACGTTGCCGGCCCCTCCCGGCTCCAGGAGACCTACTTTCGGGTGCAGTAACGCCAGAGCGCCAGATAAGCATGCATCCGAGCGTTCGAGGGCAGTGCAATGTGCATCCTGGTAGTCCTTGACTCTTTGACATCGTCCGCCCTGCACCCCGCACGTGCTTTCAATCAATTCCAGAAATTCATTCCACGTTTCTTTAAATCCTAAACTTGCCCTCGCCCACCTTTCCGGAATATCACGTACACCTCGTTCCCACCACCACTCTCGCCCAGGAGGAGGGCCCATTTAGATCCTGGCTCATTCTTACGCCTCCTGGATTTCGTCCTGAGGTTTTTTCCCTTCCCCGCAAGTATTTATTCGAAGGCTTCTCCTGGTTAAGACAGAGTCCTTGCAGCAGTAATTACACCGCCACGGGTGAATATGGGCTCCTTCGATTTAGAGCTCGGATGATAAGGAAAGGACTCCGCAATCCTCTCGGTGCACATCTTTGCATTTGCATCCTGGATTTTAGTCCTGGAACCGCGTAGTGCCGACTTTTTGTGTACTCTTTTAGGGGCTATTGTTCGCATGTGAGGAGCTCCCGGCCTATTTTTTAACTGCAAGACTTTTCAATGGAATGGCGTAGAGACCTAAGTTTCTGTTGTTTTGTCATACCTAAAATTTAGGTTATGTGGGTTTCTTAAGTCCTACGAAATGCATTAATATGTATCTGTAGCATACCTAGGAATTCAAAATTTGGATTGATAGTTGAAAATTTATCAAGGACAAGGTTTCAGATTTTATAAACTTTCATTTCACTTAAAATAAATATTATGATATTAATTTAATTTCATTACAGCGAACAGCATTTCCCGCAATATTGAAATTTTGATATTACAAACATAACCACATATTTTTATCCAAATTTAATTATTTGATTTAGTATTACATATCGACAACCAAAACTGAATGCAACGGTTTTGCAAATTTAGCATACGCTAGTAACTATTTTTTTGTAAATTTCCGACCTTCTATAAAATTTACATCGAAACCTATGCAAAAATCGTCTGTGGAGTAGACAATTCAAAATAATGTAGATTTTAAGGTTAATAAAAATACAAGAAAATGAAACCACTGGAATCTTTAGTTGGGTACATACTTACGTAATTTTTTATTTAAGTATAGTATGAAACGCAAGATATTAGTGCAGAGCAGTAGCATTTCACTTAATTCTTGGTCTAAAGAATAGAAGTAATATAATAAATTGGTATCAACTATAAGAATGTTAAATAATGAACTTATTTTAATGAATTACAAACTGAAAAAATGTTGTAGTCCAGCTATAATATACATACTGAAAGTAATTAGTTCGGTATTAATTTATTTATAGTACTAACATTTGCCTTATCGTAAAAAGAAGGAATATATCTTCGAAAAGCAAACTTTATAATTTATAATGCCAAAAAGTAAAAGTAGACAAAGGAATTATAAAACTGTTGAACTCATTTACTTTTCAAAAAACTTGAATCGAGCTGCTTTACAAAATTAACTTTTGTTTCTACATTTGTAACCAGAGATTAAATTAACGATGAAATATTCATAATGATTCTATGTTATCAAATTAAAATGAAATGTTGTTGCAAAGCGAGGCTGCAGAGCGTGTTTTTCGAGGAAAAAGGCTCATAACATCCATTTTGTGAAGTCGTAATAAAAGAGAGCACATCTTTTGTTCAGACTAATAAAATGACGAGCACGTTCATTCTACCTTTCTTAATGTTACACAAGTGAATCCTTGCCTCATTATATCAATTCACTTTGACTTTACCTTGTAGGGTTTTATCAGTTGAATCGCTCTGATGGCTGGTTTCATTTTTAGGGAACCTTATCTTAATATTAAATTTGTACGTTTAAGCATGAAATTTCTGAAGCATGAATGCGACAGGATCTCAGAATGTCTTTATAACTAATTGAAGAATGTTCTTTATTTAGACACGTGGTTCGGTGTATCTAATAAAGGAGGTCATTCGCCCTCTTCTGTTTAATAATTAACCCCGTAATTGGATCCGATGCGAAGCCAGTTGCCTCTGATTCACTAAAATTTCCAAAAGTTGCTTTAAATCATTGTTGTGGTGTCCAGCCCAAGGGGTAAAATTTCATCCTGCACGGTAGATTGGCTTTCATTCGGGCTTGTACTCGGATTTGTTTTTGTTATATTTACCCTGACCACCTTACATGCAGACGAAGCGAAATTTATGCCAAAATCTCTTGAAGGTATAATCACTCTATACACACATAATGTAATATAAGATTTGTGTATACTGGGGTTATTTTTCCCATCTTAGTAATTGAATTCTAATGCTTTAGTATGAAAAATATAACATCAAGGGAAATTCGTGGAATCCATCAGTTTACTTTTTTGATTAGAGTAGGTAATGTTGTTGGACTGTTCAATGTTGAAGTCATTACTGCCCAAATAATCTCGTAAAGTGATATTTGATCCGACATATTTTCGATCTTTGAATTTAACTCATAAGAGAAATTTCAACATAAGCTTCCAGTGATCGTTTGATCTTTTGCAAAACTTCAATACCATACGCATTAGAACAATC